>JAFEMH010002236.1:0-363337 GCA_022495995.1 Adenophora triphylla var. japonica | reverse complement strand
ATGAGAGTGATGTCTCTTGGGACGCATTTGCCTTGTGCGTGATGGCGACGCTTTTCCCGGTCGCCTCCTCGCATTTGCGATGGCGCTTTGCTAGATGTGGTAGGGCACCGCAGAGCCGGGAGAGGATATTGTCCCGTTGGTGCCGGGGGAGACTCTTCATGGTATCGACCGTCCGGCGACCGGGGATCGTTTTATGAGAGGGGGAAGCCCCGCTTTGCTCACCTTGTGGCCGCGAGAGAGACTTCAGGCCATGCCCGAGGCTCCGACGTCGTTTAGCCCGTGGTCATTTGCTCGCCGACCTCTTGTGTTGGATATGGATCACCCGCCCGGGAGAGATGGATGGCACTTGGTACGCATCGATCCGCCGGTGGGTTCCGCACCGGAGGATTGAGACTAGGAGGATCTCAGAAGGGTCCTACGTTGTCGAGTTCCGTGTTTGTCTTGGTCCTCCTTCTATATTCCGTCGCTTGTTTCCCTGCAGCTTGGGATGAAGCAGAGCCTTTGTTGGGCCGGGATGACCTTGCTACCGCGGAGGTAGTTCCTCTTTGTATGGCAGCTTTAGTGCCTTCTTGTATTTTCTCGAGGGTATGGAAGTATTCCGCTTTCCCTCCCGTGGTACTCCTTAGACGTCTGGGAGCGTGTCGTATTGACGACTCGCATCCGGCCCGGTATGAGCAGCGTGTTGGGCAGTCCCAAGTGGTCTTGGAGAGCAAAGGCGTGTAGCGATTCTGGGACCCGGTTGCCGTAGTAGCTATTGCCTTAGGAGTGCCGAAGCCCGGTCCGACCCTTTGGATGTGACGGGAGACACTTTGTTTGACTACGAGACTAGAGTTGACCGACCGACAGGGAGAGGTCCTCTTTTGCAGACTCGCAGGGAGGAGATCCGAGCCGAAGCACGGGCGAATGAAGCCCTGAGAGCTGCTGGATTGTTTGACTCTACGGGGAGGACCCCTGATCTCGGACTGAGAGACGCAGATGAAATTACCCGGATCCGAGAGGCAGCGCAATCGCGCCCCGGCATCTGGCATCTTTCGCGTTGGAGCGATGTGTCTCGCCGCTTGAGCTGTGATTTGCAGAAAGGTCGCTTACGCCGTTTTTATTAAGCCCAAAACATTGAAAGGGCATCGCTTTAAAGATAATTTTAAACTGTTTTGTGTGATGAGATTTTTGGAGTTCGGAGGCCGATGACTCCCTAGAAGAGAATATTAGAATATTAGAGCTCACCCGAGCAGCCTCGTAAAACGAGTCTTTCTGGATACCCCTAATATCTCTTTTAAATGTTGTGTGTGTGTGTGTGTGTGCTTTTAAAAATGGCATGTCAGATCAGATGCTCTACATTGTATGCTATGTATGGAAATGTACGAAATAGTATAGAAGGGAAGCCTTACCAATGTTGGTTCGTGTCTCTGTCTCTCCGCTCGGGGAAATAGTGGTTTCGATGGTCCTGAGGTAGCTGTTCCCGCACGGATGGACGATTGCTTCTGGAGAGTGGAACGTTGTTGTCGCATGGACAGTAGTTTCACGCGTGAGTTGAGGTTGTAGGCTGGCGTCAAGTGGGGCTGCAGGTTCGGCGTGCGTGGGGATCGTACAAAGGCTGCCGATCACCTCGGGCAGAGGTCTCATGCAGCGCTGCGTCAGGTGGCGGGTGGAGTCACTCTGCGCAGAGTTTCGGGCGTGAAGCCTCGGGGGATCGCTCGGCTTGACTCTGAAAGAGCCGGACACTGTGCGAAAGACTGTGCACCAGTGCTCTGAGTACCACGAGGGGCCTCAGAGTACTCGAGAGTGCCTCGGGCAGCCGCGGAGCGTCCTCTCAAGAGCGCTCGGGAGGCTCGTTGTTAAGCAATTCACTAGGGAGCTCCCAAGGCCCTCGGAAGGATCCGGGAAGTGGCCGGAAATGCCCTTCGAAAGGACTTAGAGTGGAAGCTTCTAAGGCCTAGGGAGGAAGAGTAGAAGAGGGAGGTGTGTCACAAAAATGAGGAGGGGGAGCCCTCTATTTGGAGTAGTGAAAGATTCCTTGCAAAGAGCTGTGAAACCATGACGGACCTCTCCTGGTTATCCAGACTTTTTCGATTTCCTCGATTTGAGGGAATCAGAATTAGGATGGAGAATATTCTGGAAACGATGGTGTTCCCGAGCAATAAGGTCCGCACGGACCATCTTGCATGCAAACAGGTTCGCATGGACCAACTCCGCAGGAAGTAATCATTTTCCTGGATTTGAGTGAATATTGTGGACTTTAAGGGGATTTATGCAATCATTGACAACAAAGCAGGTCCGTACGGACTTAATTGCTTTTCTTCTCGATTTCTCCGAAAAATTCCCAAAAGGTCCTTTGTCCTTTTTTATCCCGTAAAAGTGCTCCTCCTCGGGGTCTTGGGGTTCGGGTCAGAGAGCAGGTTTTGAGAGGGTTTTGAGAGGGTTTTGGTAGAGAGGTCTCTCGGCAGACTGCGTTGGGATGAGTCTCATGCGGTGTTTCCTCGTGGTGTTTAAAGCCGGGGTGATCCAGATTGGGGTACTTTACAGTAAGCCCCCGACGACGCTCACTTTGGCGAAAGAAGTGGGGCCGCCGATAAGATAAGTGGTCCTAATCTGGATCACGCGCTGGCCGGGAGAAGTGACCATGAGGCTTTAATGTGAGGGACGCTGCGCAAAGGTGTCCCTGTGTGTGACCGCATAGGTCAATAGTCGGACCCAAAGGATAGGATTCTCACGGATCCCCTGGGGCGAATCAAGCCTCGGCCGTACCGCTAAAAGCGGTGTGGGGTGCAAGGTGAGTGTTTTGTGAATGCGGGCAAGTGGTGGTGCCCCGTCAAGTGTCGCAGACCGCCGAGGCCGGGTGAGTGACGTGGTAGGTTCCGGGTGACCGTGATAAAGCTGATGTGGAGGATTTGGGTGGTGTCCTCGGCGACCGCATAGGTCGAATGGCCGGGACCCCCGTGATAGATTCCTACGTATCCCCGGCGGGAAATCAAGCCTGGTCGTAGTTCTGGGTAGGTCGTGGGAATTTGGGTGGATTGCATGTGGCGTGGTGGTGCCCTCGAAGTGTCAGTGTGACCGCACGAGGTCGAGGCGGGGTAAGGACGTGGTGGTGTCCCAAGCACCGCATGCGGTCAGACCGTTCGAGGTCGAATTGTAAGGACGTGGTGGTGTCCTCGTGGGAATGGAAATTCTTACGATTTTCCTAATCTGGGTGGTTTAAGCGCCTTCGTGGCCCTGTGGATAACTATGAGGTTTATACGGCCGACTCGAATGGCTATCCTGACTGAAAGGTTGAGTAAAGCCACCGGCTGAGGTAGATGAGGACTTTGAATCGTGCCTTCTCATGGGCGCGTGGCCATGCCACGTCAGAGGACTTCTTTGAATCACATCATTCTGGCGGCGGCCGGAGATGCCTACTGAGACTTCAACGCCATTAACTGGCTACGGCGGCTGTGCCACGCTCGGAGGATCTAGGACTTCGAATCGCCAATCTGGCGGCGGTTGTGCCACGCCGAGGACTTTGAATCGCCTTCGGGCGGCGGCTGGTGCCATAATGAGGACTTTCAATCGTCATCATGCAAAGGTTGGTTGATGTGATGCGCGAGACTTTGAATCGCCGTCTTCACAGCTAGCTGATGTAATGCGCGAGGACTTCAATCGTCTTCTAGCCGCAAGGTGCTGTGCGTAATGCGCGAGGACTTTGAATCGTCTTCTAGGCCTAGCTGATGTAATGCGCGAGGACTTTGAATCGTCTTCTAGCCGCAGCTGATGTAATGCGCGAGGACTTTGAATCGCCTTCAGCCGCTTTGATGTAATGCGCGAGGACTTAATCGTCTTCTAGCCGCTAGCTTGATGTAATGCGCGAGGACTTTGAATCGTCTTCTAGCCGCATTTGTGGAGGCGTGGTCGCTTGGCTTCGAGAGGCGTAGATGCCTCAGGCTTTTGCATGTCGAGTAGAAGGTTGACTTACGATGATTTATCGCGGTGGTTGCGTTGCCGCTGGCTGGCAAGGATGACTACCGGTGATTGCTTCCCCGTTTGGCATTTTGGAGGCGCTTCGTACTGGGGACTCAGACTGAGGTGCTGGGCTCCTTCAGGTGCTTAGTTTTGCCGCTGAGCGGGCAAGGACGATGGTCTATGGCCGGGATACGCAGCCTTGTATGACTTCCCTTTCGACTTTGTCGGGAGGAGCTCTGCCATTTCACGGGGTCGGTGCTGGCTGTTGCCGTTGAAGGGGGCGGTTCGGGCTTACATCCTGACTGCGCCGGCTTGGAATTGTCGGGATGCGTGACCCCGTAGGGCCTCTTTTCTCGTTGGGAAGATGACTTGGACCTCCAAATGCCGAGTTGTCGCTGAGCCGCTGGAGGCGTCTCAGGCTCTCGATATTCGTGGCCGGGAGGTGTCAGCTCTTCGAATTGCCGCCTGGCGTCTGGAGGCGTCTCGTGCCTCGGGATTCGTGGCCGGGAGGTGTTGGTTCCTTCCGAATTGCCGCTGAGCCGGCTATGGCGAATTGCCGGGCTTACGCCTCACGTGCTGGCCGATTCGAGGCCGGGCGAGGACCTTCTTACGTCGACGGCCGGTGGTTGAATTGCCGCTTGGGCGAGGTCCGGCCTTACGCTGACAAATGGCTGGGATTCTGCCGTGAAGTGGCGAGACCTGTCTTACGCCGACGGCCTGCTGGTTGAATTGCCGCAGAAGTGGCGAGACCGGCCTTACGCCGACGGCCGCTCTTGCTCAGGCTGGGCGAGGTCCGGGCCTTACGTCGACGGCCGGTGGTTGAAGTTGTCGTTGAGCTGTCGAGCGGTCTTAGGCTTGAGCGGCCTGGATCAATTGCTGCAGCTGGTGGCGAGGACTGGCCTGCGCCCCACGTTCTAAGAGTCGGGAATCGCTTCGCTATAGCTAGGACCGCCCGCGCAGACACGGTCGGATTGAATTGCTGTGCCGAGCCAAGGACCGCCTTGAGCCGACACGCTGAATTCGCCGTTGCCGTGGCGAGGTCCTGTCTTTACTGCCGCGATGGCCGTGGTTGATTGCCGTTGAGCTGGGCGAGGACCTGTCCTTACGCCGACGGCCGGGGATTGATTTGCCGCTTGAGTGGGCAAGGACCGGTCTTACGCCGACGGGCCGGTGGTTGAATTGCCGTTGAAGCTGGGCGAGGACCGGTCTTACCACGCCGGTGGTTGAATTGCCGCTGTTGGGCGAGGACCGGTCTTACGCCGACGGCCGGTGGTCAATTGAAGGGTTAGGGACCATTCTCGCACTGATTTGGCCGGAAAAGGCCTTAGGATGCCTCAGGGCAAAGATTATAAGCGGCATGAAAGTAATTTGGCCCTCCTCGCAAAGAGGTCCGTACGGACCAATCAACTCGGGATGCAAAGAGGTCCGTACGACCACCTTTGTTTTTTACAGCTTCCTGTGTTTTGACCGGGCTTAAATGCCGAGGCTCCCCCACTTCTTCTTCCTCATTTCCGCTTCGTGAACTGTGCGAGAGAGAAAGAGAGAAATCCTCCATTTTTACACCAAATTCTTCCATTTTTTGCTTGAATCGCTTGCAATGGCTGAGGGATCTCGAAGCGAGTCGCTGCCAACGCAGCCAGAAGTGGCTGAGCAAATAATGGAGCTTCAAAGAAATTGATCTCGCTCGCTCCATCTTTCGAAGAACCCTGATGTTTTGTATTCGAATCCGGAGGTGCACAATCGTCGCTCCATGAACGCTGGGAGGTAAGAAATCTGCTCCGTTTTGATTCCCTCGTCGAATTTTTGAATGCTAGAACTAGGTTTTAGTTTTTCGCATTTTTGAATTTTTTGTTATTATTTTATGCCTTTTTGTGAAATTCTTGATGAATTGTTGAAAATGGACATGTAAAAATTGTGGGTATGTGTATTTTGTGCGTAAATATGTAGATTAGCTCTTATTTGTGAAAATAAAGTGCCTATCTAGTGAATTGCATGCTTTGGTGTTTTGTACCTAATGCTATTTATGTATGTACATTGTGAGAAAAATTATCGTGTAGTGATAATTTTGTGAAAAATGTGACATGTGCCGTGTTTTGTGACGGGTTATATGTGAAAGTGTGTGCCGTGTAGGGACGGATTTTTTTTTTTTTTTTTATGCATATGTGTCGTGCATGTGGCCATGTTTTTGGGTGATTTGACTTTGTGGGGAAAATATGTGCACATATAGCTGTGGTTTGGGACGGATTTTCTTTTGAAAATGTGTCGTGTAGTGGTTTAATCCCCCTTTTTCTTTTGAGAAAATGCGTACAGCTGTGTGCCGTGTTTTTGTGACTGACCGCATGGGAAAAATTATATGCATGATATATGTGAAAATTATGTGCATTGTGTGCCGTGTTTTGTGACGGGTTACATGGAAAAATTATATGTATAATGTATGTGAAAATTATGTGCAATATGTGCCGTGTTTTGTGACGGTTATATGTGCCTTTATATTAAGTACCGTGATTGACGTACCTTTGCTGGGTTTACCCGCAGATGCGGGGCTTATGGCCGGAAGGCCAAGAGGATGAAGACTCCTGGGATCGCTCGAGGTCGTTGTTGAGCTATGGCAATGGATGCCCGATATTTCCGTGGACGGTAGGCCGAGTCCCTGAGGCCGGTTTATGCTTCGGCCTAGGTGTGTTCGCTGAGAACCCGGGCCGGAGCTGAACCGACACGAGGAAGAACAAGAGTGTCTTCCCCGGGTTTATCCGAGTATCAGGATACCACCCACACCTTCCACCCGAGCCGGGCGAGGTGACGTTGACGCCCACCGATTTTGCCGCGATTACCGGCTCTCCTTCAAAGGGGAGCCCGCAGGCGGAGAGACATGATCTCCGATGACGTGGCCGACCGAGCCGCCGGGCTTGAGCCTCGTCCTCGCAGGCCTCGGGGATGCCAGACAGCGACGTGGGAGACGAGGATCACGGCGCATTGGGGCCTACATCCGGGTACCGGCCAGTGACAATGAGTGCTGGCGCGCTCCTTCTTGTGGTATGCACCGTCCCGAGACTTTGTTCTCGAACCACGCGACCGCAGCCTCCCTTTGCTCGCTGAGAGCTTGACTGATCTCGGATAGTGGTCTCGCGACATTGCTTGGGGGCGAGGCAAGTTTGGCCACGAGCTCTACTTCTCTCGGACCGTTTAGCCGGGGGAGGCCAGCTTCGTTGGCCTGCTTTCGGCTGACTTGCCCGGAGGTACGCTGGCGATTGTCCGTTTTTCTTGATTTAGCAAATGGCACATTTCTCCATTGTCTATTCAGACCGAGCCTTCTCTCTGCTTTTGTCACAGTGTGGTTTTATGAGGTTTTCCAAAGGCTTCCCGTGGGATAGGGATCCCTGGGTCGCTGCCGCGCACTCGCGCTATGGCTGGGACGGGCTCGTACGGCGAGGAAGAGGAGGACCAAATGGGAAGCTCACCATCGCCTACTGGGATGTGCAGGTGAGCGTCCGGGAGAGATAGCCGTGAGGGGTTGGCCTTGTTCCCGTGGACTCCTGCATGAGGGAGATGAGTTCGAGGGGGCTCCCGAGGCGACAGCCGCGGCGGAAGATGCCATGGGGCTCGACCAGGATGTCATGTACTGGGGAGCGGGTCTTCTCGGGCAAAGCATGGCCCGGTGTGCTTCCCGTGGCTCCGAGGGACCCTCCCTTTCGGGATGCTTGATTCCCGGGACATGGATGTGCTTGACTTCGAGAGGTACCTCGCGTGCTCTGCGCCGAGTGAGTTCATTTTATACCTGGAGAGGAGTACGGGGCCTTCGTGAGGAGGAAGCCGAGGACGCCGCAGTGCCGGCGCGGAGAGAGAGGCCGGCCCGCAGCTCCTGCAGGTTCCGATGCCGGACCGGATTTCACGTACGTCCGCTGGGACGGATCGAGGAGGAGGGTGTCTCGTACCTGCTCTCCGAAAGCAGCTCCCCGCCGCATACCGAGCGGATCCCGACAGACGTTGAGTGTGCCGACTCTTTTCCATCTTGGCATCTTTTTCTCGCATTTTTCTCTTTTTGTTGTTGAGTATAACCGCATTTGATGAGCGTTTCCTTGGCCGCTTGTTGGTGCAGTCCTGGGAGAGCCTATGATATGCCGACTCGCTGTTACGTGGCGATGCGCTCCTTCGCTAAGAAGATGGCGTCGAAGGTGTCCCGCCGGTCTTCGCGTCGTGTGCCAACAGACGAGCCTATGCCTTCGAGGCATTCTCGTGGACGTTCCTCCGCCTAGAGCCGAGCCTGAGCCGCAGCCAGAGGGACCTCGAGGGGCGGCATAGCATGGATGCCGGACATCTTCGAGCCGCAGGGCCTTCGAGGGAGCAGCCTCTTTATCAGCTCATGCCTCCGCACGGCGCACAGTGGCGAGGGTTCCTCGTGAGCCTTCTTTCTTTGATCCTTTCGCCGGATTTGATCCTTCCGAGTACTTTTTCGTGGGAGCCTCCGCGGGTGCCTCGGTGATTCGACGACGAGGATGTGACGGCGAGTTCGCCGGGATGCCCGACTTTTCTTCGGAGGACCTCGGCGAGGATGATGATGCCGAGGATTCCGATTAGTATTCATTTGCTTTCCCTCTTTTCATATCCCTCCCTTTTTTTTGTTTAGCAAATGTACATTTTTTGGTACCCGTAATAAAACACATGTATTTGCATGGCAAACAAGATTTTATTTTAAGATGTAATGTCATTTTTGTGATTCCCTGAATTGTCCTAGAAATTGTTGCTATTATTATTTTTTATTTTTGTACATGCCACGTGAGCCGAGAGTGTGTTTGTGGGTAGTGTTTGTTTGCCGGAATGGCTTTGGCCATTGTTTGGGCGCTTGGAGCAAGGTTTTGCCGAGGACAAGGGTTTTTGTACCGTTTGTCGGGGAAATGGGTTCTGCTTTGCAAGGAGGTCCGTACGGACATACTTAGCATGCAAAGAGGTCCGTACGGACCAACCTTGCTTTTGGGAAGGACACAAATGCTTTCCAAGGCCGGTTCTTCCTCATTTCCCCATTTGCACCATTTTCGAGCTTTCTTCCCCATTTTCTCTAGGAACCTCCATTTTTGCCATGGATTCTTCGTACGTCCCTAGAATTTTGCCGAGGCTTTCGCAGAGAGGCAAGCACACTTCCTTGAGCAGTTGAAAACGTGGATGCGGCGCCGTATGAGGCATCGTAGACGGGCTTTCGAGGTAAGGTTTCGTCTTTGCTCGGTTTGGTCTTTTAAGGAGTTGGTTCCCGATTGGGATTTGTTGCGGGCCGCCGCGAAGTTCGGGACGTTAGGAGGCACGTGTAATCGTTTCTCCTACAATGAAATGGTGCCCACTTTTGAGGATTTTCGGGCTTTGATTGGAGGACCGGAGGTGGAGGCCATCTCGCTTCCTTTGGTTGGTGGTGCCGTCGCGAGCGTGAAGCTTGCAGACTTTCTTCATACTTCGTTGGAAGAAGTGGGTGGCATGATCCTTGATTCGGGTCATATCGACATTTCGAGCCGCCGTGAGCGGTTCATGGTTGATGATGCAGAGTGACGTCTCTTGGGATGTATTTGCCTTGTGCGTGATGGCGACGCTTTTTCCGGTCCGGCCCTTGGCATTTGTGATGGCGCTGCTAGATGTGGTAGGGCACCGCAGAGCCGGAGAGGATATTGTCCCGCTGGTGCCGGGGGAGACTCTTCATGGTATCGACCGTCCGGCGACCGGGGATCGTTTTATGAGAGGGGGAAGCCCCGCTTTGCTCACCTTGTGGCCGCGAGAGAGACTTCAGCCACGCCCGAGGCTCCGACGTCGTTTAGCCCGTGGTCATTTGCTCGCCGACCTCTTGTGTTGGATATGGATCACTCCGCCCGAGAGATGGATGGCACAACTTGGTACGCATCGATCCGCCGGGTGGGTTCCGTGACTCGGGAGGATTGAGACCAGAGGATCTGGCAGAAGGGTCCTACGTTGTCGTAGTTCCAGGTTTGTCTTGGTCCTCCTTCTATATTCCGTCGCTTGTTTCCCCGGCAGCTTGGGATGAAGCCAGGAGCCTTTGTTGGCCGGGATGACCTTGCTACCGCGGAGGTAGTTCCTCTTGTATGGCACCTCCAGTGCCTTCGTATTGTCCGAGGGTATGGAAGTATTCCGCTTTCCCTCTCCCGCGGTACTCCTTAGATGCTCTGGGAGCGTCGTATTGACGACTCGCATCCGGCCCGGCATGAGCAGCCGTGGTGGGCCCCAAGTGGTCCTCTGGGAGAGCGTGCGTGCAAAGATTCTCTGGGACCCGGTTGCCGTAGTAGCTATTGCCTTAGGAGTGCCGAAGCCTCGGTCTCGACCCTTTCGATGTGACGGGAGACGCTTTGTTTGACTACGAGACTAGAGTTGACCGACCGACAGGGAGAGGTCCTCTTTGGCGTACTCGCAGTGAGTGAGATCCGAGCCGAAGCACGGGCGAATGAAGCCCCGAGAGCTACTGGATTATTTGACTCTACGGGAGGACCCTGCATCTCTGACCGAGAGACGCAGAGTTGGGTTCACGTGGAGCGAAAGAAGACTCGCCGGGGACGAGGGAAGAAAGGAAAGAATGGCGAGGGGACAAGCGCAGATGGCGCGGAATGACCTCCTAAGTATCCATTCATTGCATTGCAAACACATTATTAGTTAAATGTATTAAGTCAGTTTTTTAGCATGTTGTGAACTTGAGAGTAGACCGTGCTTGAACTCATCAAGAAATGTTGTAACCGTTAGTGATTTGTGATTTACTTTTAAAGCTTTGTCGAGACGCAAGATCTCTTGTTTGCCTTTGCTTCGTTGTGCACTTTGTCGGCGTCCATCTGGGACTTTTCTCACAGATCCGCGGACTCGGGCAGCCTGTGCCTGGGCCCCGACGGCAATCCCCTTTGCCGAGGCTTTCAGGCTTGGCCGAGAGGTTGAATGCTCCTCGACAAGTCGTTTTGACGGTCTTTTTCGTAGCTTCCTTGCCTCTTGTTGGCGTCGGGCTCTTGACCTCATTTTTTGCATCTTCGCTTCGAGCTTCTTTTATTTATTGTTTTTTTTTTTGTGAGCCCTTGCTCGAGCTCTTTTTTTTATATATTTTTTTTGTGAGCCCTTGCTCGAGCTCTCTTTTTTTTTTTTTTTTTTTTTTTTTTTTTTGAAGCGCGTGAGGGCGAAGACAAGCCCCCGGCTTGGAAGTACATGAGTCACTCGTTTGATGCCGAGTGACCCTCGAATGTCCTTTGATGTTGCCGCCGTCGTTTGACTTGGTCAAGGTGACTGTTGGGGCGTGTTCTTGAAAAGTGCGTAGCTTGATGGAGGTCTTGATTGACATTCAAACTTTTGACTTTTTTGTGTATTTTTAGACCGGACCAATTAAGGTTGCCTACGTTCCCTGACTAGAGGGCTCAGTCCGCGTAGTTCGACACTACATGGAGTGCCAAGAGATGCACAAATGTTCTTCTTCGGCGAAGTATCTCGCGAAGTTTGCTTCCGTTGACCGGATTCATGAAGGGATTGCCGTCTAGGTCTCGTTAGCTTCATGGCGCCTCCGAGAAGATCTTTTCGAACCACGAAAGGGCCGATCCATGTGGGTTCCCATTTTCCCAGCTGGGTTGGGTTCGAGTGGGAGGCTTTTCTTTGAGTACAAGGTCACCTTCCCCGATGTCTCGGGATTTGACTTTCTTGTCGAAAGCTCTAGCCATCCTCGCTTTGATAGGCTCGGACGTGTTCCATGGCCTTTAGTCGTCGCTCGTCTAGCGTGAGCCAATTCGTCATGTCGGCTTCGGAGCCATTCGACTTCGTTGATATCATTTTCCAAAGAAGATTGGAGTGAGGGAATTTCTAGCTCGACGGGAAGGACTGCTTCCATCCCGTACGTCAGTGGCAAATGGGGTTTCTCCCGTGGTCGTTTCCGACCGATGTGCGGTAGCCCCAAAGTGCAAGGTGCAGCCTTCTGGCCAATCTCGTCCCTCGGGTGGTCATTTTTCTGATGATCCGTTCGAGGGTTTTGCTTGCCGCTTCCACGGCGCCGTTTGTTTCGTGGCCGGTAGGGAGAAGATTTGTGACGTGTGATCTTGAATTCACTCAAGCCAGCCTCCGTCGAATTCCCTTCGAAGTGTGAGCCGTTGTCCGATATGACCTCATTTGGGATGCCGTATCGGCAGCATGATGTTTTCCATGAGGAAATGCGCGACCTTCTTGGAGGCGAGTACCTTGTAGACTCGCTTCGACCCATTTGGTGAAGTAGTCGATGGCTACTAAGATGAACTCGCGACCGTTGCCGCCCGGCGGAGCGATTTTCCCGATGACGTCAATTCCCGCGGCAAAGCGGCCAAGGTGTAGTCATGCAAGAGAGATCGTGGGGCGGTAGATGATTGAGGTCGGAGAACCGCTGGCACTTGTCGCAGCCTTTTCTGACAAAGTGGATGCAATCCGCCTCCATGGAGATCCAAGAGTAGCCCATCCCGAGAATGATTTGCATCGTGGCTCGGGCATTCATGTGGGGACCGCAAGCCCCATTGTGGACTTCTGCTCATGAACCGGCTTGCTTCTTCTTGGCCGATGCAACCAGGAGTGGCCCACGGTAGCTTTCTTGTATAGCATGTCCCCGAGGATGACGAAGTGAGAGGCGAGGCGTTTAGGGCCATGATGCTTTTGGTTTTGATCCCTTCCGTGTGTGGGTCTTCCTTGTTCATGAAGGTGGCTTCCCCGCTCTTGAGGTATTGGAAAATCTGGTTTAGGCCGGAAATGGCGTCTGACTTGCGTCTTTCGCTCTTCAAAGAATCTTGCAAATCGTTGCGATTAAAACCTTCTCGGCAGCTGGGCCCGGTTTTTCTCTCGTTTGACAACATGCTTAAATGTTTGCTTGATGCATTTATTTAATTAATGTGTTTGCCTTTCGTATAGATGAATTTAACTGTTTTGATTAGTTAATGTCATCATTTGTTAAAGATGCAATGAAATGATTTTTTAGGAAGGCCTGACCTTTATTGAAAGCGAGAAGACCAGACATTGTTGATCAAAGATTCACAATCGTCGGCGTAAAGCCGTCAAAAGACTCAAAAGATGTGAATAGACACAACAAGACTCGAAGCTAGACTATAGGCGACGAGGGATTGGACCAAGCTTCATTACTCTCGGACGGCCGTAGCTCTAGAGGAGCGGTGCCGGTTCGTGGCCAATCTTCCCTCGTACGAGTCCCGGAAAGTAGCTTGCATGCGGTTCGATTTCAAACCGTATCGCGGAGGTTTTTGGCCGCTCCCGATGATGTCCCTCCATTAGTGTTGCCACCAGTCCTGGGGGTTTTTGATGATAGAAGTCGCCGAGGGCTACTTCTAGGAGGGCGAAGCATTCGCCGATTCGGAGTGGATTCTGCCGATGTTGATCACTTTCATAGAATCTCGCTTCTTTATCTCGGGATCTTTGCTTGGACGACGTTTACAATGTCTCGATTCGAGCGGACATGCTATATCTCCTTCCCCGATTAAGCCTTGGAGGAGGTTGCGCCATTGTTCGTCCGTGCCTGACACCGGAATGTTGAATTGAACTAAGCCGTGATGGCTGCCCCCCGTAAGATCCGAGAGTGTCGGCTAGAGGGTTGTCTTGTACGGGGATCGGTGATGAGCCGCTTTGCAAGAGGGTTTTCGGCGAAGTAAGGGTCTACTCCTCGATCAATCTCCATTAGGCATCCATCTCTTGATCCTCTCTCAAGCATTCTTCACGCCGCATATGTCGAGTTGTCATCCTCGACCCACGAGTTCTTCAATTTCCAAATGTCCGCGGCTTAGAGCGTGGATGTAAGGATCCACTTCGTAGCGGGACAGGTAGGAGAATCATCTGAGAAGAGTATTCGGTCATGTCGGGACCTTCTTCCGGGTCATAGCTTGCCGGCCAAGCACTTGCCATTGCACCGCTTCCGCGGATCATTTCGATCGCTCCATTGCATTGATGAATTTCACGCATTGGTGAAGAGTAGATGATACCGTTTCATCCGATGTATCCAAGGCCGTCCCAACAAAGCAGTAGAAGGTTGGTTTGATTTCCACGACTTGGAACTCTACCGACTCCAGCTTGTACGTCGAATTGATCCTCAAATTGATGACTCCTACGATTGGGGTCGTGGCAGTTGGAGTCGTAGGCTCGGATTACCCGAGGTGAAGGCCTTATCGAGAACGGTCGATGCGGAGTCTTTTCAATGTGCTCAAAGCGATGATGTTGATCGCAGAGCCGTTATCAATCAAGACGTTCGGGAGGAAGAACATCTCTATCTTTATGAGGATGAGGAGGGCTTCGTTGTGCCGATTCTCACATATTGGCAAGTCATCGTCCGCGAAGGCTAAACCGCTTCCCGTGCTACCGCTGACTCGCCTCTTCGGGGAACGTTCGATCTATCCATTTGTATGCCTCTGGGCCGGGGCAAAGATCGTAGGGAGACAAGTGGCCCTTGGGCGTTCTTGTCGGAATTCCCGGTCACGAGATCCTCTTGACTCGGGTTTCACGCTCCCAATAGCGGGACAAAGATGTCGACGGCTTTCGAAATTGCGGAGTCTCGCTCTCGCTTGGAGTTTCACAACGGCTATTGAGTTTACCCCCGTCGTTCGGGGGAATGGATTTCCAATGGTATTGGGACCACGAGGGCGTTCCAATTTTCCCTCCTCAATGAGCCCCCGAATCACCTCGGCTCGAGCACGAAGCAATTGTCGGTGGTGCGGCCGGGTAGTTATGGAAGGCGCATGCTTGCTCATATCCATGTTGGGCCTTGAGAGTCTCTGCTGGAAATTCTCGAGTGGTTTGAGAAGATTTCGCTTCACCAAAGCTTCAAATACTTGACCCAAGGGCATTTCCAGGTTATCAAAATGCCGGAACCTGTGGGAAGCGAGGGGGTTGCTATTCTTTGGGGGTGCTTGATCGCGGTTTACTTGAGCTCCGCTCAATGTACAGATCCCCCATTCCGCTTCCTTTCCTTTGGTCGGGCGGGAGTTGAAGTTGCCAGTTTGTTCGATAGCGGTAAGATGAGGCGGGGTTCTTTGTTGCCTTTTGAAGACTCGAGCAGTCTTTTCAAACTTTGTCCGGCTGACTCATGGCACGGAGATCTGGATAGAAATGGTGGCCGATCAAGGTTCTCAAAGATGGCTTGAGGCGGGAATGGAAGATGTCCATCTGCTCTTCTTTGGAAAGTGGATCCATTATCTCGCTTAGCTTCCGGGTTCCATCTTTTTGTAGAACTCGCCCACCGGTTCGTCATCCTTTTGTTCGGTGGCTTGCGAGTCACGGCGGTTTGTTTCCCATTCAAGATTGGCGCGGTACTTCTCCAGGAAGATTTCACTGATCGATCCCACGTGGAGCGGTTTTACGCCTTCACATTGAGGAACCACCTTAGTGTGGATTTGAGGGAATGCTGAAAATGATGCGCCATCTGTTGAGGGTTGCCCCTTTGGCTCTCATACCCGGGACGTAGGTGTCGATGTGGGTTTTGGGCATTCTGTTCCGTCAAACTTTTCCATTTCCGGCATCCCGAACTTTGGAGGGAGAGGGACCACTTTGTTCGGATCGGTAGGCGGGGAGGGAGTCCTTCCGAGAACTAGCTAGCTTGCCTTGCATGTCTTTCATTTGTTCAATCACCCCGAGGCCATGTGGGGATCGGTATGCGAGGTGGGTTACCGTTTTCGGGGACGGACCGCAGAAGATGGAGTTGGATTGGGTGATGGGATCGCCATTCGGGAGTCTTGGGGAGGTAGTTGAGTGTATACCAACCCATACCACAGGGTGTTGAAGTTGAGGGCGTGATTGCCTGGTCCGCTAGGGTTGTGTTCGGGAGGCTGGGAAACGATTCGTTAGCCCCACCGCGTACTTGCGTGTGGCAAACTTGAGATGTCGGGATATCCGCTCGGGATGCCTGTCCCCGGTAAGAATGGGGACTTTTGATTGTGGTTGCGAGGCTCGTATAGAGGCAAAGGATTGAATCCCGAGGGATACCGAGATGCATTGGGATCGGCGGAGCGAGCACGTATGTGTCTTTGTTGGTACCGAGCTTGATGTGCGGGCGGAAGCGGCTTGTCTTGGCGGGCATGCTCGGGCCCCTTGGCCCAGCGCTAAGGGGAGCTTTGAGCGAGAGCCGCTGCGTTGCCGGGATCTCGTAGCTTGGTGGAGGCGGGACCCGCCGATAGCTTTGAGAAAGGGGGAGCCGGTATATCTTCGTCCCCATGAGGACAAAGGTTCCATCAGGGTTGAGGAAGCTGCACATTCCTCGAAGACGCTTGAGGTGTCTACGATCCGGGCTTGCTTTGTTCCTCTTGACGCTTCTTGATGGTTTCGAAGGCTCGCGGCACACTCCTCCATTGTCCTGGAGGTTCCTTAGTGGCGGGGGTTCCATTTCCCTCATCATTGTTATCTGGCTGATCCGTCATGGGGAGTATCGGACGGTGCGACCGATTGAAGCTGGAAGGGCTATCGGACCTGTGACCTCGATACCGAAAAGGCGGCTTCCAGGTATTCTCAACCACTCTCGGTTATTTGGAGGGTGACGGGCAAGGTTTAGACACGGGAGTGGCCTAACGGGATAAAAGGGGAAAGCTCACGTGGCATGCGGTTTCCGTTTCTTTTATTTTTTTGATTTTTTTTTTTTGTTGTTTTAATTTACTTAAAACATGTTTTCTCGAGAATCCTAGGTAGGTTGGAAAAGATTGCTCTTCTTTTCGCAACTATGCTAGATCCTGGGTCGAGTGGAGACCATCTCGTGCGGCTATAAGCCCCTCGTTTTGCACCTGTATTTCGACATCCCGGGGTGGGCGGCCCGAGGCGAGGGTCACTATAGCGCAAGCGGTTTCCACCGGCCTAAAGAAAAATCGAACCTAAGGACCGAGCTCGTCATGTTCGTTTTGATGCGTTAGCCATGTGAATAGTGAACCGAGCCGGCCACCGAGTCAAGATCGTGTCAAGAGTTCGGCATGACCTCTCTTTACCTTGCTTGCGCAAAGGGATGCGTGCGACGCCAGGCGTTGGCCGGGTCATATCGTCATGGCCGACGTATCAAAGGCGTGATGACATGGTGTCATGCAAGCATGGATGTATATCGGGACGGAACATCGTGCAGGTGTAGCCGGAAATCAAGATCGAGTCAAGATTTTAGCATGACCTTTCATCGCTTTGCTTGTGCAAGGGATCTTGAGTTAGAGCCTTGACTCGAAAAATGGCCGGCATGGTATATGTATCAGCTGTATGACACGGGCTGGGTAAAAACCAACCGAGTACGGACAGAGTGTGACTCAAGACTCAAACGTGCGGGGTTGACGCTTGGCTAGGATGGGATGTTTGGAATGATCCCGTGCGCGCCCAAGAGGCCTAGGAAGACCAAACGGACTCGCAACCGAGACCACTCCGGGTTAAGGGTTGTAGTGTGCGGTGTATCCGAGGCGGCGGTGCGCATAGTGTGCGGTGTAACAAGGCGGCAGTGTGAGTAGTGTGCGGTGTAGCCGAGGCAGCGGTGCGCGTAGTGTGCGGTCTCTAAAATTCTTTTACCGAGTAAAACAGAGTTTTTTTGAAGAATTTTAAATGTATGCACGAGATGTATATTGATGCATTTTTTGTATTTTTATTTTTTGTAAAAATAAAAACGAAGCACGTGCACACACACACAATGCTTAAAGGAAGGGGTAAAATGAAAGTTTGACCCTCATCATCGTTTTAAAAATCTTTTGTTTTGTTTAAAAGTTTTTAAAACAAAATGTCCCTGGGCCGGAGTCGCTAACCGAAATAGCCCGGATCCGAGCAGCCTCGCGCCGGCATCCGGCATCTTTCGCGTTGGAGGTTGTCTCGCCGTTTGTTTTCGCATTTGTAGAGTCGCCACGCCGTTTTTATTAAGCCCAAAACATTGAAAAGGGCATCGGTTTAAAGATAATTTTAAAGCTGTTTTTGTGTGATGAGATTTTGAGTTCGGAGGTCGAGATGACTCCCGGGAGGAGAATATTATAATATTAGAGCTCACTCCGAGTAGCCTCGTAAAACGAGTCTTTCGGATACCCCTAATATCCTTTAAATGTCAGTGTGTGTGTGTGTGTGTGCTTTTAAAAATGCATGCCGTATCGGATGTCTACATTGTATGCTATGTATGGAAATGTATTGAAATAGTAATGGAAGGAAGCCTTACCAATGTTGGTTCGTGTCTGTCTTCACATTTGGGAATAGTGTTTGAGGTCGGAGTAGCGTTCCGGTATGGATCGGGATTGCTTCGGGAGGGACCAGGTTGTCCGCGGACAGAGTTTCGGCGTGAGTTGAGGTTGTAGGCTGCGTTCGGGCAGAGGTTCGGCGTGCGTGGGGATCGTCGGGATCACTCGGGCGAGAGGTTCGGCGTGCGTTGTGGTGGCAGAGTCACTCGGGCGGAGTTTCGGCGTGGTTTGGGATCGTCGGTTTGACTCGGAAAGAGCGGGACACCGTGGAAAGACCGAGGCAAGGCCTCGGAGTACCACGAGGGGCCTCGAGAGTACCTCGAGAGTGCCTCGGGGCAGCACGGGAGCGTCTCGGGAGCGCTCGGGGAGGCTTCGGAGCACCACAAGGGAGCTCGGAAGGCCTCGGAAGGATCCGAAAGGGCGGGAGTGCCTCAAGAGGACTTAGAGGGGAGCCGAGAAGGCTAAGGGAGGAAGAGAGAAGAGGGAGGTGTGTCAAAATGAGGAGGGGGAGCCCTCTATTTATAGTAAAAATTTCGGAGCAAAGAGGTCAGGTACGGACCTTCTCGTTATCCGAATTTTGGATTTCCTCGATTTGAGGGAATGCCGCAATGATGGAGAATATTCTGGAATGATGGTGTTCCCTGAGCAATAAGGTCCGTACGGACCATCTTGCATGCAAAGAGGTCCGTACGGACCAACTCTGCAGGGAAGTAATCATTTTCCCCGGGATTTGAGGGAATATTGTGGACTTTAAGGGGATTTAGTAATCATTGAAACAAAGAGGTCCGTACGGACCTTAATTGCTTTTCTGATTTCCTGAAAATTCCCAAAAGGTCCTTTTGTCCCTTTTTATCCCAGAAAGGCTCCTCCCTTGGTTTGGTTGGGGGTTTTGAGAGGGTTTTGAGAGGGTTTTGAGTGAGAGAGGTCTCTGAGACTGCGTGGATGAGTCTGCGGTGTTTCCCGTGTGTTTAAAGGGGGTGATCCAGATTGGGGTACTTACAGCAGCGTAGGAGTGGCCCATGGTAGCGTTTCTTGTATAGCATGTCCCCGAGGATGACGAAGTGAGAGGCGAGGCGTTTTAGGGCCATGATGCTCTTGGTTTTGACCCCTTCTGTGTGTGGGTCTTCCTTGTTCATGAAGGTGGTTTCCCCGCTCTTGAGGTATTGGAAGATGCGGTTGTACCATGGCTCATTGACGGGCTTGGGTTACGGTTTGATCTCACAACAGTGGCGGGGATTTCCTTTCGTCCGACTTTGAAGGGTTTGATTGCTTTTCCTTCGGGGATCTCCACGAGTGAAGCGAAGGTGGCTAAGGCGTCCGCAAAACTTGTTTCGGTCTCTTGGTAGATAGTGGAAGGTGACCTCTTCGGGTGTGTGATGAGGTCCTCCATGCAGGCATGGTATTTTTGCAAGCTGGGTCTATGGTTTTCCACTTGTTGGAGACTTGGTTGATGATCAAGGCCGAGTCCCCATAAACTTCGAGTTTGGACATTCCTCTCGAGTGCGGCTTGTAGTCCGGCGGCGCGAGCTTCATATTCGGCGGCATTGTTGGTTACCTCGAAATTGAGCTTTATAGCAATTGGGGTGTGCTCGTCCTTGGGATCCACCAAGAGCATACCGATGCCGTTTCCCTTTTTGTTAGGTTGCTCAGTCGAAGAACAGTTGCCATCGATTTTCGCTTTCGATTGTGAAGATTCCCTCGCCCGGAAATTGTGGTTCGGGGCCTCGAGCCTCGTCGATTGGGAAATCAGCCGGTTGTTCGGCCATGGCCCGTCCCTTGATTGACTTTTGGTTTACGTACTTGATGTCAAATTCCGCTAGGAAGAAAGACCATTTGGCGAGCCTCATCGACGAGAGATGGTTTGTCGAAGAGGTACTTGGACGGGTCCATTTTGGAAACCAAGTGTGCGTGTGCGGCGCATGTAGTGCCGTAGTTTCCCGACAACCCATACAGGCTGCGCAGTTTTCTCGAGGGCCGAGTAATTGAGTTCGCCGCCTTGAAACTTTCGACCGACGAAGTAGATGGCGTTTCGACCCGTGACTCCTTCTTTTCTTGACAGAGCATGGCTCCAGCTGCGGTGTCGGTCACGATTAGGTATAGCAACGTGGCTTTTCCTCGTGGGGAGGACAGAGAATCGGAGGACTCACAAGGTATGCTTTTATTTTTCAAAGGCATCTTGGCATTACGAGTTCCACTCGACGTCGGCGTTTTTCTTCATCAATTTGAAGATTGGCTCGCACATGGAGGTCAATTGGTTGTGAAGCGGGCCGATATACCGTGGCGGCCCATGAAGCTTTTCACCTACATGCTCGAGTTTGCGGTGGTCTCATTTCGATGATAGCTTTGATCTTTTGAGGATCCACCTCGATGCCTCTCTCGGTGACCATGTATCCCAAAACCTTGCCTCGGCTAACCCCAAATGTGCATTTGGCGGGGTTAAGCCTCATTGAGTGTTTTCGGAGGCGATTGAAGAATTTTCTCGGGTGCGTGAGGTGTTGTCCGTCGATCCCTTTGAGTGAACGATCATGTCATCGACGTACACTTCGATCTCTTTGTGGATCATATCGTGAAAGAGGGCGGTTCTTTGCCGTTGGTAGGTAGCCCTGGCGTTCTTTAGTCCGAACGGCATTCTTGTGTAGCAGTAGGTTCCCAGGGGTTGTGAAAATTTGTTTTTCTTGGTCTTCTTCGGCCATCTTGATTTGATTGTAGCCGGCAAAACCGTCCACGAAGGACTTGACTTCGAAATTGGTGTAGTGTCTACCAACATGTCGATGTTGGGTAGTGGAAAATCGTCCTTGGGACTTGCTTTGTTGAGATCTCGGAAGTCCACGCAACGGCGTACTTTTCCATTGGCCTTGGTGACCGTGACGATATTGGAGAGCCATGTGGGGTACTCGATCACCCCGATGAAGCCGACGCTGGAGCATTTTTCGATCTCCTCTTTGACTTGTAAAGACCATTCGGCTTGATTCGGCGTAGCTTTTGCTTGATGGGCTTAGCCTCTGGATTCAAGGGGATCCGGTGCTCTACAATGTTAGGATCTAATCCGGGCATGTCTCGGTAAGACCAAGCGAACACATCCACGAACTCTTTGAGCGGTGCGATCAATGCGTCTTGCTGCTGTGCCGATGAAGAAACTTCCGATTTGCGTCTCTTTTGGCTCTTCGGCGGTTCCCAAATTCACTTTGGTTAAAACCTCCTCGGCGACTTGGGCCCGGTTTTCTCTCGTTTGACAACATGCTTAAAGATGTGCTTAATGTATTGTTCGTTTAATGTGTCACTTCTTTATCAAGTGAATCGTTATTAACCTTGTTTGTGTGTTAGTTAATTTATCGGTTGTTAAAGATGCAATGAGAGGATACTCGGAAAGATCGAAGCATTCATTAAGAGCATACGGGAATACATTATTGGCAATGAGTTCGTAATCTTCCGGCGTGAGGCCATCGGATGACTCGAGAGACTCAAATTCTAAGCTAATGGACTCGGGATGAGTTTTGACACTAGACTCTAGGACTCGAGGGTCGACCAAGTTGTTCGATCATGTCCTTTTTCTTTGGCGGTGGGTCGGAGAAGGTGGCCCGGTTATTGAGTGGCAATGAGCTTGATAGGAGATGGGGCTTGAAGGGCTTTATGTCATCGTTCCCGATCATTGCTATCATAGAGTTATCGAAACAAAATCGATTAGATCTCGGCATCTCGATTTCTTCTTTGAAGAGCGAGTGGAGCGGTGGCTCGTCCCAAGCATCATCCGCGGAGTCTTTGCTTTGTCTTGGGCATTACTAGCTCGAATGCGGACTCGTCCCGCTTGTTGAAGGCGGGAGTGTTGACAGAGAGTTTTTCGAGTTCTTACGCCAAAGAGGGGGTTTTCCCGAACCAAAATTCATTGTGAATAGTGGTGGTTGTGGATCCGGCAGGGGCGGTGTGTCGAGGAATGCTCTTCGGACGGGATTTGGCTTGAGGCCTGCGAATCTTGCCAGGTTCTGCTGGAGCTTGTCCATGGTTGTCGGCCAGCTTTGTTTGGCATTGATCGGCTCTGTTCCCTTTTCTGGATCTTCTTCCAAGTTGCGGCCTTCTTTGTGAAGTACTTGGTCATGTCGAAGGCATGGGAGGACGAAGATCGGAGATTGCGTGCAAGCCTCTTTTGTTATACGTGGAGCGTTTTCGTGCGGCTCGCTTGTCCTCCGCAATGTGTTCGGGAGTAGGAGAGTATCCCAGGCCGTGCAGTGGTATTCTGTTCTTTGATATTGATGATCCGTTGAGTGCCACGATGGCGTTTTCCCAAACCGAGCCCCGGGATGTAGTTCATGTGCTTCATCATTTTCATCGGGGAGGGATCTTGTCCCAAATCAAAGGCGAGTCTATGTGGCACACTTGGGCCTTTGGGCTTTCGATGGTGAACCTGTTAGCATCATGCCATCATCGTCGGGTTTGATTTCTAAGACCGGGACGCCGTTTGTTTCGGTCCTTTCGTTGACTATGCTATCACCGTAGATGATGGTAAGATCTGTTCCTTGGACGAACTTTCTGTGGCCCGATGAAGAGTGGATGCCACCCCATTGATGCGGGTGTAGCGAGGGCGTCCCAAAATGGCGGTGAATGTGATTGGGATGTCGATGACTTGGAAATCTGTCGGGACCATTTGTTTTCCAAACCACGAGGTTCAAGGTGGCTATTCCCAAGACGGGCGGGATGTTGAGTCGTATGCCTTGATTGCACGAGTCGAGGGTTTTAGATCGGTTGCTTTGATCCCTAGCAAATCCATCATTTTGGCTGGAAGGACGTTCATGGATGATCCCCCATCTACCAACACCCGAGGGAGACGGCGCTCGTCCGGTTGAACTGTATGTAGAGAGGCTCGTTGTGGTCGGCCCCAAATTTTGGAAGATCGAGCTCTGTGAAGGTGATGATATTGCCGTAATTGACGTTGCCAATCATCCGAACCGCTTCATCAGGTGTCACCGTGATGGGAACCATAGTGCAGGCCAGGCTTTCTTCCAACTTGAGCTTGTGCGGGTAAGATGAAGTGAGTAAGGACCAGAGTGAGATGTTAGCTGAGTGCGCTTGAGTGTGTCAAGACGGGATCTTCAAACTTTGGGTCCAAGGTTTCGGCTTCTTTGGCGTAGGGCCCCTTTTCAATTCGTGGCTCGGGTATGGGGCCTTTTGTGCATCTGTCCGTGGAGGATTCAGCTGGGATTTGGCCAACGTGTCGAACATTCACCTCTGGACTTATGGTTTTGCTTGTCTCTCCTATTTACGTAGTGGGAGGAGCACGATTGGCGTAAGGCCGGCTGCGCATTTCAATTCGTTCACCGTCATAGCCTTTACCGAAGCATCAATAGTGGCTTTGAGATCTTCCCAAGACGGGGTTGGATTATCTGGACCTTCGGGCCTTCGGTGGCGGTGCGAAGCTCATCCCGGTGATCATGGAGCGTACATTGCCGTGGCCTTGTGCGAGAGCTAGGCTTTCTTTAGGAGTAGATGACATAGTAGTCAAACTTTCTGAGGGTTCTCGAGGGTTCCGACTGTGGGATCACCGGATTCATACCTCTTTTTCAGTTTTTGTTGAGAAGATAGCTTCTTCTTTCGTCGAGGACGGCCCTCGTTCATTGCATCACGGAATTCCATTTCCGGACAAGCACCGCAATGTCGACGTCCCACGAGATGTGTTCGTTGTTCGGCGGTGGTGCCGGGACCTCGGGAGGCTGGATGGGCAAGCTTTCCTCTGGAAGGTCTTGTGGCCTTACGTCATGCTTGCATGGCTCGTACGAGGGTAACAGGTTGACTTACGGGAGACAATGAGAGATGTTAGAGGCTGTAGGAGCGATCATGGCTTAGGAAGCCCCGAGGTAGTTGGGTGGCTAATGTTCCGAAGTGGTGCATGGCACCTTCGATCGAGCTTGTTGCTCACCTTGACGTTTCTCAATAGCCATGAGGACACCGCCAAACTTCTTCTAATGTTGGGAAATTTCTTGGGGGTAAGGTCCCGTTCTCATCGTGGTTATCCACTGACTTGGCCATGGGGAATTGACGGATTGTCCTGGTGACAGAGCTGGGAAGGAGGTAGGACCTTGCTATTTTGACACTGGGAGACGGGTTCCCGGGTACTCTCGACCACTCTGCATTAGTTTGGAGGGTGATGGGCAAGGTTTAGACACGGGAATGGTCTAACGGGATAAAAGGGGAAAGCTCACGTGGCATGCGGTTTAGTTTCTTTTATTTTCGATTTTTTTTTGTTGTTTTAATTTACTTAAAACATGTTTTCTCGAGTCCTAGGTAGGTTGGAAAAGATTGCTCTTCTTTTCGCAACTATGCTAGATCTGGGTCGATGGAGACCATCCGTGCGGCTATAAGCCCCTCGTTTTGCACCGGTATTGCGACAGCCCGGGGTGGACGGCCCCAGGCGAGGGTCATATAGTGCAAGCGGTTTCCACCAGCCTAAAAGAGAAATAGAACCTAAGGACCGAGCCTGTCATGTTCGTTTTGATGCGTTAGCCTTGTGAATAGTGAACCGAGCCGGCCACTGAGTCAAGATCGAGTCAAGAGTTCGGCATGACCTCTCTTTACCTTGCTTGCGCCAGGGATCTGTGACGTTAGGCGTTGGTGGGTCATATTGTCATGGGCGACGTATCAAAGGCGTGATGACATGGTGTCATGCGAGCATGGATGTATATCCGGGACGGAACATCGTGCAGGTGTAGCTTCGGAAATCAAGATCAGGTCAAGATTTTAGCATGACCTTTCATCACTTTGCTTGCGCAAGGGATCTTGAGTTCGAGCCTTGACTCGAAAAATGGCCGGCATGGTATATGTATCCAGCCGTATGACACCTGACCGGGTAAAAACCAACCGAGTCTGGACAAGAGTGTGACTCAAGACTCAAACGTGCGGGGTTGACGCTTGGCTAGGATGGGATGTTTGGAATGATCCCGTGCGCGTCCAAGAGGCCTAGGAAGACCTAATCTGACCGCAACCGAGACCACTCCGGGTTAAGGGTTGTAGCCAGACAACAGTATCCGAGGCAAAGGCGCTGTAGTGTGCGGTGTAACCGAGGCAAAGACAGTAGAGTGCGGTGTAACCGAGGCAAAGAAGGCGCAGAGTGCGGTCTCTAAAATTCTTTTACGAGTAAAACGAAGTTTTTGAAGAATTTTAAATGTAATGCACGAGATGTATATTGATGCATTTTTTTGTATTTTTATTTTTTGTAAAATAAAAACGAAGCACGTGCACACACACACCTTGATTAAAGAAAGGGGTAAAATGAAAGTTTGACCCTCATCATTATTTTAAAAATATTTTGTTTTGTTTAAAAGTTTTTAAAACAAAAATCGTCCCCAGCGGAGTCGCCAACTGAAATTACCTGGATCCGAGAGGCAACAAGAATCGCGCCCTAAGCATCCGGCATCTTTCGCGTTGGAGCGACGTGTCTCGCCGTTTTGTTTTGTAGAGTCGCCACGCCCGTTTTTATTAAGCCCAAAACATTGAAAAAGGGCATCGGTTTAAAGATAATTTTAAAGCTGTTTTTGTGTGATGAGATTTTGAGTTCGGAGGTCGAGATGACTCCTCGGGAAGAGAATATTAGAATATTAGAGCTCACTCCGAGTAGCCTCGTAAAACGAGTCTTTCGGATACCCCTAATATCCTTTAAATGTTGTGTGTGTGTGTGTGCTTTTAAAAATGCATGCCGTATCGGATGTCTACATTGTATGCTATGTATGGAAATGTATTGAAATAGTATAGGAAGGAAGCCTTACCAATGTTGGTTCGTGTCCTGTCTTCCGCCGGGGAATAGTGTTTGAGGTCGGAGTAGCGTTCCGGTATGGATCGGGATTGCTTCGGGAGGAGGGCCGGTTGTCCGCGGACGAGTTTCGGCGTGAGTTGATGTTGCCGAGCCGCTGCTCGGGCAGGTTCGACGTGCGTGGGGATCGTCGGGATCACTCGGGCGAGAGGTTCGGCGTGTGTTGCGGTGGCGGGAGTCACTCGGGCGGAGTTTCGGCGTGGTTTGGGATCGTCGGTTTGACTCGGAAAGAGCGGGACACCGTGGAAAGACTGTGCAAGGCCTCGGAGTACCACGAGGGGCCTCGGAGTGCCTCGAGAGTGCCTCGGGGCAGCGCGGGAGCGTCTCGGGAGCGCTCGGGGAGGCTTCGGAGCACCGCAGGGGGCTCGGAAGGCCTCGGAAGGATCCGAAAGGGGCGGGAATGCCTCGAAAGGACTTAGAGGGGAAGCCGTAAGGCCTAGGGAGGAAGAGAGAAGTGGGAGGTGTGTGAAAATGAGGAGGGGGAGCCCTCTTATTTATAGTGCCGGATTTGGTGCAAAGAGGTCCGTACGGACCTCCCCGGTAATCCAGTTTTTGGTTTTCCTCGATTTGAGGGAATGCGTGATGATGGAGGAATATTTGCAATTATGGTGTCCCCGAGCAATAAGGTCCGTACGGACCATCTTGCATGCAAAGAGGTCCGCACGGACCAACTCCGCAGGGAGTAATCATTTTCCCCGGGATTTGAGGGAATATTGTGGACTTTAAGGAGATTCAGTAATTATGACAACAAAGAGGTCCGTACGGACCAATATTGCTTTCTCAATTTCCTGAAAATTCCCGAAAGGTCCTTTTGTCACTTTTTATCCCAGAAAGGCTCCTCCCTTGGTTTGGTTGGGGGTTTAGAGAGGGTTTTGAGTGAGAGGAGTCGTCGAGACTGTGTTGATGAGTCTGCGGTGTTTCCCGTGTGTGTGAAAGGGTGTGATCCAGATTGGGGTACTTACAACTGGTATCACCAGCTTCGAATTTTTCTTTCAACTTTTGCTGGGAAGAGGATTTCTTCTTTTTGGGAGGACGATCTTCATTTATCCAATCTTGATAGTCCCTCTCGAGGCAATGGGGCCACGTATATCCCACCAAATGTGCTCAACAACCGGTGCGAATTTGGGGCCCCTGGTCGAGTTGTGCTAGAATGGTTCGAGTTGAGCTAGATCGAGGAGATTTGCCGCCGGGGCTCGCCGGGAAGCAAATGGTTGGATTCTGAGGTGTAACGAGAGGCATTAGAGGTCGAGGAAGCAGGCACGTATTTGTCCTTCAGGGGAGCCCTGGTCAGTTGGGGGATTGCCAATGTTCCGAAATGACGTGTGGCCTCTTCGATCCAGGCCTGCTGTTCATTTTGGCATTCCTCGAGAGCCCTGAGGGGACACCTGACGGCTGCTGAGGCATGCCGAATTGCTCCATCCCTGACTACTGTTGGGATGGCAGCACTTTGAATTGCTGTTTGGAGGCTAGCTGGCCTGTAAGTCGGCGGGCAGGAGTTCCGGCGGTGGTGACATAGAAAGCTGGTGGTAGCATCCTGACATATCCGGGACGATTGAGAGTGGGAGGAGGATTTTCTTCCTTCTTCACGGTAAAAGTGCCATCGAGATTGGGACTGGCGGCCAAACCATGGCTCCTGAAGACCTCCAGAAGGTTGTCAATTTGAGCTTCATGTCGGAGTCTCATCTGCTCAACCAACTGGATCCAATGCTGGTCTGTCTGAGGGATCTCGGGAGGCGGAGTGATGTTGTCCCCATCGTTACCAGCTGATGCAGACATTTTGAAACTCTGAGTCGAAACAAATGGTGAGGCTGACGATGCGCTTGACTCTTCCCAACTAATCAGACGGTGACCCGGTGCCCGAAACCAAGCTTTATGAGGAGCTGCGGGGGAAAGACACGAGGGTTCAGATACTTGGGAATGAAGGAGGGTAAGTGTTTGGGCTTAGGGCTCATGCAACATGCAGTTATTTGTTCTTGTTTACTTAAAACATGTTTTCTTAAACCCTAAGCGGTTGGAAAAGATTGCTCTTCTTTTTCACAAACTACTCTAAGTCCTGGATCAGTGGGTCCCATCACTACGCCTGCGGACCCTCAACCTGTAACCTCGAATAAGGGTTCCGTAGGGCAAGCAGGTCCCACCGACCGAAAAGAAAAATGATCCTAAAGTCTGGCGGGTAATCGAGTCTTAACGAGTATTCAATGTAAATTACGGGCAAAGCTGACGTCAAAGGTCAAGACCATGTTGAGGGGCTCGACGAAAAGTCGGCATGACTTTGACTGATAAATGTCCATAATTGATCTTGACCCGTCGTCAATTAGGCTGTAATTAGACATGGAATGATCATTAATCCTTGATGACTCAGTGTCATGCCGGGAGTCGGTGCATAAGTTATGCAAGTCAAAGTCAAAGTCAAGGCGCCAGTCAAGATTTGGTCAAAGTTCATGATGGAAAACCGGCATGACCTCGACTGATTAGGGTCTTCGAAGGAACATTGACTTGGCGTGCCGACTAAGGTTTGACTGGCACGGTGTATACACAGACAGGGCATGACACGGACCAAACTAAAAACCAACCGGGTCTCGGACAAAGTGTGTCACGGACAAGTGCATGTTCGACACGAGGCTCCAAGGGATGTTTGGGTAGTCCCGTGCTCGCATCGAGAGGCGTAGTAAGGCCAAACGGGCTGCTACTGGGATTTTCCCGGGTTAAGGACGTAGTGTGCAGTGTAAGGCCAAGTGCGCGTAGTGTGCGGCAGTCTATCTTCTTTTTCTGAGTAAAATAGAAATTTTCACATGTGTCTTAAAGAGTATGATGCATGCGAAAGATTTTAAAAATATTTTTTTTTTTGAAAATATTTTTGAAAAAGTTTTTTTTTTGAAAGCAAATAAACACATAAGCACATAAGCACGAAATTCAAACAGTTAAGGAAATGGATTCGATAGTCAAAATTTTGATTTTTTCGGGACGGTCAAATTAACGCAAAAATTGGGAAAACACACACACACACACACATACAAATGATTTCAAGTGTCGGGACAGAAGTTTGACCCACAAAAGCTTTTTTTTTTTTTTTGTAAAATGATGTCGGTACGTGGCTTTGTTAGACCATAATTTATCCCAAGCCTCGGGTTAGGAAGCGGTACAGGAAGCTTAATGTTTTTCACCTATATACCAAATATCATTTTTTTATTATATTTTTTTTAAAAAAAAGATAAAGCTTATTTTTAAATTTCCAGCGGAGTCGCCACTGTGATGATGTGCGTCCAATTTTTTTTTAATTTTTTTTTTTAAAAATCAAACAGAGTCGCCACGCTGTTTTTAGTTTACGGGCCAAAACTTTGAAAAATGCCCAAAAATGAGAGAAGTGAGTTCGGAGGTCACGTTACATTCCGGGGAGAACGATTAGCACGTTCACTCGGAATGCCTCGTAAAACGAGTCTTCCTAACTTGAAACCATTTGTGTGTGTGTGTGTGTGTTTTGAAAAAGGGGTTTTCTGGAAATAAATAATTTGACTGGACAAAACTGAAATTAGTCAAAACATTGTGCTTCTGTGAGTGAAAAAGGGCTGAAAACGAAAATATTTGTCCCTGGCATTCTTGTTCGCGCAGATCAGGCCGAGGCTCAATCCTGTCCGCGCGGATAGGACAGTAAGATTCTTTTTTTGCAGCTTTCCAGTCTGATTCTGTAAATTCCAGAATGTCAACTGGAGTTACAGAATCAGAACTGGATTTTGCAACAGAAAATGATAAGTAAAAACATTTTTGGATTTTGCATCCATGCTTGTATCACTTTCCTTAGGCTTTGATTAGTGATCACTAAACATGATTAGTGGTGATCTACTATATCAAGCCATCCTTAGGGTACATCAGGACTTAAAGCACTTCATTTGCTTGGGATGGGGAGATTTGACATAAAACAAAGATTAATGCATGAAAATTGAATTTAGGTTAAGGATGTATCAACTTTAGAGTGGATTTCTAAGGTGGTCATTAAGATGACCATCCTTGAGATCTTTGAACTCAATGTATCAACTTCACCCTTTTTGTAACCTAGGAACCTTAGTGATCTTCATCCATGGAAATTGTTCCAAGGTGAAGATCTTAGGCTAAAGAAAAATATTTACAAGGAAGTAAACAATTTAGACCACTTGAAATGGTCATCCATGGAAATGTATTCCAAGATGACCACATTTTAGGTCAAGTAAGAACTAATAACATAAAAGAAGGTGAAAATAAGGATATGGACCCTTTAGTGTGATCATCCATGGAGATGAACTCCAAGGTGACCACACTTTAGACCAAGAGATCAAATAACAACTAGTTAATGTAAGAAGAGGAACAACAAGTCAAAAGAATATAGATCCTTGTAGAGAATCATCCATGGAGATGAACTCCATGGAGATCCTCTTGGATCTAGGACAAGAAAGAGAAAAGAGATGAACAACAAGTAAAGGAACAAGTTACATCTTTTTAAATGTGAGATGTATGCATGGATAAGGGAGATTAAGGTAAGGAGAAGGAGGGTTTACCAATGGTTTTACCCTATCTTCCTTGGATTTGTGTTTGGGGCTTGAATATGATCAAGATTTGTGTTTGGATTTTGTGTTTAGATGAGTGTTTTTGGGTGAGTGTTAGGCTGTTTTCTGGAATTTTCGTGAATATAACAGTAGGGTTCGGAAAAAGGATCCCTTAAACTGAGAGAGAATGATTTTATTTATAGGCTGAATTTAGGGTTCGAAGATGTCCGCGTGGACGAGACTGAGTCTCATTCCTGTCCGCGCGGATTGGAGTGTTAGCGTGCCTGATTTTGCAGAAAGCAGTTTTGGCTGTTTGCATTTAATGCAAAGTTGGTCAATTTCTTGGAAATGACTCTTTCCAACCGATTTTTATTGTTCCCTTAAGGTCCTTCCTTGTTTAAATTGCCTTAGGAAGTGATCAAAATGCCCTTAAATGTTTATTTGACGTGGAAAACGTTAAATTGGGCTGAAGGAACATTGACGGTTCAGATTGGGACACTTACAAAGAGGAAGATAGGATGAAATATCTTAAATTAGAAAGTACTCACTTAGTATTTACTTCTTCTCGTGGGATTAAGAGAAGAGGGAAGGAAATTGCGATTGCAAGTAAGAAGCATAATGGATCATTTAATGATCATAAAGTCAAGAAATGCTTCTTTTGCAAGGACCTTACTAGCATGAAGAACGACTATCTAAGTATCGCGAATGGCGAATTCAGAATGGTATGTCATTTGGTCTTGTTTGTACTAAGGCAAATTTGGTTTCAATTCCTTAATATACATGGTGGTTGTATTTGGTGCAACAACTCATATTAGTTCATGTATGCAGGGTTGCCTGAATTACCGAATCCCCGGTGAAGATGAGAAATATATCTATATGGGAGCTGGAAATCCGGATGAAGTTATAGGCATAGGAACTTTTAGATTAATGATAAGTACTGGGTATTATTTTGTACTAAATAATACATTCATTATACCGTCATTTAGACGAAATTTAATATCTATTATAGTTTTGGACAAGGAAGGTTATTCTTGTTCGTTCGATAATAATAAATGTGATATTTATATTAAATTCCAAACTTGTCGGTACTAGTACTTTGTCATATATCGATAATCTTAATTTACTTGACATAGTCAAGAAAATGAATGAGTCCCATAATAATGAAATCAAAACTAAAGGCACTAAGCAAAAGTTATCAAGTGAAAATTCTTGTATTCTATGGCATAGGCGTTTGGGTCATATCTCCAAAGGGAGAATTGATAAAGCTTATGTCAGAGGGAATCCTAAAACAACTTGATACTCCGGATAAAACCTTTTGCGTTAAGTGTTTTAAAGAAAAATTTACAAACATTAAAGAAAATATGATCTTTGAGAGTATCAAACGTCTTGAAACTAATTCATATGGACATTTGTGGACCATTCACTAACCCTTCATGGAATGATCAACAATATTCCATCACGTTCATAGATGATTACTCTCGTTGTGGATACAATTATTTTCTTCATGTAAAGTCTCAATCATTGGACGTATTGGGTGAATAACGTCTGGATCCTTTATACTCGCTATCTTGAAGAGTGTGGGATTGTACCTCACTACACCATGCCGGACAAACCTAGCATAGTGTAGTGGAGAGACATAATAGAATCCTTAAGGATATGATAAGAAGTATGTTTTCTTGTACTTCTTTACCTCACTCATTATAGGGAATATAAATTTTATGATCCAAAAACTAGAACATTTTTCGAGACTAGCAATGCTAGGTTCTTTGAGGATATTGAATTTAGTGGGAGAAATAGTAATGATTTTGAATTTGAAGAGTTAGAGGAACCACTCTATATTTCTCAAACTTTAGTTCCTGTTGAAAATCAAGTAATTACACCTGAAATTCAAGAAGAACCTACAATTCAAAATAATATAGAGACTCCCGTAAATAACGGACAACATGAAAATGTTGGACATGAGTAAATTCAACAACATCAAAATGAGGATGAATCGGTGCTCTTAAGGAGATCTACTAGAGAAAGAAGAAGTGTTATTCTAGATATTTATGATGTGTATCTTGCGGAGAATGAGGACACCTTAGGTTTAGTGGGAGATGAACCAATCACCTTACATGAAGCCATTAATAGTCCTAATTCTCATAAGTGGATCAATGCCATTAATGAGGAGTTAAAATCAATGAAAGACAATGACGTTTAAGATCTTGTCCCATTACCTGAAGGTGTAAAATCTATTGGTTGTAAATGGATATTTAAAACCAAAAAGGATTCGCAAGGTAATGTGGAAATATATAAGGCACGTCTTGTTGCTAAGGGATTTACTCAAAAGGAAGGCATTGATTATAAAGAAACATTTTCTCCGGCATCTTCTAAAACCTCTTTTAGGATCATTATGACATTAGTGGCACATTATGATCTTGAGCTTCATCAAATGAATGTTAAGACGGCTTTTCTCAATGGAGACATTGAGGAAACCATCTATATGAGGAAACCAGAAATGGTGACTGATTCAGATCAAACTAATCAATTAGTTTGTAAACTTAAGAAATCCATGTATGGTCTCAAGCAAGCTTCTCGTCAATGGTATTTAAAATTTAATCAAGTTATTCTTTCATTTTGTTTTGAAACGAATCTTGGTAAAGATTGTGTATACCATAAGTTCAGTGGGAGTAGATTTATAACTTTGGTCTTATATGTGGATGATATTTTACTTGCTAGTAATGATAAGGACCTTCTAAAGGAAACTAAGAAATTTCTCCCAAACAAATTTGAGATGAAAGATCTTGGTGAGGCATCTTTTGTATTGGGAATCCAAATTCATCGTGATCGTTCACGAGGTATTTTGAAATTATCGCAAAAGAGCTATATAGAGAAGGTATTACAAAGGTTTAGCATGAAAAATTGTAAAACCACATGACACCCTTGTGCATGGTCTAAGATTTCATTTCCTTCCAATTCATCTCACTTTTGGGAGGATTGTGTAGAAGAGAAAATTTAAAAAAAAAAAATCCTTTCTTTTCCTTCCACTTTCTTTCGAAAAAAACTCTGGATCAACTTTTGGAAGGAAAATATATTATATTTCCTTCAATTTTCTTTCCTTTCTCTTGTTTTTAAAACTAAGGAGTGCGCCATATTGTTTCGTTTCCCAGGGTTTTTATTTTTTATTATTTTTTGAAACAATGCTTGTTTCCTATATTAAAACTGAAACATAATGTCATCAATATGGTCAAGTAACTACCATCAACAATATATTAAGCCAAATGATCCAAGATATTTGTGCTCATTGAGCTGTTATAACTTAATAAAAATTACTCTCGTCTTCGTCAAAATAAATATATAAAAATTTAAATTTGCCCTTAAATTTTGAAGTAATTACTTAACCCTCTCTTTTTAAACATAATTTTCCAATACACATTTATAATCATTATTTTATATGATGAGATCAATATATTGATTATGTATTTCTGCTATTAAAAATAATTAAAAATTACTTTTCAAATGTTCTTAAAATAAAAAATTAGCATTGATATAGGAAGATTGAGAGTATAAAAATATACAATCCACCAAAGTAAAGACACTTTTTACTCATTAATATAACCCAACAACACTTTCCCACTCCCATTCACTCTGAAAAACAAAAAAAATGTTAGAATTGGGTCCTCATCCCCTTAAAAGGCCTTGTTAAGGGGTGAGGTTAACCAACCTTATATAGTGGATCATTTATATTCTCCAAGTTGATGTGGGAAATATGGGACTTCAACACGCCCCCTCACGTGTAGGCCGGTAACTTGACACTACACGTGGACTTCAAACCCAACACGGGCACCCAACACGGGTTAACTTAAGCCCAACATCAACTTGGACCAGCTACGTGCAGTATTAGAATTGGGTCATCATCCCCTTAAAAGGCCTTGTTAAGGGGTGAGGTTAACCAACCTTATATAGTGGATCATTTATATTCTCCAAGTTGATGTGGGAAATATGGGACTTCAACAAAAAATAATAATAATAATTAGTAAATTGAAAACTTTAATTCATTAAATAACAGTAAATGTAGAGTAATGGGTAGCTCACCCAATCAATAGAAAGACAAATAAGAAGATAAAATTAATGAAAAAAGGGGCTTTTCTTTACTTTTTCGGAATGTCTAAAAAAGCCTTTAAAGGTGGCCAAAATCTCGGCCCACAAAAGAAAAGAGAATGGGTAATGAGTACTCCTATGTGAGAGAGAAAGACAAAATGGAGGGTCTGTTTGGAGAAGAAAATGTTCCCTCCAAAACCTACATCCTCTACTCTTCTTCTGTTCCCTTCCTTACACATTGCCCACATTTTCTATCGTTTTCTGGGTCCCATCTCATGATTCTCCTCTAAATTATACTCCCTCCGTCTCAATAGTAGTAGCTGTCAAATTTTTAAGTTGCACGCAAATTAAGAAAATGAGGAAAAAATAAAAATATTGTGAGTGTAATTTGAAAATAAGAGAGAAAATGAGTGGAGGAAATAGTAAATTATAATAGTGTTGTGAGTATTAAAATAATGTAAAAGAGAGAATGAGTGGAGGGAATAGTAAAGATTCCTTTGCCAAAAAAGGAAAGTGAAAGCTTTTAACGAACACCCAAAATGGCAAAATGGAAAGCTTCTATTGGATGGGAGAGAGTACTTTCCGCCAGATTTAATGCTTCAATTAAAAAATTTTAATTTAATTTTGAATACTCCTTCCGTCTCATATTATTAGTATGGATTAAATATTTGGGCACACAAATTAAAAAAAAAAGTAAGAGAGATAAATAGTAGAAGGAGGTGTTTGTGAGTATGAAAAATTAAATAGCAGAGAGAATGAGTGGGAGGAATAGTAAGTTGATTGGTGTTGTGAGTATAAAAGTAAAGTAGAAGAGAGAATAAGTGGGTGAATTAGTAAAGATTCTTTGTCACTTTAGACAGTCCACACTAATCTAAAATGGATCAAAATAAAAATAATGCCACACTAATGTGGGACGGAGGGAGTATTTATTAAAATCATTACAAAATAAGTCAACAATGTTTATGAGTTTATAATTGTTTAACACTATCCTCCCTTCGTCTTATTAATAACTTCACCTTTTGCTATTTTGGGTGTCTCATTTAAAGCTTCACCTTTTTTTTTTTGGCAAAAAATCTTTACTATTTTCTCCACTCATTCTCTCTCCTATTTCACTATTACACTCACAATACTTTTCAAATTTACTATTTCCTCCACTCTTTCTCTCTGCTATTTTACTATTACACTCACAACATTTTCTCCACCCTTAATTTGCATGTCGAGGCTAAAATGATGAACTAAATATTGGGACGGAGGGAGTATTTTATAAATAAGTGAGTGAAAGTAAATAGATAACTAACAGTTTTTCTGAATTTCTATAAATATTATAAGGATAAGATTGTTTAAAACATTATTTATATTTTGTCATAAATAGAATACTACCTCTCTCAGGGTCGAATCTTCATCATTTTTGTGGAATACGAAAATTAAGAATGAGTAGAAAATAGATTGTGAGCGAAGAAAATGAGTAGGATTAACATGTGAGTCTCACAATTTAAATGTGTGAGAGAAGAAGTTGAGTGAGATAGACAAGTATAGCTCACAATTTAAGTATTCACTTTGTCTCATATTAATATGCAAGAATATCTCTTTTAGGTTCCGTTTGTTTGGGGCAAAATATTTTTCGGAAAACATTTTTCTCATTTTTCGGTGTTTGTTTCGCACCAGAAAATGGGAAAAACTTTATTTTTATCTTATTTTTCGGAAAACATTTTCATTTTCCGGAAAACATTTTGCCGGAAATCATTTTCCGGAAAATGTTTTACGCTAAACAAACGGAGCCTTAGTTATTCCAAATTAATTAGCAAAGTCCCAAAATAAAAATAAGACTCACAGTAATAGCCCACTTACTTCATTTTTTCTCATCTACCCAACTATCTACACTCACAACACATTAGATTTTTCACATTTTCCCTTTAATTCTTATTCCAATCACATTTGTGCACATTAATGTGAGATAGAGTGAGTATAGGAGAGAAAAAATTGAGTGGGATTGACAAGTAACACCCATAATTTTTATCATTTTAGAAAAGGATAAGCTTCTAACGTGATGCCCTTTCGGGTAAAAGGTGAAGCCTCGAACAGAAAATAGGGAGTATAAAATAAAACAAAATAATATCTTAAATTATAACAAATTATAAAGGAAAAAAAATTGAACGGGGAGACAAATTGGAAGTACTCCGTATTTGCGATAATGTATACAATATAGGGTGAGCATGGTACAATATGATTCGGTATTAGGGTAAAACCAATATCATAACGAATACTCCCTCCGTCCCAGTGATTTTTGGAAATTTTGAAATGACACGAAAATTAAGGAATATTATTATTGTATTAGGAGAGAGAATGAGTGGAAGAAGTGTTGTGAGTGTGAAAAATTAAATAGGAGAGAGAATGAGTGGGATGAATAGTTAGGAGAGAGAATGTTGTGAGTGTAAAAGTAAAGTATGAGAGAAAATGAGTGGGGTAGAAAGAGTATAAAAATAATAAAAACTTTCTATTTTGGAATTTTTTAAGATTAGCGGGACGCCCAAAATAAAAACTTTTCTTAAGATCGGTGGGACGGAGGGAGTATTTTGGAATATATAAAATTTATACCGTTAGAATTTGGTTTTTATCGGTTTAGTTTTTTCGATTTTCTATTTCAGTTTATGTTCGATTCAGTATTTTCTATTTTTAAATGCATTGTTTAAAATTCTTTATAGCCATAAGATTTTTTACTTGTTTGGTTATCTTAAAAACGTGTTTTGTTTTTTTAGTCCTAAACATATTCACAAAATCTAGGGAGAAACGCGTTTCTCCATAAGTTATGGAGAAACGGGTCCCGACATGTCGCGCGACAATGAGCTAGATAGCCAGAAACCTATGAAAGTGATATCCAGAAACCTTCAAATGAATATCCAAAAACCTTCAAAATATTTCTGGATATACATTTGAAGGTTTCTGGATATCCAGAAACCTTCAATAGCAATTTCTGGATATGCCCTATCACATTTCTGGATATGCACCTAACAGTTTTCTGGATATGCACCTAACAATTTCTGGATATACATTTCACATCCTTCTGGCTATCAAATACAAAGCTTCTGGATATCAACTGCAAAGCTTCTGGCTATCAAATGCAAAGCTTCTGGCTATCTAATTGTACATCATATATTAACAATTAATCTTTCTTTAAGACCTATTACCTTCTTCGGACCCATTACCATTTATAGCCACCACGTTCTCCTTTTTTTTTCAAATTCGAGCTCTTAATACCGTTCACCTCACCAAATCTGTAAATAATAAAAAAATACACCTTCAAATCACCATTTTTCAGCAAGTATTTTCCACCCATATTAATAAAAAAATTCGCACATATACGCAAGAACACAAACAAATAAGCACGAAAACACATAAAAGACACTCAAAATAATTCGATTTTGAAGGTGAATTTATGGGTTAGGATTGGGTTCTTAGAGAGAAAAGATTAATTAAGAGAGAGAGAGAGAAATGTGATTTAGGAGAGTAAATGTGAAGGCAAATATGATTTAGGATGGGGCGTTGGTGGCTAAAAAAGTTAGGATGGGACATGGTAGTCATGGGCGATGGGAGGTGGACCGGTGGAGAAGATGCAGAGTGGGGTTGGGGATGATTGACTTTGGGAATAGTAATTGGGGTGGGTTATAATTTTCAAAATAAAAAATAGGGTTAGTTTTTAGACATAATAAAATGTTTGTTTTTGTCCACATCTATTTCATTTCTATAAGCTTACTTTTATCTTTTAAAACAACTATACATATAAAATTAATATATTTGGTAATTACGTGCAAGTAACAAGTAATTTAACTGACTTTTCTAATGAATTTCGTCAAAAATCCCTTAACTGAGCATAAAATGTTACTTTAGGCTCTAAATTGCCAAAATTGAAAAGTAAGGCCCCAAATTGATACCTCTCCGTAGACTTTAGGCCCTATTTTGTGATTTGCCTTTTTTTTTATTTCGATTCAGATCAATATAATAATCGATTTTAAAATTATAAAATCATACCAAAATCGAAAACTCAATTTTACTATAATTTAATGTCGTACATTAATCAATGATTCAATATCATAGATTTCGATTTTTTCGATTCCATTTTTTCAATTTCGATTTGGTTTTAGATATTTTCGATTTTCGTATCCACCTCTAATACAATAATATTTTTAATCATTTTGCGTGATCCAATAGTAGGTTAATTTATTTTCTCTTTTTGACTCGTCTTGAATAGCTCGTACAATTCGTACTTTTATATCTCTGATGATAAACACTTTGAGACCAAATCTGTGGGCCCATCCGTCTGTTGCCCGCCTGCCCGCCACTCGCCTATTATGCCATCAAACCCGCTAAGCCTAGCCCGTGTAAAAGAGGCAAGCCGGATGTGGAATTTAGGCTACGGGTCGAGCCAAGCGCGCGGGCTTTTTTTGCCTGCCAAGCCCGTCACTACAAAGCATGCCAGATTTTAATTTTTGAATATATATTATATATTTTGTATCTTAGAACATAGGAATCGTTGGCCTATTAGATAAGTGATTGCTTTTATTTCAGGTTAGGTTCAACTCCTCTTACCCTCACTTTACCTTTTGATTTTTGGAAATTTTCAAAAAATAATCCTTCAAACCCGTTTCAGTAGATCTACGGTCAAACGGGGCAGGCTATACAGCATACAAACGGGCTGCGTCGAGCTTGGCACGCGAGCCAAAAAAAGCAGGTCTTGACTGAATCCACCTGATTCACGAATTTGACATTTAGCGGATCGAGCCAAGTCGGACCAACCCGTTGTGCACACATACATATCCATTTTCCCTACATCCTGATCATCCATTTTCAAGTGTGACATTTGAGAAAGTTACTTTTGAAATGATTTTAATAAAGGAGGGTAGGCCTTTATTTCTTGTTTTGTTCAAAAGAATTTTCTCAATGCAACTTTAACAAGTCAATTTTTTTTTAGAATGTTGAGTTAATTACTTGTACTTTTACAAAATTCCATAAAATTTATTTTTCGTTTGCGAACCCTTTTTTAGAGATTGACAAAAAAGATAAGTGCAAATCTTTATGAAAGTACTCCCTCCGTCCCATAAGTCTTAAGAAAACTTTCCATTTTTGGCGTCCCATAAGTCTTAAGAATTCCCAAAATGGAAACCTTAAATCACTATTCTCTCCACTCATTCTCTCTCCTACATTATTTTAATACTCACAACACCATTATAATTTACTATTCCCTCCACTCATTCTCTCTCCTATTTAATTTTTCACACTCACAACACTTCTTTCACTCATTCTCTCTCCTAATACTATAATAATATTTCTTAATTCCCGTGCCATTTCACTTTTTCTTAAGATTTATGGGACGGATGGAGTATATCTTTAAAAAAAAATAAGAAAAAAAAATGTTACTTTTGTTTTAAAAAATAGTCTCATTTATTTTTAATGATCTAGTTCAAGTGAACTTTGACCAAATATTAATGTTGACCTCTCTATCTAATTATAAAAAATGTTATTCATAAATAAGTTAACAATTTATCAACAACAATCAGAGTATTAGGGTGAGTAAATTAATATTTTTATCAAAGTTCACTTGTTTTTTGAATTTATACATGTGGAAAAGGAGAAATCGCCTTCGTTGATTTTTATTAGTATTTTTTTCATTTTACTAGTGCAAATGTTTAACTTTTAGAAGTTTGGCCTCCCTAAAAAAATTAAAATTTTTGTGTTGACTATAAAAAAACTAATACGATTATCTTTTGTAGATGAGGGGTAATAGTCTTTACAACAACCGTCTATTTATTGGGAAAATTTAACAGTCTATATTATATGTTTGTTCGTTTTATTTGATAGACGGACAGTTTTAAATGATAAATAATTATAATTAAAAAAAAAATCTATAGTATAAATGACACCCCTCCTTGCTACAGTACAATGAACAGTATCAAGTGCCAAATTTTCCATTTTGCCCTCACTAAGTTATCTCTTTCCCATTTTGCCTTTAAAAAAAAATTAAATTAAAAAAAAATTATTTTAAAAAAAAAAATACGTGTCCTTAGACACGAGCTTTTACTTTTACTAGCATATTATATAAAAAAATGCTACTAGAGATAGTTACTCCATACGAAATTAATTTTATGCTATGATTAAAAGCATGCTTAGTAGGAAAAAACAGATTAAAAGGGAACACGTTGACCCATAACAATCATGAGATAGAATATAGCGCTTCGCAGACGGATTAATCATATTGAGAATCCCCTTTTTGCGCGCGCATTTAGTGACCCTAAAACTATAAGTTGATTAATCATAACACTCGGGAGAAATAGCATTTTCGGCGATGGTGTTTGGTGTTTATAAGTGAGGCACTATTTTATCAATATTTACATTTTAGAATCTAAAGTTATCATTATGTTGCATTTTAGAATTTTTAACTAATTTTATTATAAAAATTCATCAAATGATCATGTATAAGTCACGTATTATTTAACGAATAATATTTTTAAACAAAAGTTCTTTCATTAATGTTTTAATACAAATACAATAAAAATAAATAGTCAAAATAAAAAATCTAAATTAAAACTCATTCTCTAACTGTATATCACATTTTTATGTTTCAACTTTGTCGATTCTTCCCAATTTTCTCAACCATAGTCGTGCCCCCCCCCCACACCTTCCCACCGCCATCGTTCCCCAACTCCGCCGTCCTTCACCATCTCTTCCCTTCCACACCTTTGCCTCTCTTTTTCGCATGTGTCTCATCACCTCAATAATCCGTTAAAGGGACTACGCCATTGTATTCAGCGTCGTCTTCTCTTCATCTTTCTTACCTTACTCCGACGACTGCACTCCAACGATAATCTCTTCTCTCTCTCTCTCTCTCTCTCTCTCTCTCTCTCTCTCTCTCTCTCTCTCTCTCTCTCTCTCTCTCTCTCTCTCTCTCTCTCTCTCTCTCTCTCTCTCTCTCTCTCTCTCTCTCTCTCTCTCTCTCTCTCTCTCTCTCTCTCTCTATATATATATATATATATATATATATATATATATATATATATATATATATATATATATATATTTAGTTCTGTAAATTTTCTATTTATTATTTCTTCAAGTGTTTTCTTTGTTTCTTCTATTTTAAAACTTGTAGAAGGTTCTTCATCTGAATAGTCAGTTAAACTAAAATCATTTTCTTCTTTTTCAAAATCATCAAATCCTAAATTTATTATGCTATTATTGTCTTCGTCATCTGTATCATAAATAGGTTCTGTATCATATTATATACTCCCTCCGTCCCATACCTACGTGCACACTTTCCATTTTGGGCGTCCCAAACCTACGTGCACATTTCCTAAAATGGAAAGGAAGCTTTACTATTTCCTCCACTCATTTTCTCTCCTACATTATTTTAATACTCACAACACCATTATAATTTACTATTTCCTCCATTCATTCTCTCTCCTATTTTATTTTCACACTCACAACACTTTCAATATAATATTCTCTCCTTAATTTACGTGAAAAGTCAAACTAGGCACCAAGGTCCGGGACGGAGGGAGTATATATATATTTATATATATATATATATATATATATATATATATATATATATATATATATATATATATATATAAATGTGTGTGTGTGTGTGTGTGTGTGTGTATGTGTATTGGCTATTTATTTTCATTCAATATGCATTAATAAAACAATAAAAAAAATGTTCAAAAGCATCATCCGTTAAATGACACGTGACTTGCACGTGATCATTTAACGGGATTTTATAACAAAACTAGTTAAAACCCCTAAAATGCAAACAGAATGACAACTTTGGGGCGTAAATTGTAAATGGTGATAGAATAGTGCATAACTTAGGAACACCCCCCCCCCCAAACTTTGGAGCCCAAAATGCAATTTCCCCTCACACTTGTGTTCCTAGTTAATTCCACTTTGACTTTTATAATTAACTTAATCGAAATTTGTTCATATTTCATAAAAATCTCATTGCCTTTGTGATAAATATTGTTATTGATTCACAATTAGGAATACAATCAACCAAAAGTTTAAGAATTGCACATGAATGACTAATTTTCATAAAAGGGTTAATGACAATTTAGGGCCTGAAGTCGAGGGGGTGGTGTCAAAACGGGGCCCCATATCTAATTTTCGTCAATTCAGGGCTCAATATCTAAACTTTTCGTTAATTAAGGGCTTTTTGACGAATTTTGTTAGAAAAGTCAGTTAAGTGACGAATTTTGGACTAAATTGAAATGAAAAATAGTTATTAAGGAGTGAAATGTAAATTTTTAAAAATTGATGACCGTTACAAAATATTATTTTAAAAATAATATATTTTGAAAATATAATATATTGTGAAAAGCTGTAAATTTTTTTTATAATTTTTAAAACATGTTAAAAAATGTTATAAATATAAAAAAATTGTATTTTTAAAGAAAATAGTATTTTAAAAAAATTAATTAATTTTTAACGTAAATCTTGTAAAATAAATGTTATAAATATAAAAAAAATGTGATTTTTTTTAAAAAAAATAATTAATTTAACGTAAATCTTGTAATGTTTTTTTTAATTCTTATGTTATCATAATTTATTAAAAAAATTATCCAAATTCAAATATTTAGTTTTTTTAACAAAAAAATAATTAGTAAATTTAAAATATTGAAAAAATAAAGATAATAGTTGATATGATTTAAAATAATTTAAGATATTAACTATTATCCTTTTTCCTAATAATTTAAATTACTAATTATTTTGCTTCAAAAAAATTACTAATTATTTTAGATTGAATAATTTATAAAATATATAAATATAAATTGATTAAATAAAATAAATATTTACAAAAAAATATGTTGCTTCTCTTTTCTTTACAAAATATATGCTGAAAAATAAATATTTTCCTCATCTTTCTCTCAACCATCTCTCAACCATGGCAGTCACCCCACTCTCTCACCTCACTTCATGACCATGGCCATGGACATGGCCACTGTCACCCACACCTCAAATCTGCAGATCTGCAATCGTCCATATGTTAATGGACGATGGTTGTGTATGGTGGGTGGATGATTTGGTTGGAAAAATGATTGCTAGGGGTTGGGGAGATTCAATTAGGTTGTTGTCAGTCTTTGAGAGAGAAGGATGAGTAGCGGTCAAAGGGAGGGAGAGGAATTCAGCGCTGAAAAGGGAGAAAGTGGGGCTTAGGGCTTCATCGGCTGGTGGTGGTTTGGGAGAGGGGGAGGAACGGCGGGGAAGTGTGGTGGTGGGTGTGGCCTGCCGTGATGAAGGTAGGAAGGAGGGGTTGCGTGGGTTAAAGAAAAATTTGGGAAAGAAGGGGATAACTTTTTTGTGTTTAAGAAAATATTTTTTTATATATTTAATTAATTAAATTGTGTTTCATTAAAAAAAACTTGATTAAGAAAAAAATATAAACTGGGTAAGCATATTTTTTGTAAAAAAAATAATTAATTTTTTTTTTTTAAATGGCAATTTTTTTATATTTAAAACATTTATTTTACAAGATTTACATTTAAAATTAATATTTTTTAAAAAAAATACTATTTTAATTAAAAATACATTTTTTTTATATTTATAACATTTATTTTAACATATTTTAAAAATTATAAAAAAATTACAGCTTTCCATAGTATATTATATTTTCAAAAAATATTATTTTTTAAAAAATATTTTGTAACGGTCACCAATACTACTACTACTACTACCACCACTACTACTACTACCACCACTACTACTACTACCACCACTACTACTACCACTACTACCACTACTACCACTACCACCACTACCACTACTACCACCACTACTACCACTAGCTACCAGGGCTTGCAGCTACCACCACCACTCACCAGCCACCACTTCACCACTCATCACTTTACCACACCACCGCTACCACCACCACTACCACCACCACTACCACTACCACCACCACTACCACCACCACTACCACCACCACTACCACCACTACGACCACCACTACCACCACCACCACTACCACCACCACTACCACCACCACTACCACCACCACTACCACCACCACTACCACTACCACTACCACTACCACTACCACTACTACTACCACTACCACTACTACTAATACTACTACTACCATACTACTACTACCATACTACTACTACCATACTACTACTACTATACTACTACTACTACTACTACTACTACTACGACTACTACTACCACTACTACTACCACTACTACTACTACTACCACTACTACTACCACCACTACTACTACCACCACCACTACCACTACTACTACACCACACTCACCATTCTACCACTCACCACCACCACTACCACTCACCACTACCACTACCACAACTACTACCACTACCACTCACCTACCACTCACTACTACCACTACCACTACCACTACCACTACCACTACCACTACCACTACCACTACCACTACCACTACCACAACTACTACCACTACCACTACCACTACTACTACCACTACAACTACCACTACCACTACCACTACCACTACCACTACCACTACTACTACCACTACCACTACCACTACTACTACCACTACCACTACTATTACCACTACCACTACTACTACCACTACCACTACTACTACCACTACTACTACTAATACTACTACTACTACTACCACCACTACCACCACTACTACCACCACTACTACCACTACTACCACTACTACCACTACTACTACCACTATACTACTACCACTACTACCACTACTACCACCACTACTACTACCACTACCACCACTACTACCACTACTACTACTACTAGTAGTAGTAGTAGTAGTAGTAGTAGTAGTAGAAGGATTTGAGAACGCAGGAAGCCCAGTCGAATTTGAGAACGCAGTTAGAGGCCAACCGAAGCCGACGTAGTTCCCCTACCCGGACGCAGAGGTCGCAGTCCCATAGGGAAAGGAATGGGCGCAGGTCGCCTATAAGAGATGACAGGCGCAGGTCACCACCCAGAGATGAAAGGCGCAGGTCGCCACCAAGAAATGACAAGCATAGGTCACCAATTCGCTCAGTAAGGTCCCCTTCTCACAGAGACAGGAGAAGCAAGCAAGTAACTCCCCCTAGAAGTGAGGGTCAAAGATCAAATGATGTCCCTCCTGCTGGAGAAGACAGGCCTGATGCTAGGGAGTGGTTGCTGTGGAAGAGGAAATTTGAACAATGGGAGGCTGAAAAGAAAAATGATACTGGAAAGGTCGAACGAATTGACTTTGCTCTTCGACCTCTATCCAAGGAGTTGATTGACAGTCGACCTTCCCTGGCTTCAGATTGCCCCTCCTAGAGAAGTACTCAGGGGCAACCAATGCAAAAAGCCATGTGCAACACCTGGAGGCCATAATGTGATTTGTCTCCAATGAGGACGACACTATGTGGAAATCCCTCATAAGCATACTCACAGGGGCAGCTCTGACATGGTTCAATGGTTTGGCAGTCGGTAGCATCTCGACCTGGATGAGTATGAGAACAAAATTCCTAGATCGCTTCTCAACTGCTGGATCTCGGAAGATGACTGTCACTGATCTAAACAACTTGGTGCAAGGGAAAAATGAAAGCTCAATGAGCTACTACACCAAGTTTAAAGAGATGGTCGACAAGATCGAGGAGGATCTCACGGACAGAGAGGTGATCAATTGCTTCAGAAATGGAATTTCCTCGACAGACATGGATTACGAGCTGACAGTCCGTACAGTCACTACTCGACAGGAGTTATTCGAGAAGGTTTACAATGTGGCACTAGCCGAGGAGAGAAAAGAAAAGAAGAATGGGAAAGGCCCCAAAGTTGAGGTCGCTGATGATAAGAAAGACTCAGCCAAAAATGGGGGAAATAACAAGAATGGTAAGAACAGGACCAGGGCGACAGAAAAGGTGCCTGAGGCTTTCACTCCTCTAATGGTGAGTCGAACTGAGATTATGAATGCGGTCGAGCTGGCACCACCTGCCCCAATGAACCCAGACAACAAGTTCAGGAGGGACAATAGCAAATACTGTGATTACCATAAGGATACAGGCCATACTACTGAGGATTGTATGAGTTTGAAGCGTATCATTCAGAGGATGATCGACAAAGGCAGGATCGACACATATGTTAAAAGGCCTCAAGGCGGTGGAGGTGAGCGACCTGCAGGTGGACATCAAGAACCAAGGCAGCCTAGACTGAACCTGGGAGTTATCACCGAACAAGCCAGCAATACTGCCATCAAGCATAAGATCTTTCAGCTCAACAAAGCCCCACATGTGCCCCCAAGGAGCCACGTTAGAGATGAGGTGATCAGCTTTTATCCTCATGAGCTAGCAACTAATATGGCGGCTAGAGAGCAAGTTCTCATCATCCCAGGACTCATTGACGGATGTACGACGAGCAGGCTTTTAGTCAACACGAGGACCTGCAAGGATATTCTGTTTTACAAGACATTCCAAGAAATGGGTCTCTCGAATGAGCAGCTTGAAAGGTATGATGGCAGGTTAGAGGGCTTCACCAACCACAGGGTCGATGCCAAAGGACAGATTGAGCTAGATGTCGACCTAGGCCAGCACCCCTACAGGATCGTATCTAAGGTAAAATTTATTGTCATAGATGTCAATAGTGATTATGCTGCTATTCTTGGAATTCCTGGCCAGGTGGCACTTGGAATGGTGGCCTCAATTTCCCATCAACGAGTTAAATTCCCCACACCAGCTGGAGTCGGTTATGTTTAAGGCACAGCTCGAGCATATCTTGATCACGTACTTCGGGAAAGGAAGAAGAAGGAGTTAGAGATTGAGACGGCAGAAGGGTACTTAAAGTTGTCTCAATCAGTCACCAAAACTACTCGACTATCTACAATCACCATTGTGGAAGAGTCGACCTATCGCTCACATGACGAGATCATTACTGAGTTGACACGTCACTCTGAAACCACCATGGTCGATCCGGATACAGTTATGGTCGACCAAGTCTCCATAGGCAAGCTATGCCTCCAGATCGACAATAACTCGGGGGCCACCACCAGTGAAACTGCAGACAAGCTAGATGAGATGATAGCTGAGGAAGCTCCATACTTGGGGGCCGAGGAAAGGAGGAGGGTCAGAGAGATCATCATTGAGACCCTGCAATTCAGAGATGGTCCAGAGATAGAAGCTGTGGACTAATTGGAATCAGTACCCTTCCTACCCCGAGCAAAAAATTCAGATAGGGAGGCAGCTGTCGCCTGAAGAAAGGTTAGAGATTGTCGAGTTGCTTAAGGAAAGCAGTGTTGTCTTTGCATGGCGAGTTGAGGACATGAAAGGGATCAAAAAGGAGGTCGCGGTTCACAGGCTGGAAGTCAACCCGACCATTAAGCCAAGGCCCCAGAAACTAAGGAACTTCGCTCGTGACAAAGAGGAGGCCATCAAACTCGAGGTACAAAAGCTTTTGAGTGAAGGTATAATTAAGGAGGACACGCATACGACCTGGTTAGCCAACGTGGTCATGGTGAAGAAGTCAAATGGCAAGTGGAGAATGTGTGTCGACTTCACCAATCTCAACCTTGCCTGCCCAAAGAACAGCTATCCCCTCCCAAGGATTGACAAGCTCGTGGATTCTATTGCTGGCCATTCCACCCTCATCTTCCTAGATGCCTATTCAGGCTATCATCAGATCAAGATGCATGAGTATGACGTGGTGAAGACAGCTTTCCAAGCAGCTGGAGGCATCTATTGCTATAACATGATGCCATTTGGGTTAAAGAACGCAGGAGCAACTTATCAACGCATGGTAAACAAGGTCTTTGCCTCACAAATTGGCCGAAACATGGAGGCCTACGTCGACAATATGGTCATCAAAACAAAGGCCGGACGTCATGTGGTCGACCTAAAGGAAATGTTTGCCAATTTGCGAGCAAATGACATGAAGATCAACCCAAGCAAATGCGTATTTGAAGTGCCAGCTGGCAATTTTCTTGGATTATGGTGTCCCAAAGAGGTATAGAAGCTAACCCAGAGAAGATCAAGGCTCTAGTCGAGATGAATGAGCCTGCAAGTATAAAGGAGATGCAGCGACTTAACGGCAGGGTGGCAGCCCTAGGTCGTTTTATAGCCAAGTCGGCTGAAAGGTCTCTCCCCTTCTTCAAATCATTGAGGGGGACGAAAAAATTTGAGTGGACGGCCGAATGTCATTCGTCGTTCCAACAACTCAAGGAGTACCTTGCTACTTCTCCACTATTGAGCAGCCCGACTACTGGTGAGACCTTGTTCGTGTATCTGTCCGTGGGAGACAAATCAGTTGCTGCAGTATTAGTTAGAGAAGTGGGGGGACTTCAAAAGCCCGTATATTATGTAAGCAAGGCCCTATCAGAGGTTGAAGGCAGGTACTACAACGCAGAAAAGGTCGCATATGCTTTAGTCGTGGCTTCAAGGAAGCTGCGAGCTTACTTCTTGGCTCACCCCATAGTGGTTCTTACAAATGCCCCCTTAAGAAAAAATCTCCATAAGCCAGAAAGTTCAGGTCGCTTACTCAATTGGTCAATTTCCCTCACGGAATTCGACATCGAGTATCGACCTCGAAAGGCGTTTAAGGCTCAAGCTCTAGCTGACTTCTTGGTCGAGCTGACGTTTACCAAGGAAGATAGCGAGGTGCGAGCTCAGAAGGAGAAAGTCAAAGGGAAAGAGCTAGAGTCCCAAGTCGTCACTAACCTGCCCGATGATTGCTGGAAAGTATACTCAGATGGGTCAGCAACCAAAAGTGTTAGTGGAGCTGGAATAGTCCTAATCGAGCCGAAATCTGGGACAGTATATGAGGAATCATTGAGATTCAAGTTTGATGCTTCTAACAACCAAGCAGAGTACGAGGCATTGGTTGCAGCTATCGAGTACGCAAAGTGCTTTGGAACGACCAAAATCATGGCATATTGTGACTCACAGTTGATAGTCAACCAGGTCCGAGGAGAGTACGAGGTGCTGAACTCTACTCTAGTTAAGTACCACGACCTGGTGAGGGAATTGACAAAGGACTTGGAGTTTATGGGAATTCAGAGGATTGGTCGAGAAGATAACGAGCTAGCCGACCTACTCTCAAAACTGGCCACTTCAAATGAGCCACATGAAGAGCCTATCTCCTACCTTGAGAGCCCAGCTTATGAAAGGGTTCAGATTCAATGTGTGGAAGACACTTCAAATAACAAGTGTTGGATCGAAGAAATGAAGGCGTACCTGGAAAGTGGCGAGCTCCCCGAAGACGAGAAGAAAGCTCGAGCTGTTAAAAAGAAAGCTCTGAGATATGTCATCTAAGGAGGCATGCTCTTCATAAGATCATATACTAGGCCATTGCCGAAGTGCATCCACCCTCAAGAGATCACCCAATTAATGTATGAAGTGCACAGTGGAATTTGCGGTGGACACCCGGGGGCCAGGACTTTAGCCGAAAAATTGATCACCTTGGGGTATTACTGGCCACACATGAAAGCTGACACTCATGACTTTGTTCAGCAATGTGACCAATGCCAAAGATTTGCCAACTTACCCCATCTACCTACGACAGAGCAAACTCCTGTGATCGCTACTTGGCCATTCGACATGTGGGGCGTCGACTTGATTGGACCCTTCCCTCCCGCTCGTGGAAATTGCAAGTATTCTATTGTCGCCATTGATTATTTCACTAAGTGGGTCGAGGCAAAACCACTAGCTCGCATCACAGAGGAGAACGCCATCAACTTCATACATGACTTCATCTGGTGTCGATTTGGGATCCCTCGAGCTATAGTTTCAGACAACGGGCTACAGTTCTCCAGAGCCTTTGAAGAAGAAATGAATAAAGTGGGGGTCAAACATTGGCAGTCATCCGTTGCATATCCTCAAGGAAATGGGCAAGCTGAAGCAGCAAATAAGCTAGTCCTATCTTCACTAAAGACAGGTCTGGTAGGTCGACGTAGCAATTGGTTGGACGAACTCCCCCTTGCTCTTTGGGCAGTTCGCACAACCACTCGGGGGCCTACGGGGGAAACCCCATTTGCTCTAGCATACGGGTCAGAGGCCATGGCTCCAGCTGAGTTGAGGTTTCCTACAGCCAGAGTGACATTCTTTGATCAAGAGCAGAATGATATCAACAGATTGATCGACTTGGATCTAATCGACGAGAAGCGAGATACTGCCTACCTTCGAATGGTCAACTACAAGCAGCGGACTGAAAGTTACCACGACAAGAAGGTGAAGACAAGATCATTCCAAGTAGGAGATCATGTGTTGAGAAAGATTGAAGCAACAGGAAGGAGAACCCAACAGAATAAACGATCTCCTAACTGGGAAGGTCCCTACATCGTCACTCGAGTCATCAAAGAGGTGACCTACATGATAGCTCATCCAAATGGTGAGGAGTTGAAGCATCCATGGCATGCTACTCACCTTATCAAGTACTACTTCTAGTTCAAGTCCTTATTTCAGTTCAAAGTTAGGGCAGTTCCCAATTTGTCATAGTTCTAGCTTTCCATTTGGTGTAAGCATGTTCCTACTTTAATAAAAATTGCAGTTCTATTCGACCAAACACTGTACATGAGCTTCAACAAGCTCGACTCTTAGTCAGATTTGTTTTAACAAGCTCGATTCTTAATCAGCTTAGTTCCTCTAACGAGTCCGACTCATAGTCGACTTCGTTCAACAAGCTCGACTATTAGTTAGCTTCGTTCTAACAAACTCGATTCTTAATCAGTTATGTCCCTTAACAAGTCCTACTCTTAGTCGACTTTGTCCCAATAAGCTCGACTCTTAGTCAGCTTTATTCTAAATCAGCTCGATCCTTAATCAGCTGAGCCCTATTAACAAGTCCGACCTTAGGTCGACTTCGTTCTTATAAGCTCGACCCTTGGTCAGCTTTGACCTCTTAAAAAGGTTCGACTCCGAGTCAACCTTGTCTACAAAAATCCTTACAAGTCTAAGGTTTATTAAGTCGCCATCAAACCAGGTCGACCCTAAGATCAGGGTGAGTGACTTATTCATCCTATTACATCTAGCTCGACGCACACGTGTGTAAGTGCTCCAATTTGAGCTTGTTAGTATTTTCGTTAGAAAATTAACGAAAGTTATAACATTTCTAACAATTCCTAACATTCCTAACATTTCTAACCAAGTAAGGGTAGATTAGGGATTGCCAAAAAAAGGATAAACCAAGGAAAGGAATCAAAAAAGCAAAAGAAATAAGAAAAACCAAAAATAGAAATGGCTGGAAACAAAAACTGGCTGATTAATTTGAATTTTGAAAAGATTATTCCTTGTGTCCAAAGCCTGGAGCAGCATTTAATGAACAGTGCACGCTGCAGGGTTTATCCGCGCGGATGGGATTGTCAATTTCAGAGGGCTATAAATTGAGCCCTCCAGTCACAAAAAAAGGAGAACAAGAACACAACTCACAACATTTGGCGAAAATACTTGAGAAAACAGTGAGAATTCTCTAAGAATTGTCACCTTTTTCTCTTGAATCTTCCCAACTTTCACTCACTCAAATCAAACCCACTCACTCTCAAGTTCAAACAATCTTGCATTCAAGCCTTTAAACACCAAAAACCCAAGGAAGATAGGTATAACCTCCCTCTCCTTACCCTAAATTCTCTCATCCATGCATGCATTTTCAAGCTACAAAATGTAGTTCATTCATCTTCTTGTCTTAGATCCAAGAAGATCACCATGGAAGTTCATCTCCATGGATGATCTTCTACAAGGATCAACATTATTTTTAAAGTGTTCTTACTTTTTTTCCAAATAAAACACATTTTCAAAACCCTAAAAACCTTTTTCAAGCACCAAATCTTGATTTCAAAGGATAAAATTCCCCTTCCCAAGCAAATGAAGTGCTTAGTCCTAATGTACCCCAAGGATGGTTTGGTATAGTTGACTCACCACTAAAATGTCAAGTGATCACTAACCAAAACCTAGGGAAATGGGGACAAGCATGGATGCAAAACCCCCTTTAAAATCATATTTTCTTTCTTGAGAAGTTGCTGCCCAGTAGCAATTTTCCAAGGCCCCAGTCCATTGTCTTAATTTTTGGAAACAGATAAGCTTGAAATTTGGTGTTTACTACAAAACACTTTTTGTATCCAACATCCAGAGCTTTCCAGACATATTTTTACTTTATTTTTTGGGTGAGTAAAACTCCTCTTTTCAAATTTTATTTTAGAGGCCAGTTCATCAGCTTCTGGAAATTCAGATTTCATATCTGAGATTTCCAGAAGGTTTTGACCCCTCAAATCTTCTCCAAAATGGAAAATTCCTTCTCACAAATCTTATTTAAGGTGTCTATAACAACTTTAATTTTCTGAGTTTATCCAGATTATGAAGTTTTAAGGCCCTTGAATCCATTTCAAAATCAAAGGTCCACTGCCTTTTTCATTCTGGCAGAAGTGACTCTCAACTTCAAAAGGTCTTTTGAGTACCAAATCTCAATCCAAAAATCTTTCAAAAAATCATGGGATCAGTTTAAAGTCTTAAAAAGACATCCCAATTTTTACTTTTCTCAGTTTTAACTTATTTTGGCCAAAACACACACACACACACACACAAATGATTTTCAGCTTGGAAGACTCGTTTTACGAGGCATTCCGGGTGCACACTAACGTCCTTCCCGGCGTGTAACATGACCTCCGAACCCAAATCTATAATCTCGGGCATTTTTCAAAGTTTTGGCCCTTAAAACAAAAATGGCGTGGCGACTCCGTCTTTTTCCGGGTTTTATTTGTTTTTTTTCAAAGAAACGCAAAAAATCGAATTTTCTCCCGCGAAAAATGGTGCACATCATCACAGTGGCGACTCCGCTGGGGACTATAGCTTTTTCTAAAAAAAAATGATATTTGGTATATTGGTGGAAACCATTAAACTTCCCGTTATCGCCTCCTAACACGAGTCGGGGATAAATTGTGGTTTAACAATCCCACGTACCGATCTCACCGTTTTCAAAAAAAAAGAAAAGCTTTTGAGGGTCAAGCTTCCGTCCCGGCATTTAAAAATCATTTGTTGTGTGTGTTGATTTTTGCACATTTTTCGTTTTGTTTTGGCCGCCTCGGAAAAATTCAAAATTTTGACTGTCGGAATCATGTCCCTAACTGTCGGAATTCTTGTGCTTATATGCTTATGTGTTCATTAAATTTCAAAAAAAAAAACTTTCAAAAAAAAAAGATTTTCAAAAAAAAAAAGAAAACTTTCAAAAAAAAAATCATGCATCATATTTTTTAAGACACATAAAAAAATTTCTATTTTACTCAGAAAAAGAAAATAGACTGCTTGCACACTACGCGCATGTGACCTTACACTGCACACTACGTCCCTAACCCGGGGAAATCCTTGTCGCGGCCCGTTTGGTCTTATTACGCCTCTCGGTGCAAGCACAGGACTACCCAAACATCCCATGGAGCCTCGTGTCGACCATGCACTTGTCCGTGACACACTTTTGTCCGAGACCCGGTTGGTTTTTAGTTTGATCTGTGTCATGCCCTGTCTGTGTATAGACCTTTCCTTTCAAGCCTTTGTCGGCATACCGACTCAATATCTTCCGGGACCCTAATCGCCGAAGTTCCGCCGGTTTTTCGCCGCGTACTTTGACCAAGATATTGACCGCGCGCCGACTTCGGCTCCGATCGGCACAAATTATACATCGACTCCCAAAGATGACACCGAGTCATCAAGGATTAATGATTATTCCATGCCTAATTACGGCCTAATTGACGACAAGTCAAGATCAATTGTGGACATTTATCGCTCCAAATCATGCCGACTTTTTGTCGAGCCTCTGACATGATCTTGACTTTGACGTCGCTCTTGTCCGTAATTTACATCGAATGCTCGTTAAGACTCGATTACCCGCCGACTTTTAGGATCGTTTTCTTTCGGTCGGTGGGACCCGCTTGCCCTATAGACCCTCGCCCGGGCCGTCCACCACATGGGAGGTCGAAATACGGGTGGAATACGAGGGGCTTATAGACGTAGCGACGGGGCCCACCGATCCAGATCCGCAGTAGTTTGCGAAAAGAAGAGCAATCTTTTCCAACCGATTAGGTTAATAAAACATGTTTTAAGTAAACGTGAACAAATAACCGCATGTTGCATGAGCCCAAAGCCCAAACACTTACCTTCCTTCAATTCCACATTCGAACCCTCGTACCTTTTCCCCGCAGCCTCCTCACAAAGGTTGGGGTTCCAAGACCGTCATCGTTTGATTAGTTGGGAAGAGTCAGCGCGTCATCGGCTTCACCGTTTGTTCCGATTAGGGATAGGGATAACGTCACTCCGTCCTCCAAAATCCCTCGTCGCACACTCGCATTGGATCCAGCTGGTAGACAGATGAGACTTCGACATGAGGCTGACATGAGGCTGTCGCCGCAAGTCATGGTTTGACTATCGGTCTCAATTCCGATGGCACTTTTACCGCAAAGAAGGAAGAAGGTTCTCCTCCTCTTCTTAATCGTCCCTGATACATCAAGATGCTACCCCAAGATTCCTATGTTCCACCGCCGGACTCCCGCCCGTCCGACTTACTGTGGCAACAGCCCCCAAACAGCTAGCCAAGGATGAAAGAGTTCGGCATAAGTGATGATCCCGCAAATATCGGCTGGGTGATGAAGATCAGAAACAGCTTGAAGAAATATGGTCAGCCATCAAAGCCCTAGAGGAACGCTGCAACGCAAGCATTGAAGAGGCCACAAGAGGCCACACGCCACTTCGTGACCTTAACAATCTCCCCAACCGACCAGCTACCACGAAGGACAAACATATGCCTGTTCCCGGAACCCTAAAACCTCTCATTATCCGGCGAGTCCAACCACTCGCTTCCGAGATGAGCCCAACACAGATCTCCCGGACCAGCTTCAACTCAAAGTCACTCAAAGAACGTCAACCCGAGGTCCCAAATCCACCACCACAGTAGTAACACATTTGGTGGGATATCTCGTGATCGTCCCGACGCTTGAAAGGGACTATCAAGACTCGGATACACGAGGACCGTCCTCCTAAGAAGAAGAAAGTCTCTCCCCAAAGAAAATTGAAGGAGAGATTCGAGGCCGGTGATACTGTGGTACGCTCGGGAGCCATCTCGGGGATTTGATTATTATGTACTCTACTCCAGCCTTCTTCCCCAAAGCAAACAGGGGTAAAAGAGCGAGAAAAGCCTTGCCAACGACAGTGAGACTTTCGGACACCGAATCACGTGCACTGGGTAACTCTACCGCCAATCGTAAATCTATCCCCCGCGGGGAATGGCCAAAATTCAGTTTGTCCTCCGACCTGCACACCGACAGAAAGAAAGACCAACGCCGAGTTTGGCGCTCCCACTCAATCAACATGTTGACAGGAGATGGCAACCGCCACAAAAGGCCTCAAGTATAACCTGTGGGGCTTCAAAAGGGTCTACCTCACAAGAAAAAGGCACGAAGTGACTGGCTTGGTGACTCTCTTTCTCCAGACAAGCACCAAATCTATGATTCCCACCTATATGGTAGCATGATCACCTTCTGCGACGAAGATTTGCCAAGAGATGTTTCCCAGCACAACGAAGCTTTGTACATCACCATTAAGCTCAACACCGTGTCGCTCCCTGGAGTATTGGTGGATAATGGATCAGCCATTAATGTCCTTCCCCTTAGCATGATGCGGGCCCTGCGCATCAACGAAAGGCACATGATCCCATCTACCCGGTCAGTCAAGGCATATGATGGCACGTCCCGTCCCATCCTGAGGACGAACTCGAACTCGTACGAAACCCAAATGGTGCCAGCAAAGTTCCATGTAATGGATATCCCATCCGAGTTCACAGCCCTATTAGGACGTCCTTGATTGCATCACATGAAAGCTATAGCTTCCACCCTCCACCAATGCGTCAAATTCATTAACCGACAAGGAGACCTTGAAGTCATAAGGGGTGACAGTTTCCTCATAGGGAACGAAGCAGAGACCGTCACTAAGCATGCTCTTAGCCAGACACCGGGGCTACCTCCTCCGAATCGACCAAGGGACTATCGAGGCAAGTCTCATCAGAATCCCCTGTAATCCGGTGATGCCAATTATGTCAACGCACTCAAGCGAGCGAGACTCCGAAGAGGTTCGATTCATCAAATTCAATTGTCATTTCCAACATTTGGAGCCATACTCGGAGGGAAACATCAACACCGCCATGATACTGTGCACACAAACCCCGGGTCCCTAATCACAGCTTTGTCACCATTCTTCAAACCCACTCTCGACCTGCCAAGCCAGGAAATCTTCATGATAAAGATCGACAAGCATCGTCATACTCAACTCGAATCTATGAACGTCGTCGTGGGGACGTCCTCCTTGCCGAACCGCTACAAGCCTTTCCCTTCCGCTCGAGTATGGGACATGAGATTTTTCCAAGAAGACACCGAGACGCAATACGTCCTTACATCCGGATTGAGCGGTATTGTGACGAGATAGAAATCCCCGTAATCAAGCCAAAACGGCCTTCACAACCCCTCGGGCACCTACTGCTACACTGGCCATGCCGTTCGGACTAAAGAATGCCGGGGCTATGTACCGTAGGCGCCTGGCAGCCTGCCTGTTCCATGACATGATCCACAAAGAAATTGAGGTCTATGTGGACGACATGATAATACACTCCAGGATCGATGGCCAACACTTTGTTGATTTGAGAAAATTCTTCTACGCCTCCGAGACCACAAAGATGAGACCGAATCCAGCCAAATGCACCTTCGGTGTAAGACGAGGCAAGATGCTAGGATATATATGGTGACGTAACTGGGATCGAAGTAGATCCTCGTAAAATCAAGGCGATAGTTGAAATGAAGCCACCTGACACCGACGTAAGTGAAATCCTTCATGGGAAGACTGCAATACATAAGCCGCTTTGTAATCACCACCTCGATCCGCGAGCCGATCTTTAAGTTGATGAAGAAAAATGCCTACACGTAATGGACCTGCATGTCGCTCGCCGCCTTGAACAGTATCAAGGCATACCTCGTGAATCCCCGATTCTTTGCCCACCACATCAGCAAAAGCCACTATTGCTATACCTAACCTGTCACGGATACGGCGATTGGGGCTATGCTAGCTCAAGAGAAGAAAGATTCCAAGGTCGAAAACGCCATCTATTTCGTAGAAGCGTAAAGCTCCAAGGAAGCGAACTCAATTACTCGCTTGCGAAAAGACTTGCGCGGGTTTGGTCTCGGGTAGTGGGAAAATTGAAACACTACATGCAGCCTCACCCGATACATCTCGTCTCAAGGATAGACTCCATCAAATATACGTTCGACAAGACTTCCATCTCTCTGAGGTTGGCAAAATGGTCATTCTTTTTGAGTCGAATACGACATCACTTATGTTTCAAGGAAATCCGTAAGAGGACGCATAATGGCGGAACATTTGGCCGATTTCCCAAGTGATGAGTCCCGAGGACTGAACCTCAATTTCCCGATGATGGAATCTTTGCTCTAGAAGGAGAAAATCGCCGCAACTCTTCTTCGACGGGGCGTCAAACAAAAGGGGGAACGGAATAGGAATGCTTCGGTCGATCCTACCGACGAGAACACACCCCCATAGCAGCAAGGTTGAACTTCGAAGTCACCAACAACGCCTGAATATGAAGCTTGCATAGCCGGGTTGGAAGCCGCCCTTGAAAGAAATATCAAGGAATTGGAGGTGTATGGTGACTCTCGCCCTCATCATCAATCAGTCTCTAACAAATGGAAGACCGTGGACCCGGTCTGCGTAAATATCACACTTACATGGAAGAGCTAGTAACTCAATTCAAGGAGATCGGCTTTCATTACTTGCCCAGTAGATCGCAACAGATTTGCAGATGCTCGGCAACGCTAGCCTCCTCGTTGAAATACCCGAAGGGAAGTCCGTCAAACCATTCGTAGTCGGGAGAAGAGAAAATCCCGCTATTGCTTTGAAATCGAAGCGAAGCCGAACCGAAGTGATCCCCGGTACACTCGGATCTACCGGTACCTTAAGAACGGAGAAGCATCCTTCAAAAATGAAGATGGGGAATATAAAGAAGGAATCAAAGCAAAGAGCCTCTCAGCCCTGAAGCGACTCGCCTCTCACTATGTTCTTTTGGGAAATATGCTATACAAGAAGCGTTATCAAGGCCCCCTCCTGCGATGCATCGGAAAACAAGAGCCTACGGAACTCATGAGAGAAATACATGGTGGTACCTGCGGCCCTCACATGAATGCTCGAGCTCTGATGCAAATCATATTGAGAATGGGGTACTTTTGAATCTCCATGGAAGCCGACTGCATCCAGTTCGTCAAAAGCTGCGACAAATGTCAGCGATACTCAAATCTTAATCACTTGCCTCCTCCCGAGTTATACTGCATGACAACCCCTTGGCCTTTCGTCACTTGGGGAATTGATGTCATAGGCAAAATCACACCATCAGGCAGTAATGGCCATGAGTTCGTCCTGGTAGCCGTGGACTATTTCACCAAATGGGTTGAAGCAAAATCCTACAAAATCCTCAATTCAAAGAAAGTTGCCCTCTTCCTCAAAGAGAACATCATATGCAGATACGGGTTGCCAGCCGAATCATCTCAGATAATGGATCCCACTTCGAAGGGGAATGTGAAAAACTGTTGGCAGAATTCAGAATAACCCGTCACAAGTCATCTCCTTACAGGCCCCAAACCAACGGAGCCGTCGAGGCAGCAAACAAGACTTTGGAAAACATCATCCGGAAAATGGCTGTCCGAGGCAGAGATTGGCCCGAGAAGCTACACCTGGCACTCGGGGCGTACAACATCAGTCAGAACGGCAACTGGGGAAACACCGTTTGCCCTCACATACGGAATGGAAGCCGTGCTCCCAATCGAATTGAAAATCCCCTCACTCCGTGTGTTGCTGGAAAGCCAGATCAACGAGGTCGAATGGCTCTAGAGTCGCCATGATGAGCTGGCCCTGCTAGATGAGCGCCGATTGAAAGCAATGGAACACATCCGAGCCTACCAAGGGAGAATGGCCAGAGCCTTCGACAAGAAAGTAAAGCATCGGGAGATCCGAGAAGGGGATCTCGTTTTGAAAGAAAAGCCCCCAGTCCGTATCAACCCGCTCGGCAAATGAGAGCCTGTCTGGGTCGGGCCATACATCGTCCAAAAGATCTTCTCCGGAGGAGCCATGCAACTTGCAGACCTCGACGGAAATCCCTTTGTACACCCAGTGAATGGTGACAAGCTGCGCAGATACTACGCGTAAAAAAAAAGAGAAACAAAAAAAAAGAGTGCTAAAAGAGTAATACCCAACTAGGTTGAAAACCCGAAGAGGGCAGTCTAGGTAAAAAACAGGGTTGCACCAAAAAAAAAACAACAAAAAAAAAAAACAAACAAAAAACAAAAAAAAAATCGACCGGGTTGAACTACGAAGACCTGAGCTCCTCAAAATGAGGGGAACGTAGGCAGCCGGAAACGGTTCGGTCTAAAACACAAATAAAAGTCATACTTTGACATCAATACACTGATCAGACCATGAAAGCGTCTCGAAAAACTCTGAAGCAATTCAAATATTCATTACAAGTTAAAAGCTTTTTGATGAGTCTAAGCCCGATTCATTTCTACAACTGGCAACATGCTAAAAGAAATTAAGATACATAATCAAACTAATGTATCTGCCATGACAAGAAAGGGATACTCGGAAACCTCAGAGTCACTCCATGCCACTCGTACGGGCCTCTCCCCTCTTCTTCCCCCTTCGAGTCTTCTTCATCTGAACAGGAAAAATGTCGGTCTGCCTCCTACCAAGCTCTGGTATAGGAACAGGATCTATCAAACCAGCCTCTGTCAGGGCCTTAGTAGCCCTAGCGTCATCTCTCATCTCCTGTAGCCTAGCTGGTAGCATAGGAGTCCTCCTCTCTTGTCTCTTGACATAAGCCTCATAGTCGGTCACCACATCTCCGCTCCTGTCAGGACCTCCGCACCCACAATGGCCTCACGCCGCCTCAAAATAGCCATCTGAGTCTCTCCCAAATGCCTTTCGTACCAATCCAGGTACCAAGTGGTCAGGAACACAGGTCTCGGACGCCTGAGGATAACCCGAGGAGGAAACACGTTATACCTCCATGCTCGGGACAGAAAGGAAAACACCGAAGGATCATCCATAGAAGCAGGAGCCATCACCCTGGTGGCTATATCATCAAAGTCCTCCAAAGGAACCTGCTCCAAGCCTAATTGTCTCAGAACCAAGGACGGAATATAAAAGCTGGACTGAGAAAGCCCCGGAAGCATGACCACATGAGACCCGTCCTGAAGCACTCTGCGAGTCTCCACCCGCCAACAAGGCACTGACCACCTGATATCTTCTGTCCGGCGACCAGCCATCCAACGCTCCCATGAACCCTGATCATCAAAATCTACAGCAACCCCTCTCCTGGCGAATGTCCAAGGCTTGATAATATCAGGAGTTTCCCGAAGAATCCCCAAGCGCTCCATCAGCCACAGAGTCAAGAGGAACGGGCTGCCCCCGTGCATATACCGTCTCCGTAGCGCCCTATCGAGAGCATGAAAAGTCTCCCGTGATCAGAGGTACAACATCTCTGCCCAAGCGACAATGAACGACTATATCCAGCAGAGACCGATGACAGATCCCAAAAGAATAGACCATGAACAAGGTCCCGAACATGCAAAGTGCAAAGGCATCCCAATAGGCATCGTCGAGCAAGCCTAAGCCCCTAAATCTATCAGGGAGACCGGAAATATCAAAATGATCGGGACCACGGATCACACCTTGCGCTTCCTCCGGGGAAAGATGAAGGAGGTTGCACAATCTGTCAACGAAAGAAGCCCCTCCAGGCAAAGGAACCGCTATCTCCTCCACCTCCGGGCCACCAAGCAAAGCCCGAAATTCTTCCACGGTCGGAACAACCTCATTGTAAGAAAGGCAAAAGACATGCCTTCTAGTATCCCAAAATGATGAAGAAGCTCTCAAGAGGTCGTAGTCCGGAACCAATTCTTTGAGAGACCATAAGCACTTCACCTTGTACCTTTCTTCAAAGAAGGACCTCCTCTCATGCATAATCTCCCGGGACCAATCCTTGAATTTATTAAAGAATGACATTTGAGATTCTTGGGACAATTTTGATGGAGCTTTTCTAAGGTTTTCCATGGATTTTCTCTCTTTCTCCCCGAAAATGTCTGTTTGGACTGGAGGTTGAAGAGGATATTTGAATTTGAAATAAAGTGAGACCAGATCTGAAGCAAAATTAAAGGACAATGTCGGATCACGTGTGGATCCCTCCGCGCGGACATGATTGTCTTTCATCGGAAAAATCTCGCAATGTCAAGCCGCCGCACCAAAGAGGAATATTCCGTCCCGGTTGCTCGAAACCTGTGCAAAAAAAAAAAAAACCTCCCCAAGCCAGTCCATATACCAAACACTAACACCCTTGCAAAAAAACCAAGGCTCATGCAACATTGCATTCATACTGCATTGCATTCATAAAAAATAAAATCCTAAATTATTACATTCCAAAAATAAAAGGAGTGTGCAAAAAAAAAATCAAATCAAAAAGAAAAGGGGGTAACAATAATCCTAAATTATTACATTTCAAAAAAAAAAAGAGCAAAATGTGCATAAGCTGTACAAATCTCAATCCCAGTCACAAATCTCAATCTCAGAAAATCAGTCTAAAAAAAAAAGAAATCAATCAGAATCTCTAGTGCCCGACGTTTGCCCCCGGTCCCTCTTGCGACTCGGGCCCGCCTCCTCGGGAGCCCTGAAGATCTCAGGCTCAGAATCATCGTCCTCGTCCCCGGAAGAAGGCTCATCAGGACCAACCGGCACGCTCTGGTAGGGCAAGCCAAGATCTGCGAAAAAATCATATCCGAAGGTGAAGGCGTCGGACTCCTGGACGTACGAAGACGACCCACCATGCTGCCAGACATGTCCCTGCCCGTGTGGATCCCCGAGAATGACGTGATCCGAAGGCAGCACCGCGCGGGGATCTAGGAGAGGAGAAAGAGGAGTCTCGGAAGAAGTCTCTGAAGGAATAGAGGAAGCCTCCCGCCTGACAGGCGCCGGCCGTGGTCGCCTCGCTCTAGCCTGAGGAGCCCCGCAAGCAACCATCCTCCTGATAAATCTCTTAGCCCCGATCACTTGTTTCGTCAGCTTCTCGACGACCACCTCCGAAAACTGCACAGAAGCGAAAGCGTCAAAAAAGGAAGTGATGCTAAAAATGATGAAGCAAAAGGAAGAAAGAAGAGGCAAAAGCATAAGAAGCCATACCTTCATACCCGGACGAGGCCGGAAAGCTCGTGGAAGCCGCTCAGGCTGAGGGATCTGCACCCTCAATCGGACCCCATCCTGGACATATGAAAAATCCGTCCGAGGGTACCGCGGGATCCCAAACCCCTCTCTATCCAGAACCTGGGGCATCCTCAGCCTCCTCAAAACAAATACTGGGTATGGCTCAATCGCCACAAATGCTGAGAAGTGCTGGCCGGCTCGGTAATCATCCCAGGTCGCAGATCTATCACTCGGGTGCATCATATCGGCGGGAGGCTCCACCGGTGTCATCAAAGGCGACCCACGCCATGCCGGCGCGTCACCCTCTCTCCTGTAATAGACATCGCAGTCGGACCTCTCGTAATCCTCCGCCGCACAGTCCCAAATCTCGGCGCCCTTCACTGCGCCACCTCGAAACGATCCTGTGGGTAGAATATCATCCTCTCATCCGTCTCGGCCTCCGTCAAAGGAAGGCAATCGGCGTATCGAGAGTCGTACGCCCGGAGCTTATCTTATCTCGGGCATGCTTGGACCAGAGCGCATGGCCGGATACGCCCGACGTACTCCAGCCATTTGCCGCCACATCGTGACGTGAAAGAACTCCAACGCCCATACCTGCGAAAAGGTAAAAATCAAATCAATCCAGTGCAAAAGAAAAGTGTGTGCTCAAGAAAAAAGGGGAAAGCAAAAAGAAAGCTTATACCTCCAGAGCAAACTCGAAGCAGTATAAGGAGCTCACAGCATTCCGGCTGTATCTATCAAGAGCAAAGTAAAGCTCTGCCAGCCCGGCCTCTCCCCAAGAGACATCTCCAGCCATCTCCATGTCCTCCAAGGACCTCAGCAAGGCAAAGACTGCCGTCCCCTCAGCGTGTCCAAAAAGGGTGCTCGAAAAAGCAAACCATAAGAAGGCCCTAGCAATTTGCTCAGCGCCTATCCTCTCCTCCCCAGCCTCGTAGCTCACAATGGTCTCCACAATCTTCCCGTAGACCACGGCATACTCCATCCCCATCCCCTTTTTAGGAATAGGGAAAATCCCAGAAGAGCCTGCAGGTCCGCGTCGCTATAGCCGTCCCGCCACTCCATGAACTCCCAAAGCCCGGTCTCAACAACAATCTGTCTCGGACTCGGCAAAGCTCCTCGACCCGCATTCGGAAGCCGGTCCCACAAGTCAACTACAGACTCCACCGATCCTCGAGTCTTCATCTTATTCAACTGCTCCGTCACGTAGTTGTTTCCGCCCTGCAAAAAAAAAAGAGAGAGAAAACGTCAAAAAAAAATTTTGCATTTGCATTTGCACAAAAAAAAAGCATATACATGCATCATTCATCACAAAAGTTTTGAAGAAAATTCGGCAGCATAACGGCAAACAATGAACCCAGCCCCATTTTTCTCAAAAAAGAAGCAGTTTTCACCAAATCCCAATCAACATTCATTCATACAAACAAAAATCATACAAGGAGTCAACGGAAGCAAAAACTCCGTCCCATTTTTCATAAAAAAAAAACATGCATACATTCATTCAGCGGAAGCAAAAAAACTCCGTCCCATCTTTCATGAAATAGCATACAATCAAAGGGGAACGAAAAATCCGTCCCACTTTTCATAGAAAATCACACTCTAAAAAAAAAATGCATTCATAACATGCATATCATCCGTCATTTCAAAAAAAAAAAATCCTACATTCATACATTCACGCAAGGAGTCAACGGAAGCAAAAACTCCGTCCCATTTTCATAAAATAACATGCATACATGTCATTCATGGAATCATCATCTCATTGCAAAAAAAAAATAAAAAATCATCATATCAACATTTGCAAGAATCCTACATTGCAACAAAAGAAGTCCGTCCCAAATTCGGGAAATCATTCATCATAGTCTCATATTTCAAAAAAAAAAATGGCGAAAATGCCAATTCTTTTTCCAAGCAAAATGCACATTTTGGGATACCCATATACTCATTACAACATGCAAGGCATCAAAATCAAAATCCAAGGCCATGAACATTGCATAATTTTCGAAAAAAAAAAAGGAAAAATCACCCAAAAATCAATTTCAAGCAAAAAATCGACAAAGGAATCAAAAGGATTCGAAGAATACCGTTCGGAGATTCGGATCGGTGGCCCAATGTTGCCAAGCATCGGGGTATGGCTCCTCCGCAATCGATTGCGAAAGAGTATAGTGCCTCCTCATTCGGACGAGCTCCAATCGTCTCTCCGCTACCGGGCCACGTCCTTGGCCTTGAAAAGCACCTTCCCCGTGTTCCATTGCTTGAAAATCGAAGAAAAACGGAAGAATTTTCAAGCTTTTTGGCCTTCAATGGCGGTTTCTCTCGGTTTCTCTCTCTCTGCTCTCGAAAATTCAAAAAAGGGACTGAAGGAGAAGAAAGGGCGTTGGCCCTCATTAATACCCTCTGACTCTCAACCCTCTCCGCGCGGACAGGATTGTAAGGGTCAAAATGACCCTTTTGCCCTTTAAAAATCCGGGACTCTGCAGTTTAGTCCCAAACTTGACAAAGTTAACCAAAGTTAACCAAAGTCAACCCCCTTTTAAGAAAATCATCTCCGACAGTCAAACGTAAGTCCGATCTCCCCGAGAAAGATAACGAGATCCCGTATCTTTCATCAAAATCATTCAACGGCAGTCAAACGTAAGTCCGATTTCTCCGAGAAAGATAACGGGATCCCGTTTCTTTCATCAAAATCATTCCACGGCAGTCAAACGTAAGACCGATCTTCCCGAGAAAGATAACGAGATCCCGTATCTTTCATCAAAATCATCAAACGGCAGTCAAACGTAAGACCGATTTTCCCGAGAAAGATAACGGAATCTCATTTCTTTCATCAAAATCCCCCACGGCAGTAAAACGTAAGTCCGATTTCCCTGAGAAAGTTAACGGAATCCCGTTTCTTTCATCAAAATCCCCCACGGCAGTCAAACGTAAGACCGATCTTCCCGAGAAATATAACGAGATCCCGTATCTTTCATCAAAACCATTCATGGCAGTCAAACGTAAGACCGATTTTCCCGAGAAAGATAACGGAATCCCGTTTCTTTCATCAAAATCCCCCACGGCAGTAAAACGTAAGACCGATTTCCCTGAGAAAGATAACGAAATCCCGTTTCTTTCATCAAAATCCCCCACGGCAGTCAAACGTAAGACCGATCTTCCCGAGAAAGATAACGAGATCCCGTATCTTTCATCAAAATCATCAAACGGCAGTCAAACGTAAGACCGATTTTTCCGAGAAAGATAATGGAATCCCGTATCTTTCATCAAAATTATTCCCCGGCAGTAAAACGTAAGACCGATCTCTCCGAGAAAGATAACGGGATCCCGTATCTTTCATCAAAATTATTCCCCGGCAGTCGAACGTAAGACCGATCTCTTCGAGAAAGATAACGGGATCCCGTATCTTTCATCAAAATTATTCCCTAAGCAAAGAAACGTAAGACCGATTCTCTCCGAGAAAGATAACGGGATCCCGTATCTTTCATCAAAATTATTCCCTGCAAAGAAAACGTAAGACCGATCTCTCCGAGAAAGATAACGGAATCCCGTATCTTTCATCAAAATTATTCCCCGGCAGTAAAACGTAAGGCCAATTTCCCCAACGAATACGTCTGATTCTCCCCAGAGAGGCTAACAAAATCCCCAGCAAAGTTAACGGAATCCCAAAAGCCAACGAAATCTCGAGTAGATCTCGAACTACGAAAGGGCTTGATTCCCACTAGGGATACATAGGTAGCCTATCATTAGGTCCAGCCCCTCGACCAAAACGGTCACCCTCTCCTTCGGCAGCAGACAAAGTCCACCGAAAGGCCATTTCACAATCAAGGTCCGAGGCACCTAAAACGCCATCTCCAAGGTCCGAGGCACCTAAAACGCCATCATCAAGGTTTGAGGCACCTAAAACGCCATCTTCAAGGTTTGAGGCACCTAAAACGCCATCATCAAGGTCCGAGGCACCTAAAACGCCATCGTCAAGGTTCGAGGCACCTAAAACGCCATCTTCAAGGTTTGAGGCACCTAAAATGCCATCATCAAGGTTCGAGGCACCTAAAACGCCATCTTCAAGGTTCGAGGCACCTAAAACGCCATCTTCAAGGTTCGAGGCACCTAAAACGCCATCTCCAAGGTCCGAGGCACCGAAGACGCCATCATCAAGGTTCGAGGCACCTAAGACGCTATCACACACAACACTAGGAAAACGATAAATCACAATTATCCCCAGCAAAGCGGATAGCCCTCCGACCGAAAATGGTCATCCCTATCCCCAGCGGAGCGGATAGTCCCCAAACCGAAAATGGTCATTCCTATCCCCAGCAGAGCGGATAGCCCTCCGACCAAAATGGTCATCTCTTATCCCCAGCAGAGTTCCTCTCCAGCAACCGACTGCAGAACTCGCTCATCAGGTTCGAGGCACCTAAAACGCCATCATCTCCAGGGTCAAAGACCCGAACTACGACTGGCTTGATTCCCATTCGGGATACGTAGGTAGCCTATTAAATAGGTTCAGCCACCCGATCACTCGATCATCCCGCCAAATATGGAGCCTTACTCTTATCGACGACCCCGCTTCCTTCGAAAGCGCCGTCGCCGAGGGGCTACTGTAAGTGCTCCAATTTGAGCTTGTTAGTATTTTCGTTAGAAAATTAACGAAAGTTATAACATTTCTAACAATTCCTAACATTCCTAACATTTCTAACCAAGTAAGGGTAGATTAGGGATTGCCAAAAAAAGGATAAACCAAGGAAAGGAATCAAAAAAGCAAAAGAAATAAGAAAAACCAAAAATAGAAATGGCTGGAAACAAAAACTGGCTGATTAATTTGAATTTTGAAAAGATTATTCCTTGTGTCCAAAGCCTGGAGCAGCATTTAATGAACAGTGCACGCTGCAGGGTTTATCCGCGCGGATGGGATTGTCAATTTCAGAGGGCTATAAATTGAGCCCTCCAGTCACAAAAAAAAGGAGAACAAGAACACAACTCACAGCATTTGGCGAAAATACTTGAGAAAACAGTGAGAATTCTCTAAGAATTGTCACCTTTTTCTCTTGAATCTTCCCAACTTTCACTCACTCAAATCAAACCCACTCACTCTCAAGTTCAAACACTCTTGCATTCAAGCCTTTAAACACCAAAAACCCAAGGAAGATAGGTATAACCTCCCTCTCCTTACCCTAAATTCTCTCATCCATGCATGCATTTTTAAGCTACAAAATGTAGTTCATTCATCTTCTTGTCTTAGATCCAAGAAGATCACCATGGAAGTTCATCTCCATGGATGATCTTCTACAAGGATCAACATTATTTTTAAAGTGTTCTTACTTTTTTTCCAAAGAAAACACATTTTCAAAACCCTAAAAACCATTTTCAAGCACCAAATCTTGGTTTCAAAGGATAAAATTCCCCTTCCCAAGCAAATGAAGTGCTTAGTCCTAATGTACCCCAAGGATGGTTTGGTATAGTTGACTCACCACTAAAATGTCAAGTGATCACTAACCAAAACCTAGGGAAATGGGGACAAGCATGGATGCAAAACCCCCTTTAAAATCATATTTTCTTTCTTGAGAAGTTGCTGCCCAGTAGCAATTTTCCAAGGCCCCAGTCCATTGTCTTAATTTTTGGACACAGATAAACTTGGTATTTGGTGTTGACTACAAAACACTTTTTGTAGACAACATCCATATATTTCCATACATATTTTTACTTTATTTTTTGGGTGAGTAAAACTCCTCTTTTCAAATTTTCTTTTAGAGGCCAGTTCATCAGCTTCTGGAAATCCAGATTTCATATCTGAGATTTCCAGAAGGTTTTGACCCCTCAAATCTTCTCCAAAATGAAAAATTCCTTCGTACAAATCTTATATAATGTGTCTGGAACAACTTTCATGTTCTGAGTTTATCCAGATTATGAAGTTTTAAGGCCCTTGAATCCATTTCAAAATCAAAGGTCCACTGACTTTTTCATTCTGGCAGAAGTGACTCTCAACTTCAAAAGGTCTTTTGAGTACCAAATCTCAATCCAAAAATCTTCCAAAAAATCATGGGATCAGTTTAAAGTCTTAAAAACACATCCCAATTTTTACTTTTCTCAGTTTCAACTTATTTTGGCCAAAACACACACACACACACACACACACACACAAATGATTTTCAGCTTGGAAGACTCGTTTTACGAGACATTCCGGGTGCACACTAACGTCCTTCCCGGCGTGTAACATGACCTCCGAACCCAAATCTCTAATCTCGGGCATTTTTCAAAGTTTTGACCCTTAAAACAAAAATGGCGTGGCGACTCCGTCTTTTTCCGGGTTTTATTTGTTTTTTTTCAAAGAAACGCAAAAAATCGAATTTTCTCCCGCGAAAAATGGTGCACATCATCACAACGTGCTGAAATTAAAAGCATACAACACACAAAGATATAATGTCAGCTACGATTGTATATAAATAAGTCTCCCAAAAGCGGGCCAAGACTTGAGCAAAATAAAAGTTACGGAGTTTATGCCTCCCAAAACTGGGCTAAGACATTCAAGTATCTTCAAGACAAAAAAGCAAAATATTGTTTTGAGACTTGTTCCATTACACATAAAGTTCACTAGAATCAAACAGCTGGGCTGGAAGCATCTGGGTCGTCATTGGTAGCCCGATCCTCAGTAATCGGTTCATGTTGCTGAGGGCTTAAGGGCTTACCCGACTCTGAGAAGACCGCTGCTCTGGCTCATCATCTTCCTCCATGGCTTCAGCATCTTCTATCTCCTGCAACACTACGTCAAAGTTCCTCTCAGCAATTGGGGGAGCCACCCATGGCTCACAGCCATCTTCTTGGTCCTCTTGAATGATGAAGGCAAGGTCATTTTTGAGATAAGGCACAACTGAATGTCCACCATGAGCTGCTGCGTCATACTGGGGCTCAGAAGCCCAACGAGCTAATTGCTCGAGGGTGACTTCTGCTGTTGAATCCACCAGTGCCCGGCGCGCCATATGACGCTTGCCCAAATCCAGAAAATCCTTTGCTTTGGCAACAATGGTGTTGTAGAAGTCGTCTCCGTCCTTGAATTTATCAACAGCTTCCTTAGCAGCGACTTGAAGTTTTTCCTGCCATGTCACCCGTGCCGCTCGATGTTCCTCATTCAGCTCGATTAAAAAGTTATCCTTATCGTTGAGCAATTGAGACACTGTTGCGAGCTCCGTCTTGACCTTCTCATGCTCCAGCTGCTCTGCAACTCTCTCCGCCTTCACCTCCTCGAGCTTGGCCTCATCAGCTTTGAGGTCCTCCAGAGCTTTATCCTTATCGGCCAGGGCTTTCTTCTTCACCAAATCCTGAGCATCAAAAGAGTTATCAAGGTCATTGTATTTCTCTCTCAACTCAGACAACTCTTGGGTCTTCTTGGAATAGTTGTTCAGAGCCTGCCTTTCCCTCTCAATGGAAGCCCTCCAGGAGCTCTTAACTTGCTCCACCATGGTCAGGTTCTGAATCAAAGAAAATCATTGAGTGTTAGTTCGGTAAAGACTTGGAGGCCTAATTGACGACCTCAAAAGATGAGCGACTAAACCAAGTTAGGAAACAAAGACATAACTCGCTCTGCACTAAACTAGATCGAGCTGAAAATTCTTCAGGGGTAATCCCCTTGTCAGCAAAGTGGGCAAGAAGGTCGACATCGATGGCCCTCCTAACAACAACCTGGCCCAAGCTCATTTCTGGATAGCGGTGACTCATGCTATTAACCCCAATGAGTGGGGGAACATCACTCAACCTCCTCATCTGATCCTCAAGGGACTCTTGGTTAGGGGGAGGGGAGGCTGGTGGAAGACGTTGGCTCGAGGAAACAAACTTTCCTTTCTCAGTTCGTGATCTCTTTTTCTTACTCAAAGGACGTTCATCATCATCCTCCTCGATGTCATCATCATCAACATTAACAACATTCAAAGGGCTAGCCCCAGCCGTCCCTGCACCAGAGGCCGCTGCATGGGCTTCAGAAACGGGGTCGGAACTCAAGCTCGGTCTAGCTGATTTGTTGGACTCATCACCCCCTTCATTAACATCCAGAGATTGAGTGCCACTCTGCAGAGGATCTTCCAACTCAACCTCTTCCATTGGCACCATCCCAGCATTCTCTTTGGGTAACAAGTTATTCCTTGCGGCAGCATCTCTCTCCCTGCTTGCTCTTGCATTGGTGGCTCCATGGGCCCTTTTGGCTTTCTTCTTGTCTGACACTCCCACTATACGCACCATCGCTGCTTCTTGTTCAGGAGTCAAAACTGCACAATACCAAAACAATCATATATTAGCTCGCCAGATCGAAACAGTTTTATGTACGAGCTGACAGTTCTACAGACGAGCTAATCATTGGCGAGAAAAGAGTTGCATTGACAATTCAAGATAGTACAATGTAAGGGCTAACAAGTTCTACATGCAAACTGAAGTTCTGTGTACGAGCAAGCTATGTATGAGCTACAAGTTCTACATAAGAGGTAACAACTGACGAGCTAAGAGTTGTGCGTGCAGTTCAAAGATATTTCTATGTGCAAACGGTGAGCTATACATGCGAGCTAACAGTTGACGAGTTAACAAACAAAAGCGAGTAAATCCTTACCACCAATATGCTCCTCATTATCCTTACAATAGTTGGCTGTTTTCTGGCAAAATTGGCAATTCTCCTTTAGCCTAGCCAAGGCATGGGTGACCCAATCAGGGTATACCTGGCCTCTCATTACAGGGACCAAAGGCTGCACCGCCCCTTCTCCAGGCATCATCCCAGCTTGGATGTAGTTGTATTTGGTCGTGCCCAAGGATTCCCAGCTGATAGGTCCATTCTTGACCAACAAACACAACTTCTTGTACAGAGTTTGATGCCAAGGAGGCTCCCAGTAATTTTCTTCGCTAATGACATCAGTCTCCTCGTTGGGCAAAGGAAACTCCCATCCCAACCTGCTCTCCACCACAACCACATGCGAGTTCCAGCCACTATGCTTGTTGGGAAGATTAGCAAACAGTTTTGGAGAGTTGGGTTTGGAAGGAGTACTAATTCCCCAATCAGCATGGTCGAGCTTAGCACCAAAAAATTCCTTAAAAACTTTCATGCAAGGCTCATGACCCAGAAATCTACACACCATTGCAAAGCACACTAGTACCCTACAAGTGTTGGCCCCAAGTTGAAGAGGAAGAGCATCCATACACTCAAGGAACTCGTTTATGAAAAGATCCAATGGCAACCTCAAACCTGCCTCAAACTGCCCATAAAAGAAGGCGGCCCTAGTGGCATCCTTAGTGAATGTGCTACGGTACTTGGCCATGAAATCCTTCTTGCTAAGGATGGACACCCTAAAGTCTGTCCTATCTACCCCACAGAAATTGTAAATCATGGCGTAACGAGATTCCATATTCTTCTTCCCACGAAGGGGTCTTTGAGGCACATAGCCTCTCTCATTTTTCCCCGGGACCACAGAAGATCCAAACGCATCCACTATACGGGGACTTGAAGAAGTTGAAGCTGTGGCTCCTCCCTGAGCTGCCATATCTGTACAATAAAAAGAGGAAGCAGGGGAGTCAGTCCCAGGATCACATTCAGTCGACCTACCTAAGGGCGACCTAGACTCCCCTGGAAAACCTATTCTGTTTCTAAGGAAGGAGGGTTTATTGACATCTCTAACATAAAACAAAGCTATGTGATCGAGCAATTCGTGAAAGAGATGAAAGGACACTACATTCGAGTCATCAATTACTATATCCGCAGCGTTTTCTCCAATGGGAAAACCTATTTCCCTAAAATTCAGCCCCCACCTTGACAAGATGGAGGCACATTCATTCAGAGACATCTCTCTCCACTCACCGTTTACATTCTTGTACACCCTACGGTTTACAGTAAAATATCCATACCAGGCTCCTGGTTCGCTACTGAAAATTCTAGCCATGGCGAAAAACGAAGACAGCAACAATCAAAGCCCTAAAAGCGAGAAAGCAAAAGGATTACCTCAGTAGTGGGTGTCGAAATTTGAAGCTGCTGCAAAAGACGAAGAACAAATTTAAAGTGCTTGCTCCTTTGCTGTCGCCGCCGGGGTTTATCAGAGCTCAAGGACAGTAAAAGTTGTAAATGGAGAAGGATTCTTGAATTTATATTTTCCGGAATTGGAAAGGAAAAAGGAAAATTCGAAATTTATTTTCCTAATTAATGGCGGAAACAGTTTCCGAGGCGGTTTATCAAACGTCAAAATAATAATCATTGCAAAATACGGCGCTCCTTCAGATCCGACCGTTCGTAGCCAACGTCCAGGATTGAGCCACGTCATCTTTGGTCGATTAAGCTTCAGAACGAGTAGCGACCTGCGAGTCACAACAATCTTCATCAAAATTTTCTTAACTTCCTAGTCGACAGAGTCAACTCGAAAGTTGGGGGGCCACTGAGCATACCAAAAATGTCGAGTTGGGCCAAGCGAGTAAAGCCCAATCACAGGCAGCCTTGGCCTCCACATTCTCAATGAGTCTGGCCCAATTATCATAAGGCCCAAGAGTCTTACTTTCCTTTTTGGTAGGTTTCAAATTTCAAACTAAGAATCCTACTTTGTTTTATTCCCAAAATAGCAAATAATGAATGTATTTTGGACATTGATAACCTCTTCTTTTCATAAAACTACAAATAAATCAATACTTACTACACTATTTTTTATTCACTTAAATCATAAATAGTATTTTTGACAATTATATCACAAACCCACTTGCCATTGTTCACTCATTTTTTAGTATTTTTTTAATAAGCATACAAACAACAGGTAGAACTCTTAGTCGGGAATGGATTGAGTAATTAATTTTAGGAGCATCTATCTATAGTATAAATGGTAGTGGTGTGTTACAGTTGAATGAATAGTTTCAATGGCCGAATTTTCCATTTTGCCCTCACTATTTTGTCCCTTTCCCATTTTGTCCTTTAAAAAAAATTAATTAAAAAAAAAAAAGAAATGTGTCCTCGGACACGGGCTTAATTAAAAAAATTAAAACGTGTCCTCGGACACGGGCTTATTCTAGTCTATACTCTCTCCGTCCCGCTACAAATTGCATACTTTCCTCATTGGACGTCCCATTACAAATTGCACACTTCCTAAAATGACAAAGAATCTTTACTATTCCCTCCACTCATTCTCTCTCCTACATTATTTTAATACTCACAACACCATTATAATTTACTATTCCCTCCACTCATTCTCTCTCCTATTTTACTTTTACACTCACAACATTTATATCATTATTTTTTTCCTTAATTCCAGCGCAAATAGTAACTGTGCAGTTTCAAGCGGAACGGAGGGAGTATATAAACGCAAGATAGTCTTGCTTTTCCCCCCAAAAGTCAAGGATATATTAGTAATTTCACACTGTGACAAAATTGAAGATATCTATCTATATATAAAAGCAAGATAGTCTTGCTTTTCCCCCCAAAAGCCAAGGATATATTAGTAATTTCACACCGTGGCAAAATTGAAGATATTGTGACTTAAAGTACACGTGAAAGACTGTGAGTGGTTGGATTATGGCGCATGTTATACACGCGCCGACAAGACGCATGCTGCAGCCAAATTTCCTTTTTTTGTCTTTTTTTTTTTTTACATTTTGGACAAGTGTCGCCCGCTCATTAAAGGGCAATTTGGTCATTTTCATCAATGGCAGAATTGAAAATAATTGAAAATTCACGTGTCACCCGTCCATTGGCCGGTAGGTTTTTCGATTTTTTTTTCCAATTTCTTTGACCTTAATTATTTTATAATAAAAAAAATTAATTTTTTTACACCAAAATTCATTAAAAAAAATCTCTATAAATAGAGACTATTTTCATTTGATTTGGACACAGAAAAAAATCCTCTTTTTTAAATATAAATTTCTTAATTATACGTTGTTAATTTTCTATTTTAATTTTTCAATATCTTTTTAGTTAAAATTAATAAAGTGTGAAGTATTTTTTTTTAATTATAAATGATAATAGTAATAATAATTTTACTAATCATAAAAATAAAGAATATAAAATAAAATAAAAGTGGTGAGATATAGGATGATGAGTTGGAAGGGGTAATATGGTTATTGGCTTTATTTTAGTTCGATACATCAAACAATTTATTTATTTTATTTAAAAAAAATATTTGAAGCATAGTAAATAAAGTATTAATAAATTTGTCAATTTTTCTATCTGTCTCAAAAAATTGTGTATTTATAAAGACGAATATCGGGAAAGATGGCCATCATTTTTAAAATTTTGATTGAAGTGCATATCAATATTTTAAGAAATATATATAGCATAAATTGGTATTTTAAAAGAGGGTGACGAAGAAGTGGATTGGGTTTGATGAGAGAGTGGAGGGTTTGGATTTTTTTTTTCATTTGTCACAATTGTTAGTATTTTAGGATTTTGATTTCTCTTCTCAAAATTAAATAAATTAAATTGAAAATAAATATCATAATTATGTTCATGATGAGTTAATGTAAATAAATATGACCTATTTTTTTTCTAATTTTTATAATTTTTCCTCTTATTTTTTTTTCTTTCAATGCATGTAGTTATATAGTATTGTTTTCTTTTACATTTGATGTTGAGTTTGAAAATTATGCTTAATGGAGATAGTTACTCCTATTGATAATAGACATACAATTACAATGGGGTACTAAATGGTTGCTTAACTTGCCATAACTATTTTCGCTTAATTGGCTCCGTTCATATATATATATATATATATATATATATATATATATATATATATATATATATATATATATATATATATATATATATATATATATATATATATATACTCCCTCCGTCCCACCTCACTTGACACTTATTTTCATTTTGGGCCGTCCCAGCTCACTTGACACTTTCCAAAATAGCCTACTTTTTATAATTTTATATTCACTCTACCCCACCACTCATTCTCTCTCTTCATTTTCCACCACTCAATTTATTCAACCAACACTACTATTTACCCCACTCATTCTCTCTCTTCATTTTCTATCACACATTTTTTTTTATTCTTTTTTCTTAGTTTTCGTGCCCACCTCAAGGGTGTCAAGTGAGGTGGGACGGAGGGAGTATATGATATTCTATATCTATCTATATATAATAAGAGAAAAGACAAGGTTTTTTCCCCAAAAGACAAGGGCATTTTAGTAATTTCACAGTGTGACATAATTGAAGATATATTAAGAAAATTCGACGTGACAGGCTCTGAGTGGGCAAGAAATTGGCGCGTGCTGTACACGCGCCGATAGAGGCACGTGTACGCATGCGTTTATTTATTTATTTATTTATTTATTTATTTTTAATTGTGACAAATGGCGATCTCTGATTAGCCGATTTTATTTCAGATTTTTATTTTTTATCCGCTTTTTTACCTCAATTATTTTATAATAAATTATTATTATTTTTTAATTTTTTTACACCAAAATTCATTAAAAAATTCTCTATAAATAGAGACTATTTTCATTTGATTTGGAGACAGAAAAAAAAATCCTCTTTTTTAAATATAAATTTCATAATTATCCTTTTTAATTTTTCAATATCTTTTTAATGAAAATTAATTAAGTGTGAAGTATTTTTTTTAATTATATGATAATGATAATAATAATAATAATAATTTTACTAATTATAAAAATAAAAAATATAAAATAAATAAAAGTGGTGGGGTATAAGATGATAAGTTGGAAGGGGTATTATGGTTATTGTGTTTATTTTAGTTCGATACATCAAACAAGTTATGTAATTTTAAAAAAAAAAATCTTTGAATCATAGTAAATAAGGTAGTAATAAATTTGTCTATTTTTCTATCCGTCTAAAAAAATTGTGTATTTATAAAGACGAATATCGGAAAATGATATTTATTTTTTTGTTTATAAATTTAATTATTTGATTGTTACATTGATGAAAGGATATTTTTCTGAAATTGTGACATACATATATAGACTTCAAATTAAATATCTCTACGTATATAGAGTTTCAATCATTTAAAATATAAACATATTTATTTATTTATTTATTTAATTATGTCACTATTAAATTTATACATAATATATTTTTCTTTCAAATGATTAAGCTAATTATGTATGTATAATTGATTAAGTGGGGAAGAGATATGAAATATTTTAGGGGTGAAATGAGATTGATCTGTACATATATAAAGAAGATAAAGTTTATTAGGAGATGTTTTTTTCCTTTTGATTGGAATAATCTTTGTTGTAAGTTAAAAGATAGAACTACTATTGATGTTTGAGTTGAGTTTTCTACGTTTGTGGAGTGTCGTCAATTATATTATTGTGAATGCAAATGATTTGTCGTTTGATAAAAAAAAAATTGTTAACAAAATGTGGATATAATTTTTCACTAATAAATAAGTGAGATAAAAGAGACATTTACAAATTTTAGAGAGATAGATGAATTTGTGATAGGTGGTTGGGGGTAGGGGTATGGAAGGGGGAGAGATGTGAAGTTAGCAATTTATTATTTTTATCTTTTTATATTAACATCTCTGCATATATAGAGTTGCAATTATTTTATTTTATTTTCGTCTTTTTAAGCATCAATAACTCCTCGTGCATCGCACGGATGTAACATTATATTTATTTTAGTGACCTTCAATCTGATATTTTTACTGACAATATAGTTTTCAAAGAATTGTTTTGCAATGTATACAAACATCTCTATTTTTTTTTGTATTTGTTTCAATTTCGATCATTTATTTTTTTTAATATTTACTTTCTTATATTTATTTACTTACTTGAATAATAACTTATTTATTTACTTAAATAATTATTTATTTTGTTGTGAAATAAAATTTATCATATAGAGTTTGATCATCATTATATTTAAATGAAAAATTCTCATATTTATTTTATCACTATTAAATTTAAATGAAATTTCTCAAATTTATTTACTTAATAATATTTATTTTATTATGCAATAATATTTTAATATAAATTTAACTATTTAATAAAAATATTTGATCATATATCTATCGTAAAACGTACGGAAATTACACTGGTTAGTGCATAGAACAACAAAATGAAGTGGGAATAAGCGGTTAGGGTTAGGGAAGGATTTGCGGCTGAGTTTATAAAGTCCCAAAGCTGGTTTTGGACAGAGTGCTCTTTCTTTGTGGATTGGCAGCAGGTTGGAGACTAAACTCAAGCATTCCTTCCTATACTTTCAATCGGCGTGCACCCCTCGATCTCACCGTTCAATTTCCACCGTTGGATCGTCTTCCTTGCTGATCTTTATGCATACATGCGCATATTCCCGTGGTCCCCATTCAATTGTTCACGTGTCACACGCACTCGAATTTTTACACCAATTCTTTCCCGCTTAATTTCAGGCTTCAGACAATTTGCGGGTGAATTTAGTCAAACTCTTGTCGTACGATATACTCCCTCCGTCCCAATAATTGCTTCCCATTTTTTGTCAAGCACGTAAATTAAAAAAATGGGGGAAAGAAAAAATGTTGTGAGTGTAATTTAAAAATAGGAGAGAGAATGAGTGGAAAGAATAGTAAATTATAATGGTGTTGTAGTATTAAAATAATGTAAGAGAGAGAATGAGTGAAGGGAATAGTAAAGATTCCTTTACCAAAAAAGGAAAGTGAAAGCTATTAACGGGACACCCAAAATGGCAAAATGAGAAGCTACTATTGGGACGGAGGGAGTATTATAATTCCTCCGTTCCACACCAAGGTTTTTTGGGGTGAGTTAAACTTTTTTTAAGAAAAAAATGTTTGTGTTATTTATAATAGAGGAGAGATAATGTAAAAGTTAAATGTGAGATATGAATAGTAATTAATGATTAGTTTTTTTGAAAATAGGTAGAAGATTAGAGAAAAGAGAATGTAAAAGTTAAAATTATTTAATATGAGAGAGAATGGGTAGGAGGAATAGTAAGTTAATGATTGATTTTTTTATAAATATGTTAACTTTATAAGGGTATAATGAATGATTTTTTTATAAATATATTAAATCATAAGGGTATAAATATATTCAAAATTTTCCATTTATGAAAGGGAACCTTGAAGTGGGACGGATCAAAAGAAAAAGTAGGAACCTTGAAGTTGAAGCGGGACGGAGGGAGTAGCATATGTCATGCTAATTTCTCTTAAATCTCAAATTGCAAAATACTCCCTCCGTCCCACTTCAATGGATACCAAAAAAAAGGACACACATATTAAGAAAAGGTAAGAGAGAGAAAAAGTGGAGAGAGAATGTTGTGAGTGTAAAAGTAAAATAGGAGAGAGAATGAGTGGAAGGAATAGTTAGGAGAGAGAATGTTGTGAGTGAAAAAGTAAAATAGGAGAGAGAATGAGTTGGGTAAATAGTGAAGATTCCTTTCCATTTTGGGTAAGTATCAATTGATGTGGGACGGATCAAAAAGGAAATAAGTATCAATTGAAGTGGGACGGAGGGAGTATATTATTTTCTGACTTCTATTAAACATTATAAAATCTAAAAATAAAATGTTTATATTATTCAGTTTCAATTAATTTTTTTTTTAATTTCTAATGATTCGGATCAGCCTTATTCCATCAATAGGTTGTAATCCTGCTACTGAGACCTAAAACCACGAACAAACGAATAGACGAGACTGTCACCGGCTAATACCCTCCGACATGATAATGAGATATAGTGTTAAGTTTGTAGAAAACTGTATTTAACGAATTAAATATCAAATAGTAAAGATAACATTACCTTTTAACGTTGAATGTTGTCTGGTATATACAGTGGTGTAATGGGATCATTATGAATTCCTAAGATCGTGGAGATGTTGTTGGCATAACTGTCTACGAGAATGTAGAAGACGTTTACAAATGATGACATGGATAGACGCACGTGTTGGTAAGTCGAGGTCGCTTTAATGATCAAGACGACTTGAATTCATCCCTTGGTCAGGCAAAGATAGCACAAGTATGGGATCGTATATCGGACGACGCTAGGTCGGAATCAAGAGAGGACGTACAATGAGCTAGGTCGACTGATCTCGGCTAGTGGGCCGGTAGGATTGGTGCTGCTTGGTAGGCCCACTTCTTTGGCCATACCTTTGGGTTGATCTGGACATTGGGTCATTCGTATTGGGCTTGGCCCATTACTTTTATTCCGTTCAGTGGCCCCTAACTTTCTGAATCGACTTGTCGAGCATGAAGTTATGGAAAAAATTGGTGAAGATTTACTTGAGTCGACAGTCGAAGGCCGACTTGGTCATTGTTGATCGTTCTCGATGGTTGAGTTTTGACGGTTAGATAAGACGCCCTTAATGCGCCGTAATATCCGTCATAATGGTACGAATTCTGGCGATTGAATGTCTGCATTGGGAAACGGCGGTAGCCTTAAATTCGGCCCACGTTCTGACAGTTGAACGGTTATGTCCCCCACCCTTTCAAATTCAGGTAAGGAAAATGAGGCGTATATAAGGAAGGAATCTAATCCTTTCCTAACTTTACAATCTTCAAGCTTCCATAAACCCAGAGCAAAAAAGCAAAGAAACGATTCTCCGGCGTTACCAAGCTCATTCGTTCCACCGTTGAGTTCTACCTATCCTAAATCATCAAGGTACCCTTCGATTTCTCTATTCTAGGTTTAATTTTGAGCTTCCCCCTTTTCATCACGGCTAGGACCTTTGGCTTCGAGCCAGGAGGTAAAGAGTATGGGAGACTTGGAGGCTGGCGAGGCGCCAAGAGTTGCGGGACCAGCATCATTTTAAGGAGGGACTGCTGACTGTTGTCCTGAACCAAACTGCAGTGGTGGCATTCCAGATTGTTGCAGCGGTACTCTGAACTGTTGTTGTGAAGGTCCGGGCTGATCAGTTCCAAACTGCTGTGGGATCCCGACTTGCTATGGCATTCCAAGGTACCACCAACCATGGGAAGGCATTCCGTACTGATTTTGCCCCCACTGAGGAACTGCGAATTGGCTTGTCCCACTAGACTGTATGGGCCAAGTAGCCTGTGGTTGAGGAGCTGGATGACCCATAGATTGAGAAGCATGGGCTCCGGTAGCGATACCATAGGAGGCGGGTGGTGGCATTCTGGTGTAGTCAGGGCGACCGAGAGTGGGGTTAGGGTCCTCTTCCTCTTCCACGGTGAAAGTGCCGTCGGGATTAAGACTGGCGGCCAAACCATGGCTCCTAATAGCTTCCAGAAGGTTGTTCATTTGTTCTTCCTGCCGTAGTCTCATTTGTTCGGCCAACTGATTCCACTGCTGTTCTGTCTGGGGAGTCCCGGGAGGCGGAGTGGTATTGTCCCCATTGTTACCACCTGATGTAGACATTCTGAAAATCGGAGTTGAAACGAACGGTGAAGCTGACGATGCGCTTGATTCTTCCCAACTAGCCAGACGGTGACCCGGTGTCCGTACCCAAGCCTTGCGAGGTGCTGCGGGAGGAAGATATAAGGGAAGTTCAGACTTTGGGAGTCGAAGAAAAAAGGGTAGGTGTTTGGGCTCAGGGCTCATGCAACATGCGGTTATTTGTTTCCGTTTACTTAAAACATGTTTTATTAAAACCTAAACGGTTGGAAAAGATTGCTCTTTTTTTTTTCTTTTCTTTTTTTTTACTATTCTGAATCCTGGATCAGTGGGACCCATCACTACACCTGCGTACCCTCAACCTGTAACCTCAAACAAGGGTTCCGTAGGGCAAGAGGTTCCCACCGAACGAAAAGGAAAACGAACCTAAGGTCTGGCGGATCATGAAGTCTTAACGCGCACTCGATGTAAATTACTGGTAAGGCCAGCATCGAGGGTCAAGATCGAGTCAAAGTGCCTGACGAAAATCCAACATGACTCTGACCGAGGGATCTTGACTCGTCGTTGGTTAAGCAGTAATTAGACAAGGATTGAGCGTTAATCTTTGATGACTCGGTATCATACTAGGAGCCAGTGCATAAGTCGTGCGGGTCAAAGTCAAAGTCCGAGCCCCAGTCAAGATTGAGTCAAAGTTCATGACGGAAAAACGGCATGACTTCGACTGAATTAGGTCAGCGGGGGATCCCGACTTGGCATGTTGACTAAGCTTTGACCTGCGCGAGGTATACACTGACACAGTTTGACACGAATCAGACCAAAAACCAACTGAGTCTCGAACAAATAGTGTGTCACGGACAATTGCAGGGTCGACACGGGGGTAAACCAATGGCTCTTTGGGTCGTCCCGTGCTCGCACCGAGAGGCGTAATAAGGCCTCCCAGGCTGCTACTGAGATCTCCCGGGTTAAGGACGTAGTGTGCAGTGTACGGTCAACGTGCGCGTAGTGTGCGACAGTCTACATTTTTTTTTTTAGTAAAACAGAATTTTTCAAATGTGTCTTAAAAGCATGATACATGCAAAAAAAAAAAAGATTTTTTTTTGAAAGCATGTAAGCACATAAGCACATAAAGTTTAACAGTTAACGAAATTGATCCAACAGTCAAAATTTTGACTTTTTTGGGACGGTCAAACCGAAATCCACGCATTGCGAGAAAACACACACACACAACAAAAGGTTTCAAGTGTTGGGACGGAAGTTTGACCACACAATTTTTTTTGAAAGCATGTAAGCACATAAGCACATAAAGGTTTTATGTTGTTGACTTTGAGAAGTGTTTCCATATAAGCCATTATACTCATTAAAAAGGTTCACCAAATCATTTTTTGTATTTTGAACAATAATTGACGGAAGTTCATTATCACCGTCACCATCGGGATATAATTTCAAATAATAATAAGCTATAATGCTCTCTAAATCATCCAATTTAACTCGGGGATCTAATAACTTAGCGACCAAAAAGAGAGACAGAATAGTGTCAAAATATTTAAGCCACTTTTCTCTCATGGAAACAATGCAATCTTTTAAAACATGGCATTGTCTTAAATTGTCAAAACTAGTAACAATCGCAACACAATGCTCAAGCACCAAAACGGAAGTTGGATAATAAACTCCTGAAAAAGCCAAAGCAGTGGTATTGAAAATCTTTAACAATTCACATAAATTAGTGCATGCATTCCATTGATAAGCAAGTAGAGGTTCATTATAGCCAATTGACATAAATAATTGCATAAGGAGATCTTGATAAGCAAAACCATCGGTTAATATTTTGTAGGTGGAATTTCACCTAGTTGGACCATCGTAAGTAAAATATTTGTCCGGCACACCTTTACTTCTTAAAACTTTGATCCAATTTTTTGTATTAATTTTTTTTAAAAATAAATTGAATACATTGTCTAATTGGCTTAACATAAACCTCTAATGCTTCCAAACCATCTCTAACACATAAGTTAATAATATGACATAAACACTAATATGAAAACACTTACCACCAAGTGAGGGTTGACAAACGATAATTAATTCGGGTAAACTAGCTGTATTAGCACTTGCGTTGTCAAATGAAATAGTAAATACTTTATTCAAAATATCATACTCAACAAAAATCTCAAGCAATTTTGCACAAATATTTTTCGCAAAATGCGGTGGCTCAAAATCATTATAAGCAATTAATCTTTTTTGGATAGTCCATGAATTTTCTATCCAATGGCAAGTAACGCCCAAATAAGTATTTCTTTGCCAATGATCACTCCAACCATCGACACAAATTGAAACTTTATTTTCTAAATTTGATAAAACACCAATTAAATCTTTTTATATCTTTTCACCACTCTAGTAATATCACGTACGTGGTACTCTCGTGGCGGCGGGATTTAAAGAAAGTCGAACAAAATTTCTATAATAATCATCATCCACAAAATTAAAAGGAAGGTCTTTAACGCAAACTAATTTGGCTAGTTCATTCCTATAAATCCACTTATCAAATTTAAAAAGGACGGAAGGGGAAGACGAACCTTGTTCACCCGAACCCGAACTATGTTGATATTGTAATTGAGTTTGATTAGTGGAAATGCCAAGTTTCTCGGGATGTTTTGACGCGTATGCACGTTGAGCGTCCCATGCCCTCCGCCTCTTTTGAATGAGTAAACTTTGGAACAATAGTTGCAATGTGCTTTAAGATTCTAGTCATCTTCGGGAGTAATTTTTCTTTTTGTGAAATGGATCACGAAAGTATCGGATTGCGGCTCTCTTTCTCTAGGAGGTTGAGGCGGTTGACGTTGTCCCCGACCCCGACCACCTCCTCTAGCTCGGACCCCCTTACCCCTCCTACTACCACCACATTCAATTTTAAAAACTTCTTCTTCCTCACTTTGTTGGGTATTTGAATTTTGATAATCAAAATCATCATTGGGGGAGGAAGAACCAACATGTTCCTTGCCTAAATTACTTCTTCTTTGGTTCGAAGCCATTTGGGTTAGAAAAAATGAAGATTGAAAATGAAATCTAGCTTAAAAATGGATGAAAATGAAGAAAAATACTAATTAAGTTAGAAAACTAATTGAAAATGAGGTAATATTTAACTGGAAATTGGATGAGAGTAAGAGAATATGTGAATATTTGAGAGTAGAAGAGAGTAAAAGGGAAAGAGTAGAGAGAAATAATGTGAAAATAAAATGGGAGGAGGGATGTGATATTTATAGTTAGTTTTAATTAGTCAAAAAAAAATATTTTTGGTTAAATTCGTTACTTACTAACTAACTGGAAAGGAGGGGGGATTGGGCGACAGGCCGGTGCACAGGCAGGCCGGTGCACAGGCAGGCCGCAGGCAGGCGGCAAACCCAACTCCCCAAGCCCAACGGTCATATGACCGTTTGGTTTGAATTTCAAATTGCCGATTCAATTGTCGGTTCAACCGGCGGTTTAACCGTCGATTTTAACTGGCGGATAAACCGGCGGTTTAACCGATTTCCTTAACCTCCCAACCATAATCGAACCGTCCAAAACCCGGTTTCGATTAAGTCGGTCCGGTTCAACCTTGTTGATCGATTTCACGATTTTGACCGGTTCAAAACCGACCGATTAGCCGTTCCAGTTCGCGAAATGGCCACGTCTACAGCAAGGTGCAATCATGGTCAAAATTTGACGACTCCGCTCTAGAGTAGGACGCAATTTCAAATTTTTAGAAGGGGGCAAATTATAAATTTTGAGGGGGTCAACTTCATTTTGGGACAAAAGAAAGGAAATATGAGAATAAAATAAGCTCTCTTTGTTTAAGGAAAAATGTTTTTTTCGTTTGCTAACCATTGAAAAATAAAGTGACGAAAAAGATTTTTCGTTCAATGGAAAATAGGTTTTTCTAAGGAAAATGTTTTCCAAATTTCTCTTCCTCAAAATATTTTTCAAAAAATGTTTTTTAACACAATCACCCCCAAACCCCACCCCATCATTTTTTTCTCATTTATTTTTTTTATCAACTCTACTGCCGCTCATCCAACCCCCACTCACCACCACCACTCCCCGTCAAAATTTTTTTTTGCTCATATTAATTTTTTATCAATTCTCTTGCTGCGTCCAAACCTCTACCCCACCCACCCCCAACCTCTGTTGAAAAAAAAATTACTCATATTAAAATATTTTCTGAAAACATTTTTCGTATATTTATCAAACAACCGAATGTAATATTTCGAAAAACATTTTCATTTTTCAGAAAATGTTTTATAGAAACCATTTTTTCGAAAAATATTTTTGTCCAAACAAACGGAGCATAAGTTATTATGAGGGGAAGTGGGGGGGGGGGGCAAATTATAAATTTTTAGAGGGGTCAACTTCAATTATTTAGAGGGACCACTTAAAAATACTCAAGAAAGTTTAAAAGCTAAATAAGAATTATCATGAAAGTTAGGGGGTCAATTGACCCCAACCCTAAAGAGTAGATTCGCCAGTAGCCCTATTTGTCTGCTAAAGAGATCTTTTATCTAGGATGGAGAAAATATAAGTACGTATAGGAGTATAATTAATGTTATGTTTTGATTATTTATTAAGTGAGTTCGATTGAATAAATAAATATTACTCCCTCCGTCCCAAACCAAGGGTATATGGGAGGGATTTCGCGCTTCTTAAGAAGTTTTTAAAAAAATGAATAAAAGTTAAATGTGAGATAGGAAATAGTAATTAAATGTGTGGTAGGAAATACTCCCTCCGTCCCGCCCGAAAGAGCACAAATTTCCTTTTTGGGCGTCCCATTTAAAAGGGCACAACCCCAAAAAGAAAAGTTTTTATTATTTTTATACTCTTCCTACCCCACTCATTCTCTCTCCTACTTTACTTTTACACTCATAACATTCTCTCTCCTAACTATTCCTCCCACTCATTCTATCTCCTATTTAATTTTTCATACTCACAACATTTAACCTTTTTCTCTTTCTTACATCACTTTCCTTATTCATTTATTAATTTTCGTGCTAGGAGGCAAAATTGCCCTTTCGGGCGGGACGGAGGGAGTATGATAGATAATGTAAAAGTTAAATGTGTGGTAGGGAATAGGAGAGAGAATGTAAAAGTTAAAAATATTTAATAGGAGAGAGAATGAGTGGGAGGAATAGTAGTTAAATGTGTGGTAGGAAATATGAGAGAGAATGTATAAGAATATAATGAATGGTTTTTTTGTAAATATATGAAGATTATAAGGGTATTAATATATTAAAAAACTTGCCTTTTTTGGAAATGAACTCTTGGTCTGAAACGTCCCAAAAGGGAAAGATGAACCCTTGGTCTGGGACGGAGGGAGTACTATAAACTTATCAATTTGAATAGTGCAAAACATTGTAAGACAACTAAAAACAAAATTAGTGCAAAATTCTCTCACATGACAATCCATAGTATAAATGGAACCTTTACTAGCTACGGTAGCATGAATAGTTTCATCTGTCGAAATTATCATTTTGTCCTTAAAAAAAATTTGTTTTTTTTCAAATTAAAAAAAAAAATTAAATTAATTTTTTTTTTAAATTAAAAAAAATTAAAACCCTTGTAGTAGTAAAAAAACCATTACCATTTTGCCCTTAAATTAAAAAAAAAAATTAAAAAATTAAAAAAAAAAAAACACGTGTCCTTGAACACGGGCATGTACTAATAATAAACATACAAAAACCATTATCAAGATGAGCTTAAGAACAAATTAACTTTCTTTTCATTTGTGCCTATTTTGCCAATTACCAAAATAACCCCTTTGTCATGTTTATTTGATGACCCAATTTTTGGCATAAACCAACAAATTCACCTCTTACGTCTTCACTTAAACTTTCCAATTAAAAAAATCTGAAAGAATAATTGTCCATTTAACGATTTAAAAATTAAAGTCCTACCTAATTAAGGTTTAATTATTATGGAATTGTACTTAACCACTACTTGACATAACATGTTTTTAGGGAGTTGACTTCTTCCTCTCTCCCATATAAAATTTCACAAATAGGTTTTGCGAAAATTATTAAAATTAGTACGTGATATAATTGTTGTGAGTATTAAAAGTGTGGTAAGAGAAAGAATGTGGGGGCATGAAATAGTATGTTGATTGATATTGTGAGTATAAAAGTAAAGTAAGAGAGACAATAACTGGGATGAATAGTATATACTCCCTCCGTCCCACATTTTTATAAACTTTTGGGTTTTGCACGAGAATTAAGGAGAAAATATTATATTGAAAGTGTTGTGAGTGTGAAAATAAAATAGGAGAGAGAATGAGTGGAGAGAATAGTAAATTATAATGGTGATGTGAGTATTAAAATAATGTAGGAGAGAGAATGAGTGGAGGGAATAGTAAAGATTCATTTCCATTTTAGGAAAGTATATATTATTGTGGAACGTCCAAAAAGGAAAATTTATATATTATCATGAGACGGAGGGAGTATTTTTTTTTTCATTTTAGGAAAGTAAAATTTTATATGATACGTTCAAAATGACAAAAATGAAATGTTATACGAGAAGAAGTGAGTACAACCTCTTTCCCACTACAACTTTCTAATTACTGTTTGCACAATAATTAAGAAAAAAGGTTGTGAATTAGGTATTTATGAAAATTGGGGTAAGTGAGAGAAAGTGTGATAGAGAATAGTAAATGTAAAGAAGATTTGAATATAACAAGTGAGTCTAATTAATATAAAAATAATAAATATTTCAATTTTAAAAAATGTATAATTTATAATGAGATATCCAATAAAAAAATGTGTAATTTATAATGAGACAATATATAGACATACTATATGCTATGAACATCGGTCTTTTTCAAGACATTGCGTCTGATTTTAGAGAAACCCTTACTACCCACTCCTACCTTCCAAAGTCATAAAATAATAAAGGCAGCTAAAGAATAATAAAGGCAGCTAAAGTGACGGTGGATTGATATTTTTAATATTTCAAAAAAAAAAAAAAGCTTAATTTTAATCAAAATATTATACAATTTCAATAATCTTAATCAAAATTAATGTTTCAAGAAACTATTTCTTATAGTATTTTTAATGATATATAATAATATAAAAATAATTAATCTCTCTATTCTTAAATGTCCAAAAATCAAGATATTTTTATCCCCAATTGAATGTCATTTGAAAAAACTTTGTACTATATTTTTTTATAGATTTATTTTCTCTATTTATTGTATTATAGTAAATTTAAATATTTAAAAAGTGAATAATAAGAATATTTAAGCATTTTTTTTCAGAAATTTGAACATTTATTTAGAAATACAGGAAGTAAAATTTAATTAGGTTGACCTAAACATATACTTCCTCCGTCCATTTACATGGTTCACACTTTCTATTTTGGGCGTCCATTTACATGGTTCACACTTTGTTTCTTTTCTAAAATGGAAACCTTAAATCACTATTCTCTCCACTCATTCTCTCTCCTACATTATTTTAATACTCACAACACCATTATAATTTACTATTCTCTCCACTCATTCTCTCTTCTATTTTATTTTCACACTCACAACACTTTCAATATAATATTTCCTCCTTAATTTACGTGAGAACAGTAACTGTGAACCAACTATGTGGACGGAGGGAGTATTTATTTTTGACGATTGCATAATTTTATCCATAATAACGTCTACATGATCTCTTTTGAGAAAATCCAAACCAAGTGAGTACAGTTGCTTTAAGGAATATTAAAATAATTTGTCTTTCATTTTTTTGGAATTTATATTTAAAATATTTGTTCTTATTAGTTTTGTGGTCAAATTGATTTTCATAATCACACTGGTGGACCCATGTATTTTTAAAATGCATGTACAAATTACATTATAAATCGGTGTAATTTTATACACATTTCATAAATAGTTATATAAGAAGTTCATGAAGTAGAAGAGACACCATATAAACATGAAAAAAAAATGAGTTTATAAGGAATTTATATTTTCAATATAATTTATATCATGGTAGACTTAAAATGGTGAAATTGTATTACAATTATTTTTGGAGTTTTTACCAAAAACTATCTCAAAAATATGTTATTTATGAAAAAAACATGTAAGTTGTGATATTATAAAAAATTACTTTTCTTTTCTTTCTTTTTTTAATTTTTTTTTTAATTTTTTTCTTTTCAGTTAAAATAACTGATAAATACATTTATCAGTTGTTTACAACTGACAAATTCATTTATCAGTTTTAAAGAGTATTTTATGCTATGCATTTATCACTGATAAATGCATTTATTAGTTGTTTATAACTGATAAATGCATTTATCAATTATTTGATAAATAAAAGCAAATAAATGTATATTTAAATAGTTTTTTTTTATAATATGAAACTTGTGTGATTTATTTTTTTGTAATATTGATATTTTAAAATTAGTTTTTGGTAAATGCCCCATTATTTTTTATATGAAAATACGATATTTATTCTAAAATGTATTAAAAAGAAAAGTGTACTCTTTTTGTCCAATAATGAGTGACCTTTTCATATTTAATTTTCATATTTAAGGGACACTCTTTAAAATTGACTTTTAATAAATATTAATGAATAATTAAACTATTCACTTTTATACAACATCAAGTGAAATACTTCCTCCGTCCCGGCCCAAAAGGCAAAGTTTGTGCCTCGCACGTAAATCAAGGAAAGTGATGTAGAAAAGAGAAAAAGTGTAAATGTTGTGAGTATGAAAAATTAAATAGGAGAGAGAATGAGTGAGAGAAATAGTTAGGAGAGAGAATGTTGTGAGTGTAAAAGTAAAGTAGGAGAGAGAATGAGTGGGTGGAATAGTAATAAAAACTTTCCTTTTTGGGAAAGTGCCATTTTAAATGGGACACCCAAAAAGGAAATTTGTGGCTTTTCGGCCGGGACGGAGGGAGTATATAAAAAAAATACAAAAATCAGTTAAATACGAGTTGATCTTATAAAAAACTAGTTTTTTCTAAGATTAAGGAAAAATCATTTTACACTATCAATTAATAATATATGCATTGACACTTTTTTTATTCTATACTTGCACTTAATAATACATGCACTGTCACTCTTTACACTGCTATTTTGTTACAATAACACTGACATTTTTTACATTTACACTTAATAATATATGCATTGACACTCTTTACACTGACATTTTTTTACATTAACACTGACACTAGTGTGAAAAACAAATCACATTTTTTTAGCTTCCAAAAATAACTTTTTTGTAAAACTTTGATATTAGGCACATATTTTAAAGAGTTGGTCTTATAAAAAACGCGTTTTTTCTGACACTTAAAAAAACGTGTTTTGTGTTTCCTCGTTTGTGCCAGTGTCAGTTAAACAAAGTGTCAGTGTGACAAAGTACCAGTGCATGTGTAACAAAATGCCAGTGAAAAAAGTGCCAGTACCAATTTAATAAAGTGCCAGTGTAAACTGGCACTGACACTTTGTTAAACTGGCACTGACACTTTTACACGGGCACTTTTATATACATGAACTGGCGCTCTTCACACAGGCACTCTGTTACACTAACACTGGCACTTTGTTACACTAATATTTTTGCTGGCTCTCAAAAACACAAGCACTGGCATTCAAAAAAACATGGACTGGCATTCAAAATCACGTACACTGGCACTCAAATACACATACACTGGCACTCAAAAAACACTGGTAATCATTTTTGCTGGCATTCAAAAAAAACATGGACTGACATTCCAAAAAACATGTACTAACATTTGAAAACAAATGGACTGGCATTTTTTCTGTCACCTTCCTCACCGTCATTTGCCAAAATGAGATCGAATCTGGACAAATTCCAGCCGGAGATCAATACACCCTTGAATGCTTCCAGATCTACAAATTATAGTGCTTCACAGACCAATTGATTGAAAGCAAATCACATGCTTTGGCAGATTGAGTGACTGACGAGCCTTCCAACAGGTATTTCTGCTCCTCGCTCAATTCTTGCTTTTCTAGCTATTCGATTGAGCTTCCAAAATCATAATTTTTTTCCTAATCACTGCCAGTTTTTCTAAAATCAAATCATTTGCTCCTCCCGAGTGTCAATTTTAGGGCTTCACGGACTAATTTATTGATTTTTTATTACTCCTTCCGTTGTCTGGGAGAGAGGGATTTAGGTGAGGAAGACGACGACTAGAGAGAGCTGGTGGTGTTTGCGTTGCGTCTGGTGAGAGAGTAGAGAGAGAGAGCTGGTGACCTTTTATACGATTAAAAAAACCCGTATTTTCAATTGTTTAAAAAAAATGCATTTTTTACAAGTTTTTGGCTATTTTAAATTTTAAAAAATATTTATTTCCAGCAAAACATTCATTAATTTTTTAATTTTTTAAGCGGAGATAGTACAGTATTTAATTTAGTACTTACGGAGAACAGTGAACACCTGTTCAACTTGCCAAAACAGTTCCAGGATGAAACGGCAACCGGTTCAAATGTATCCCATTCCCATGTTGACACGAATTGAGCACGTCTGCTTCTATTAACCGGCGGTTGTACACTAAAACCCAAATTTAAAAAGAAAACCCTTCTTTTACTGCTAGTCTAATCGAGATAGATTTCTTATAGTTATACTCCTTCTGTCTCAAAATATTTGTTTCATTTGATTTTTTTGTTGAATTTTGATCACAAATTTATGAGAGATTAATCATGTTCATGAAATTCTAAATGTTGTTGTTGATAATATTATTAATGATGAATCAATAGAAATTTTTAAAATTTCATAAACATAATTAAATTGTCATATATTTGTGGTCAAAATTCAACAAAAAAATCAAATGGAACAAATATTTTGAGACGAAGGAAGTATTATTTTTTTTTAAAAAAAAATCTTCTCACCTAATCTTAATTCTAATATACAGGATACTGAATCAAAGACTTCTACGACAAAAAGATTTAATAAAGAATTCATTGTTTTCTAAATACGAAGTAGCTGAAAAGAATACGTGTTTTAATTGAAATTGACTTGCATACTATTTGAGCATAATAAATTTCACATACATATACGTAAAAGTGAAACTAGCATACCAGTGTATCAGAGTTAACAATTTAGCGAAATGTCACCTGTGTACCTCACTTTCATTGTCAATTTGACCACATTTTTAACATCCATTATAAAACTAACATACCAGTGTATCAGAGTTAACAATTTAGCGAAACAATTTGAATTTGATTTTCCTTTTAATTTTAAGGGGTTTATTGAAAATTCACAAGTAAAAGTGTTGTGAATAAAAAAATTTGAAACATGATATACTAAAATAAATATTTCTTAATTTATGAGTATTTTTTTAATAATAATAATAAATTAATTCATTAATTATTACCTTTAGTATATAATTTTATAATATTAGTTATTTTAAATTGGGCTTTGGAAAAAACAAATAATTAAATAAAAAATTATTTTCAATATAATATACCTATCATATTATCAATTAAAAAAAACCATATAAATAAAAGGGAAAATTACCGGTGGATCCTTCATCCCAAGTCAAAAGACCAATTAAGACAAAAATTTTGGAATTTAACCAACTAGTCCACTATCCTAATAAATATTTCACCTAGTCAATTCCTTATTAATGACACCCATAAAACAAATAAACTCACCCATCTCCGGCCGACTACTCCCCCTATCTCCGGCGACTCTCTCCTCTCCGGCGACCATCTTCCTCTCCTCTGGTGACCTACCACCGACGACCCCCTTCCCCTACCTCCTCCGACGATCCCCTACCCCTCCTCCGAACAGTCTTTCCTCGCTGATTTGATTTCCAGATCAGGCCCAGAAAAATTCAATTTTCCGATTCGTTAACCGTTGGATTGAGCTCAAATTTACGGGGATTGTTATAGACACCTAAACGCAAAATCTGAACGGTGGAGATCAGAAAATAATGCCCGGATAAAGAGATATGCTCGTCGGAACAGAACATACGAAAATAGGATTAATTCTCCTTCTAAACGGGGTTCGCCGGAGAGGAGAGGGTCGTCGGGGAGAAAGAGAGAGAGTTTGCTGGAAAATAGGGTTAAATTGATGTTGTCTCAAAAAATCAGCAATCTATTGTGATGAAGTCCATAAGAACTTCATAAAAGAGAACTCAATCCTTCACAGGCTTCGCTGGCTAGCTCAAGTTTATCAACTTGAAACAAAAAATGATTGTAAGAGGATAAAAAGGCCAATTAGGCAATTATAGCATGGACAACCTCGATTCCTCACAAATTTGTTTTTTTTTTCAAATCTAAAATTGCAGAGAGAAGGTCAAAGATGATTAACGGGACTTGACAGAGATCTTCATTATAGTATGTGATGCATGAATGAGGGAGAGCGGTGGACCCGCACGAAGAAGGAGATTCGCGGAGAACGAGTTTTGCAGAAGGACTTCGTTGTTGGGCGGATCTGAATGAGCCACATCAATAAAGTTGTTTTGAATCAAAATTGAAATATTTAATTTTTGATTCATCATTCGAGGTTTTCATAAAAAAACAAAAATAGATGTCATAAAAGACTAAATACAACATTGAACTTATGTAAAAACAATTGTGAACATAACAAATGTGTCAAATAATTTCATAAAATTGCAAAAAAAGAGGCCACAAAGGACTAAAACAACTATGAACTTAACAAAAAACAACAGTGAACTTAAGTAAAAACAACTGTAAACATAACAAATATGTCAAATAATCTCATAAAATTGTAAAAATAGAGGGCATAAAGGACTAAAACAACTGTGAACTTAACAAAAAACAACAGTGAACTTAAGTAAAAACAACTGTGAACATAACAAATATGTCAAATAATCTCATAAAATTGCAAAAATAGAGGACATAAATGCCTAAAACAAATGTGAACTTAACAAATAGGTCAAATAATCTCATAAAATTGCAAAAATAAAGGCTATAAAATTTTAAAAACAACTGTGAACTTAACTAAAATAACTGTGAACTTAATTAAAAATAATTGTGAACATAACAAATATGTTAAATAATCTCATAAAATTGCAAAAATAGAGGCCCTAAAGACTAAAACAACTGTGAACTTAACAAAAAACAACAGTGAACTTAACAAATATGTCAAATAATCTCATAAAATTGAAAAAAATAAAGGCTATAAAATACTAAAAACAACTGTGAACTTAACTAAAACAACTGTGAGCTTAAATAAAAAAAAATATGTGAATTAAGTAAATAATTGTCATTTTCATGCAGAAATTATGAATTTAGCTAAAACAACTGTGAACTTCTCTTAATTGTTATTAGAACAAATGTAAAAAACAACCGTGAACTTATCAAAAACAACTGTGAACTTGTAAAAATTGTGAACTTCTTAAATTTGCTCCAGATTATATGTTGATACTACTAGTTTGATTCGTATTGACGATACGAACACAACGGTGGTTTCAGATTTTTTTTTGATTTCTAGATCTTAAGATATTTCATTTTAAAGTTTTGAGGGGAAAAAAAGAAAGAGAGAGAAAGAGGAGAGAGAAAATGACATAGAGCTGAAATTATTCTCACACGTCCGTCCATGTCACTTAATTGAGTGGCACAAGTGTAATTTTCATCAATTTATCAAGGACACACGTGTTCATCTTTAAGTCAGGGACCTGATGGTCGAATTTCAAATTCCATATCCTAGCTGATTGAATTCATTAGGATCAGGGACCAATCGGTAATTGCCCCTAAATAAAACATTTTTACCCAATGTTTATCTTTTCGTAATCTACACACACACTCTCTTAACTACGCATCCCAACGTCCCCCTTTCTTCTCCATCTCCCATTCTTTCTTTTCTACCCCTTAGCCTAGCACCATCGTCCAACACCATACGAGCCACCATTTCTGTAATTTTCGCTTGTGTCCGACCGTTATTTACAATTCTAGTCATTATCTCTGGCCATATCACCACCAGATCTTGGTGTTATTCCCTTCGTCTTCATCGGATCTGGAAGATCTCTCCAGAGGCTTCCTCTTTCTGGTTAGCTGTACGACGTACCGTCTCTCCTTTGAACCCCAACAACGCTGGTCTCCTCCCTTCTTTGACTTAAACTGCAAACTAAGGAGGAGCAGTGGCAAAACAACAATAAGCTTGTTTAATGTTGACCGAAAGTTTTAGCATTTAAACTTGACCACATAAAGTATACTTCCTCCGTCTCACGTGAATGGACACTTATTTTTTTTTTGGGACGTCTCACGTGAATGGACACTGTCCAAAATGGAAACAAATATTCACTATTTCACCCACTCATTCTCTCTTTTACTTCACTTTTACACTCACAACATTCTCTCTCCTAACTATTCCTCCCACTCATTCTCTCTCCTATTTAATTCTTCATACTCACAAACACCTCTTTCACCTATTTTTCTTTCCTACTTTTCTTTAATTTTCACATCCATAAGGTAGTTCCCATTCACATGAAACGGAGATAGTACCTTTCAAAAATTCAACTCCGTGCAACAGTGAGTCTTTTGCGCTACCTGCCCTTATTTCAACTTCTCCAACTATAACACGCTATCCATCCACAATTAAGAGCCCCATTTTTTATTCACAAAATCTAGGGAGAAACGCGTTTCTCCATAAGTTATGGAGAAACGGGTCCCGACATGTCGCGCGACAATGAGCTAGATAGCCAGAAACCTATGAAAGTGATATCCAGAAACCTTCAAATGAATATCCAGAAACCTTCAAAATATTTACGGATATACATTTGAAGGTTTCGGAATATCCGAAAACCTTCAATAGCAATTTACGGATATGCCACTAACACATTTCTGGATATGCACCCTAACGGTTTTACGGATATGCACCTAACAGGTTTACGGATATACATTTCACATCCTTCCGGCTATCAAATACAAAGCTTACGGATATCAACTGAAAGCTTCGGCTTATCAAATGCAAAGCTTCTGGATATCCAGAAGCTTTTGGTCTTGGCCTTGGATTTTTTTTTTCTGGTTATCAAATGTAAAGCTTCTGGCTATGAAAAACACGTTTCTCCATAGTTATGGAGAAACGCGTTTCTCAGCAGACGCACTCTTTTTTATTTCTAAATAAATTTACTACTTCCTTCGACCCATTTCAATTGATCCATTTTTTTTTGGGACATCTCACTTCAATTGATCCATTTCATAAATGAAAAGTTTTTCATATATTTATACCCTTATCATCTCCACATATTTACAAAAAAATCAATCATTAACTTACTATTCCTCCCACTCATTCTCTCTCCTATTAATATTTTTAACTTTTACAATCCCTCTCCTCTAATTTCTACCCACTTTATTCATTTGTCTTAAAAATCGTGAAATTCACCCCGGGACCAATTGAAATGGGACGGAGGGAGTATTTTTTATGAAGTTACTCTCATAATTTTTTAATTTAATGGTATTACTTGGTGCGACTTTTTTTTTTTAGAATAATTTTCTTAATTTTTTTATTTTAAAACATGTGATAATAATATTTTAGATTAATCTGATGAAAAATAACTTAAAAAATATTGGGCAAAAACATTTTTATTTTTACAAATATTTAATAAAATAATAGTTTTCTAAAAATTAGTTAATATTTTTTTTTTTTAAAAATAATCGCACCATACAAGCTCTGAACAAACCAAATACTTATCCGTTACATAATAAATGTTACACTCCGTTTTAATTTATTAACAAAATAGCACATGCCCGTGTCCAAGGCCACATAATTTTTTTTTTAATTAATTTTTTTAAGGACAAAATGGGAAAGGAACAAAATAGTGAGGACAAAATGGGAAATTCGCTAGATGAAACTATTCATACCACTGTTCACACACCCCTCTCATTTATACTATAGATATATATTTTTTTAAGGGCAAAATGGAAAAGGGACAAAATAGTGAGGGCAAAATGAAAAATTCGCCAGATGGAACTATTCATACCACTGTTCACACACCCCTCTCATTTATACTATAGATGAAACTAGAATAAGCCCGTATTTGAGGACATGTTATTTTTTTTATTTTTTCTTAATTAAGCCCGTGTTCGAGGAATCTTTTTTTTTTTTTTTTTTTTTAAAGGGCAAAATTTAATTTTTTTTTAAAAAAAAAATTTTAAGGACAAAATGGGAAAAGAACAAAATAGTGAGGGCAAAATGAGAATTTCGACCATTGAAACTATTCATAGTACTGTTCACTCCCTTCCCTCATTTATACTATAGATATTTTTTTTAAGGGCAAAATGGAAAAAAGACAAAATAGTGAGGACAAAATGAAAAATTCGCCAGATGAAACTATTCATACCACTGTTCACACATCCCTCTCATTTATACTATAGATATTGCGTTTATTAATAAAAAATTAATACAATAGTATGTACTAATAAAACATCATCTTTAAAAATATTAACAATTTATTTATAACACGAATACTCCCTCCGTCCCACGTGAATAGACACCAAAAATCTTGGCACAATAACTAAGGAAAATGAATATAATAATGAAAATGTGTGATAGGAAATGAAGAGAGAGAATGAGTGGAGTTGGTTGAATAAATTGTGTGATAGGAAATGAAGAGAGAGAATGAGTGGGTGGGGTAGGATGAATATAAAATAATAAATTCTTTTCCATTTTGGGCAGTGTCTATTCACGTGGGACGTCCCAAAAAGGAAATAAGTGTCTATTCACGTGGGACGGAGGGAGTATTTGTTAAAGGACATCATTAAAAATATTAACAAGTTAATTACAATATGAATATTTATTTAAGGGCGAATGACATTTTGGGCCCCAAAGGTTAGGAAGTGTTCATAAAATGGGTTTCATTATATCACTAATTAGTAATTACAATATATGGTCCATAGTTCATATTTTGTTAACATTTTAGGGTTTTTAACCAATTTCGTTAGAAAACCCCGTTAAATGATCACGTGCAAGTCTCATATCATTTAACAAAGGTTGTTTTTTAACACAAATTCTTTCACTGTTGTTTTAATGAAAATAAATTAACCATATGGTCCATCAACTGATTTATAACTTAATAAAATTTCAAAACTACCCTTTTACCAAAATAACAAAAAAACATTACCCCTTCCACACACACACACACACACTCTCTCTCTCTCTTTAACATTCTCTCTCTACCCCCCACCTCAACGTAGCAAAATTGGATAGAACCCACCGGACCACCACCATCACACCTTCTAGAGAGCTTTTTATTTGCTTCACATCTCGTCTCTCTTCTTCTTCTTCATCTTCCTCTGTCATGAAGATCTCCAAATTCATCTTAAATTCGGGTCGGTCACGTGACCCACCCATCTCTCTATCCACCTCTCTAAGGTGCCGTCTCAAAACCAACGATAGCATCAAAGGCGGTCAGGCTTCCCCTATGTTCCCCACCGGTGGGAAGAAGAGCGGATGTGATTTCAAAAATCCAGAGCCTTCTACATTCTTTGCCAACCCAACTTCTTCTTCTTCCCTTCAATTCTTCATCTCCTTTAACTTCCTTTTATTCCTCCGGTCCGCTCCGTGCCAATGATACTACCTCCTTCTTCCCTTATACACAGGTGCGTGCCTCTCAAAGATCCGTACCCTTTCCCCAATTCCCCCTCCGTCGATCCCCACCCCTTAAATAATAATAATAGTCTTTTTTTTTTTTACAGAATTTATCCCCGTCAAGCTGAGAGAGCGGCTGTTGAGCCGAGAATTCTGATGTATGTTTATTGGTGTACCTAATTAATCCTAAATCTCTTGAATCAACGATGAATTCATTGATAAAATTTGAAAAGAATTGTGATGGATTTTGTGACTGATTTGTGTTGGGGAGAGGGGCAAGGAAGGCGGCGGCGGTGGGTAGGGTTGGAGTGGCGAGAGGGAGTGGAGGGTGGAGGTGGGGGGTGATGCTGTGTGAGCTAATGGAGGTGGGTGAATTAAAAAATGAGAAAGAAGATGGGGTAGAGAGAGAAAGTTAAAGAGAGAGAGATAAAGTGTGTGTGTGAGAGCGGGGAGTAGGGGTAATGTTTTGTTTGGGATAAAAGGGTATTTGTGTATTTTTATAAAGTTATAAATCATTTGAGGGATTATATGATTAATTTATTTTCATTTAATTTGCATTACAACAATAATGAAAAAATTTGTGTTAAAAAATATCTTCTATTAAATGATACATGACTTGCACGTGATATTTTAATGAATTTTTCTAACAAAATTGATTAAAAACCCTAAAATGTTATGAATTTTGTACCCTATATTGTAATTAGTAACAGAATGAGGACAATTTTAGGAAACCCCCCTAAACTTTGTGATTCAAAATGTCATTCGCCCTTTATTAAAGAGTGCGTCTGCTGAGAAACGCGTTTCTCCATAACTATGGAGAAACGTGTTTTTCATAGCCAGAAGCTTTACATTTGATAACCAGAAAAAAAAAACCCAAGGCCAAGACCAAAAAGCACGGATATCCGAAGCTTTGCATTGATAGCGAAGCTTTGCGGTTGATATCCGAAGCTTTGTATTTGATAGCGGAAGGATGTGAAATGTATATCCAGAAGCTGTTAGGTGCATATCAGAAAACTGTAGGTGCGTATCAGGAAATGTGTTAGGGCGTATCCAGAAATTGCTATTGAAGGTTTACGGATATCAAAACCTTCAAATGTATATCTAGAAACATTTTGAAGGTTTACGGATATTCATTTGAAGGTTTACGGATATCACTTTCATGAGTTTCTTTATCTATTTCGTTGTCGTTGACGTGTCGGGACCCGTTTCTCCATAACTTATGAAGAAACGCGTTTCTCCCTAGATTTTGTGTTTATTAAATGATAGAGGAAGTATATCATTTGTCAATTAATGGTTTTTCCTTCACTAAATGGACAAGCAAATCAACCCCAAAAAATCAAAAAGCAAAAAAGAAAAGCCCCTAAAGGTCGGTCTTTGAAAATGTAAAGAAAAACCACTTTGTATATTCCCTCTCCCTCGTAATCCACGTGCTAAAATACGCCCTTCTTTTGTCATCTTCCTACCACATTTTCTTATCTATAAAAAAAAAAACAAAATTTTAGCACAACTTAAAATAAAAGTGGAATAGCATTAATATAATCAATGTAGCTCTTTTAAAATTAATACTGTAGCTCTCTCTCTCTCTCTCTCTCGCGCACACACACACACACTCATTGTTTGTGTTGTTTGTGAAGTGTGAGTTCGTTTTCGTGTTACAATACTCTTCCTCTGTTGCATTTTCCTAATTTTCCTTTTCTTTCTTTACCTTTTATTTCTTTTTTTTTGCTCGCAGTTTAAAACTGCAATGAAAACAATCCTAGACAGAAAGAAACTCTTTTTACAAGTTAAAAGCATGCATTTTTAGAGAGAGAAACAAACAAAGATATACATACATATACATATTTAAATTAGTTATAGAGAGAGAAAGCTTGAATTTTTTTTTTGGATTGTATGAAAGCAAAAGAAGAGATTTATTAACCCACTTTCATTGGAAAGTTGATTTCTTTTTTGTACTCTTTGGAGTCCAGCCCCCTCCATTTTCATATAAGCTTATAAAATCTAGGTGGGGCTTTTTAATTTAATTGTTTTTCTTTTTGAATTTTGATTAAAGCAATCAATAATCAGACTACTCATGCTTTGATCCGCGTGCTTGGATGCAAACTGGCCCTTTTCATCTCTCTCTCTCTCCTCTTCTTTTTTGTTGTGATGAAGATTGAAACCCCACATAGATTTTTCAGAAACTTTATTGCAGTTTGTTCTTTGGTTTTGGATTTTTTAGGCATGCTCTCTCCCCCTTTCTCTGTACAATTAGACTGTTCTTGTTCCCTCTCACTATAATATTAGATTCCATGACCAACTATTGACCTTTCAATTTTTCCTCTGTTTTCTGCCTCCCTTGCTACTATTTTCAGTTGGGGGTTTTTCTTGTTCTGGTCAAGATTTTGTAGTTGACTAACTATTCTTGAACAATTGTGAGGTTTCTTGAGGTGGGTTTGGGTAATTGTGTGTTTTTGGTTGATAAAAATGCAATCTTTGTAGTGGGTCATTAGGGTTTTTCCAGTTGGGGCTGTGTTGATGAAGTTGATGTAGAGAGAGAAAGAGGGAGGAGAGAAAGAGAGAAAGTGAGAGAGCATTATGGGTAGTGTTGTTGAAGAGAAGCTTAAGCAAGGAGGATTGGTGAGTGGGGGAACTCATACTCTGCTTGAAGATATGAAATTGTTGAAGGAAATGCAGGATCATTCTGGTTAGTTCCTTTTATTTGTATTCCATTCACTTCTCTTTTTGTAAGCAAAAATGCTCTTTTTTTTTTTAGACTAAAAAATGCTCTTTATATTCTTTGACTTTTTAACTTGCATATTTTATCACATGAGTACCCAAGGAGCACTAATCTTGTAAGCCTATATTGCTAAATGTGATGATTAGTCTTATGTCAAAACAATTCCTGTAAAAATTTCTTGAAAAATTTAATAAATATCCCTTTTCAAACTCTTGTTAGCTCAAAGTTCTTAATTACTGTTTAATTTTTTAAAAAAAGAAAAAAAAAAGAAACAGATTTATGCTACTATATGTGTTATTTTTAGCTCTTTTACTATGTCTTACTGAGTGTTGGTTTGTTGTGATTGAGTAAAATAGGAGCAAGGAAGCCAATTAGTTCAGAGCTATGGCATGCATGTGCTGGTCCATTGGTCACATTGCCTCAGGTTGGAAGCCTTGTGTATTACTTTCCACAAGGACACAGTGAACAGGTCTGATTTTCTTGATTCGAATCCGTTAACTACTCATTTGGGAATTTAACTCGTTTACTAGCTACAATTTGTTATGAACTTGCTACTCCCTCCATCTCTAAATGAATGTCGAAATATCATTTTAAGGGACATTCTGAAAAATGTGTTTTTATTATTTTAATGATAAAGATGTATAGATATTTTTTTTTTTTCCACTTTCCAAGCATTTAATTTTGCAAATATAAAGTTTATAGTGAAATTATTTTGGTAAAAAACATTTAGAGGCAAAGTTATTTTCAAAAAAATGACATTCATTTTGGGACAAAAATTCTTGAAAACCGACATTCATTTAGGGACGGAGGGAGTATTTATTTCAGTAATCCTCTTTGCATTCTTCTAGTTTAGAAGCATGCTTCAAAATCATGCATATTGTTTTTCTTGTGTACTTCGTAATGAATGGTTTTGTTTTTGAACAATTACTTAGAAGGAAAGCAAAGAATACATTTCAAATCTTATGACCAATTATGATAGCGATGAATTAGTCTTTCAAAAAAAATACTGGGATTATTATGTCAAATTTCCTCTTTGAAAGTTGCTCTCGAGGAGTAATATTTTGCAAGTGCTCCTTCAACAACAGTGCCTTACAAATCAGCTGCCAGAGTCAAACTGATATATCTTGGTCAAAATCTGAACGATTAGCTTTTTCTTTTCAACAAATGTTTGCCAACTCTTTTCCTCAATTAAACCAGTTAGTCTATGCTTAAAGATTTGCTTTTAAAATATCTAATTAGCCTTTATAAAGGGTCAGTGGTATTTTCCTAAAATAACTGTTTTTTTGTATTGTTGTGAAGAGCGTCAAAGTTGCAAAAATAACTATTTTTAGTGGTAAAAATATTATTTTCCTAAACTTAAAGGTGGTAAAAATGACATAGCTTCAAAATCAAGGGGTCAAATGACCCCCATAAGCTTTCATCTTGAGTTGCAGCAGTACTGGTTGTATTCATACATATTCTTATTTAGCTGCTATTTAACTTCAAGTTTGACCCCAACAGGTAGCTGTCTCTACAAATAGAACTGCAACATCACAGATACCCAACTATCCAAATCTTCCGTCTCAGTTGTTATGCCAAGTGCACAATGTTACTCTACATGTACGTTCTTCTAAGCTTTTCCTAAATGATACATTTTTTTCCGTTCATAAAAGCATACACTATAATTTGTTTTTTCTTTGATCGTGTCATAGGCAGATAAAGATACCGATGAAATCTATGCCCAAATGAGCCTTCAACCAGTGAACTCTGTAAGTTCTAAAGAATTATCATATTTATTTTCAGTTCCACGTTTTTTGAACGCTAATTATGTAAATCAACAAATCCATTTTCCGGTCAGGAAAAAGATGTGTTCCCTATACCAGATTTTGGGCTGAGGCCTAGTAAGCATCCTAGTGAGTTCTTCTGCAAAACTTTGACTCCTAGTGATACAAGCACACATGGTGGTTTTTCAGTGCCTCGTAGGGCAGCAGAAAAGCTATTTCCCCAGTTGGTGAGTCCATTTTTTTTGTTGTTAAAAGAAATTTGATGTGGATTTTTGCTCTTCTGAACCTTACTTTCGATCTATTTTTCCATGGTGTAGGATTTTTCAATGCAACCTCCCACGCAAGAGCTTATTGTACGTGACTTGCATGATAATACCTGGACATTTCGTCATATATACCGCGGTAAGCACTTAATGAAGCCTGAGCTTACTACCAAGGCACCACTTTGGAGTTAAAAGCATATATATATATATATATATATATATATATATATATATATATACTCCCTCCGTCCCATTAGTAATGGGAAATTTACTGTAGACACGGGAATTAAGGAAAAGTGAATTATAGTGGAGGGAATAGTGAATTATAATGGTGTTGTGAGTATTAAAATAATGTAGGAGAGAGAATGAGTGGAGGGAATAGTAAAGATTCCTTTCCATTTTAGGAAGTTTGTGGTTTGTAATGGGACGACCAAAAAGGAAAGTTTGTGGTTTGTAATGGGACGGAGGGAGTATATATTTTGGAAATGTTTCTAGCCATTAAATCTTTTTGCTTGGTTCATTCGGGTTACTGTCATTTGACTTGTTCTCTTAGAGTTACAAGTGTTTTTCTTGCTATGTAGGGCAGCCGAAGCGTCACCTTCTCACTACTGGTTGGAGTATGTTTGTTGGTGCCAAAAGGCTTAGAGCAGGCGATTCTGTCCTTTTTATCAGGTATATTTATAAAAAAAGATTTATTAAGAAAGACAACTTGCATTTCTTTTGCTCTTTAGGTTCGATTGAAATTGAAATTTATTTCCTCATCTTTAGCTTCTTTATAATCTTTTATAATGATAGGGATGAAAAGTCACAGTTATTGTTGGGAGTGCGGCGAGCAAATCGTCAACAAACAGCTTTGCCGTCATCCGTTCTGTCTGCTGATAGCATGCACATTGGAGTCCTTGCTGCTGCAGCTCATGCTGCAGCTAATAGAAGCCCCTTTACAATCTTTTATAATCCAAGGTATGCTTTATGTTTATGTATATAACATTTACTCCCTCTCCCGAATTGAAAGACCATTTTTGTCCCAAAATGAATGATATTTTGAAACTTTTCCTCAAAATTTTGTCCCTAAATGATTTTTTTCGTTATATTTTAGCAAAACTAAAAGTTTGAAAGTGATTAGTAAGAATAATTATGGTTTTTTTTCTATTAAAAATCAACCTTCTCAAACTGACCGTTAAATTTTAAATGGTCATTAATTTTGGGATGGAGGGAGTCGATAAGATTAATTTGTGTGCAAGTATATAGTTACTGATATGGATTCTTGATTTCACTTGTTTACAGAGCATGCCCTTCAGAATTCGTTATTCCTTTAGCACGATTCCGGAAGGCAGTGTATGGGACCCAACTCTCTGTTGGTATGCGATTCGGGATGATGTTTGAAACCGAGGAGTCAGGGAAGCGCAGGTAAGTTGGTTCAATTTGTAACATGCTTGGTGTCTATAATATATATGTTGCTATATTATACACCATATCATAAATAAAATTGTTACTTTTTGCAGATACATGGGCACGATTGTTGGCATAAGTGATTTGGATCCGCTTAGGTGGACCAATTCCAAGTGGCGTAGCCTCCAGGTGGAGTGGGATGAGCCTGGGTGTGGTGACAAGCAGAATAGAGTTAGTCCATGGGAAATCGAGACCCCAGAAAGTCTTTTCATATTTCCTTCTCTCACTTCAAGTCTCAAGCGACCTTTACATTCTTCTTTTCTAGGTAAGTTCATCGTAAGTTAATATTTCCACCTCCTCTCATGCTTTAATCTGTTGTACTGTACAACAGATTAAAGCATGATAGGGGGTGAACTTATCCGGATATATGGGTGGAAATATTAATTCCCAAGTTCATCTTGTTCGGCTGTAGCCCGTCTTTCAAATAGTACTCATTTTGCTCTTCTTGTGGATTACCAGGGGCACAAACGGAATGGGAAAATTTGATAAAAAGACCATTCATGAGGGTCCCGGAAAATCACACTTCTAACCACCCGAATCCTTCTATGTCGAGTCTTTGGTCAGAACAACTAATCAAGATGTTAATGAAGCCTCAAAACGCTACTCAAGATTCCACTGCAATGGCCACTAACCCTTCTTTCAACATTATCCAACCTGAAAATGTACAGCCAAATAGCTCACCACAAACAAATTTACCAGTCAAACTGCAATCGGTCAACCAAAGTCAAACACCTACTTTGACCAATCCCGAAGTGTCAAAATCAGAACCTCTTAACCATATCACTTCTTCCATGGGGCAGTTCCATGAAGAAAAGTCTACTATAAAGCCCATGAATTCTCATAATCTTGTGAATGACTTAGCTTTCCTTAACCAGAGCCATTACCCTTTACAAATCGAGTCAAATATTCTCCAAAGTCAACAAATTGATGCGCCCCACCTTGACCCCACAAGTCTGAATGGCTTACTTCCCTATGCTGACACAAGTGAGCTGAATAATTACCATTCTCTCCCTGGATTTCATAGGCCACCCGGAGACATATGGGATCATCAAGTAAATAATTCAAAGTTTCTATTTCAAGCAAACCAAATTGCTCCGCCACCTCAGCAAGAAACATGCAACTTTCAGTACGGAGGAAATATTTCTTATAATTTGAAAGATTTGTCGGATGAGAGCCACAACCAAAGTGATATCTATAGCTGTCTTAACTTTGATGGCAGTAATAATAATGGTGGAAGCACAGTTGTTGATCCTTCTGTCTCGAGTACAATATTGGATGATTTTTGCACATTAAAGGAAAATGATTTTTCGAATCCTTCAGATTATTTAGTGGGTAATTTTAGTTCATGTCAAGATGTTCAATCACAAATCACGTCAGCAAGTTTGGCTGACTCTCAGGCTCTCTCTCTTCAAGAATTGCCTGATAACTCAGGTGGGGCATCTTCAAGTAATGGAGAGTTTGATGATGGAAGTCTTTTGCAGAACAGCTCGTGGCAACAAGTTACTACGCGGGTGCGAACCTATACAAAGGTAAATCACTCCCTCCATCCCTAAATGAACCTTCATTTAAAAAAAAAATGCTAAATGAAATAGATTCTTTGAATCTTAGCATAATCCGATTCTTTAATGAGATGCAGATTCAAAAGGCGGGATCTGTTGGGAGGTCAATTGATGTATCAGGTTTCAAGAACTACGAAGAATTGAGGTTAGAGATCGAACGCATGTTTGGACTTGAGGGGCTGCTTAATGATTCAAGGGGGTCCGGCTGGAAGTTGGTTTATGTAGATTATGAGAATGACGTTCTTCTCGTTGGTGATGACCCATGGGAGTACGTTTCTTTCTATCTTTGCGTATTTTGTCAAAATATCATCTATATTTTTAAGTTTTCAATTCTTGAGGCACATGATACTATTAAATTGCACAAAAGAAGTTCACAAAATCTTGGCCACAAACACAGTTGACAAAATCTTGGCCACAAACACAGTTTTCAATTCTTAAGATTTCTGATGAGTTATAATAAAAATAAAATGAATATGACAGGGAGTTTGTAGGATGTGTTCGTTGTATAAGAATTCTATCTCCAACGGAAGTTCAACAAATGGGTGAAGAAGGTATGCAGCTTCTTAACAACACAGCAGCAATGCAGGCACTAAACGGCTCAGCAGCAGATGGCAGCCGTGCTTGGGATGGGCCTGCCTAATTTCCAGGTTCTCTAATCTAGTTGTTGATATAAAACCTTATTCATGATGAAGAGACGTTAATTAGGTACTGATTTTTCGATGGCCTTGTAATATTTGTTAATGTAATATATGAGTGATGGTTAGTGAGGATGAACCCTTTTTAGCTAATTAGGTCTTCTGAGAGACAATTATCGTAAAAATATTAAATCAAAAAAGAATTTTAAAAAATATGAAGAACGAGTGAATGTGCATTGATGAGTATCATATGGAAATGGGTTGAATCTTGAAAAGGTTGACTTCAGTCTTCAGTTTTATCTCTGAATTTTATGGTGTTTGATATATTTATGCATTCTTGGATTTTTTTTAGCTCGAGTTTGGCTTTACATAAGCTCTGCTTGATTTATACATGCATTTTTTTTAACTATACTTCCTCCGTCCCACGTGAGTGGAAGACAAAAAAATTGGATAGAAAAAATTAAATAGTAGGAAAGAGAATTAGATGGAGGAGGTGTTTGTGAATATGAAATATAGGAGAGAGAATGAGGGGGGAAATAGTAAGTTGATTGGTGTTTTTTAGTATAAAAGTAAAGTAGGGGAGAGAATGAGTTGGAGGAATAGCTAAAAAACTTTTTTTTGGCAGTATTCACTAATGTGGGACGGACGGAAAAAGAAATAAGTCTCTACTCACGTTGGACGGTGGTAGTATATGCGTTCTAGGTTGACACTTCCGCTGTTGCAACCGATCGGCAGCTGAGTTGATGCAACTGGTCGTGATTTAGGCCTCAGAGTTATTTTTGGACAATAAGTAGTTGAAACTAAAATCCCGACTAATGAGTAGTGGAACGGTCTAGTCACACTCGATCATTCCCGAAAAAATACCCGTGGTGACTGATCACTTTAGTGGCAGATTTGCTGATCCGCATTCGGTTCTGAAGGAAAACACATAAGTTATTTACGAGTTCTCGGAATACCTTATAGATTAAATTCGAAGCTCGTTGTGCGGAAGATTTCGCTTGTGCTACGAACCGCGATTGTCTTGATTCTGCAATCACCACCTCTTCTCGTCCGATTCAATATCACAAGATGGATATTGAATGTTGTTCCACTCTCAAATTCCAGGCACTTGATGGTTGCCAGAGATAGTATTTCTCAGTCTGAGAAGTATATGAAATATTACGTGTTGTCTATATGTTGGTTCCCATAGAGACTTAATTTATAGAATACTGGTTGGACTAAGTCATAGAGTCTCATTCACATAAGAGTCTCTATTTGACTTATCCTCCAAATTTCCCTTATCCCAGTTTGAACGTATCAGTTAGTTAGGGATAATAAATCACGTGTCTAACATCTCCCACTCGGTCAAATGGGATATGCCATATACATTCTCAAGACTCGTTGAATACTCATCTCTTCATACAGGAAGTGAGGCGTGTGACCAGACGAGAAAAGTATAAAAGGGTAGGAGTGCTATGTCAAATACCATCTACTAACATAGCACATCCTCGTTAGTCAAAAACTCGTCTATGCCCCAGACATTATGATTACATCAATTTAAACATCTATAACCCCTCATAAACGATGTTTAAACCCCAATCAGTTTACGTGCTCAAGATCAACCTTTTGAACCGCGTGTTCAATATGATCGTCCGGACATTGAGTCACTAAACAGAGATGTATATCATAATTGCCTTCCTTAGACCCTCATGCCAAATATCTTTAGATTAACAGCTTTCCCAACAATGCTCCGCGAGGCTGACTGTAAGTGCAAAGCCCTTAGGTCGGTATGTCAAAGTCGCATCATTAATCTTTGGATTCTCGACATAGTTCTAAGTCACATAGGGCATAATGTGATCACATATTGATCACTAGAACTCACACAGTGATGAAGCAGGGATCATTCAATCACTTTCTGAGGTCGAATTATAGTCACATACAGTATGAAATGTATGCTATGATGGAACTCCCACTCGAATTGGGCATGTCATACTCTAACATCGTACGAATCTTAGTCTAGTTGCCCTCATGGCATCTAACCTGAGTCCTCGAAAGCAGTCACTCTCATAGTGCCTCTTTAAGGTCTCACATTCGGACTTTCACAAGGACATTCGAAGTTATGAACCAAACACTTCGAACTGATCTATATAAAATAGGTCTCATCTTAACCGTATGTTAAGGCGATATATTATAATGTCATTTGCCACCCCCTTTAAGTGTCAAATACATTATTATCTCATCTTGCTCGCTCATATAACGACAAGGCGAATTACCCGTGTGAGAGGGCCAATTCTAGTCCTTCAGACATCTTTTTAATTAAAATGTATACCACATAATTTTCAATCAATAAACATCCCATAAACTCAACAAGGAATGAAAATGAAAAATATGTATTAAATTCAAAACAATAATGAATATAATAATGTCTGCAAGGTGTTCAAAAATAACTAATCAAATCCTACGAAGCCCTAAAGACGTCATATGTTTCTGAAAAGTCTCTCTGGTCAGAGGCTTAGTCATAGGGTCAACTAACATGCTCTCAGTAGGAATATACTTAAGAACCACCTTTCCTTATGTAATCATGTCTCTAGTGAAATGGTACTTAATGTCAATGTGTTTGGTCCTACTATGGTATTTAGGGTCCTTGGCAAACCCTAAAGCAGCCATGCTATCACAGTTAATAAGTATAGGACCACTCACATTAGGTGTGGCATCAAGATGTTGTAAGAACCTCCTTAACCAAACAGCTTCCTGAACAGCTGCTGAGCAAGCAATGTATTCTGACTCCATCGTGGAAAGGGATATGCTTTCCTGTTTCTTGGTACTCCAAGAAATAGCTCCACCACTAAGCAGAAATGCATAACCTGAAGTAGATTTACGTTCATCTACATCTCCAGCCCAATCCGCATCAGTGTACCCTTTTAGGCTCAAGTCCCCACCTCGATAACAAAGAACCATATTTGCCGATCCGCTCAAATAGCGAAGAACCCTCTTGACCGCCCGATGTGACGGGCCAGGGTTGCTTTGGAATCTACTTAAAATTCCAACTGCATGACAAAGGTCAGGACGGGTGCATAACATCGCATACATCAAGCACCCAACTGCCACTGCATAAGGGGTGTTAGTCATTCTTCTCTTCTCTTCTTCATTCTTAGGGCATTGTCTTGTACTAAGGATACAACGTTTTTCCATTGGAGTGACAACGGATTTTGAGTTAGTCATGCCAAAACGTTCTAAAACTTTCTTTACGTAAGTCTCTTGAGACAAACCAAGAAGTTTCTTTGAACGATCCCTAATGACCTTAACTCCAAGCACATAATTTGCTTCACCCAAGTCTTTCATCTCGAATGATGAAGATAACCACTCTTTAGTGGCATTTATCATCTCCATGTCATTCCCGACAAGTAGTATATCATCAACGTATAATGATAAGATTAAGATCTTTCCCTTGGACCGTTTAACGTACACACAATGGTCTTCCTCAATCATCACAAAGTCAATTGAGGTTATTGCTTGGTGAAAGCGAATATACCACTGTCTAGATGATTACTTGAGTCCATATATGGAACGATTGAGGCGACACACTTTGCGCTCATGTTCCTTGACTTCAAAACCCTCTGGTCGAGTCATATAGATCTCTTCACCTAGTTCCCCATTGAGAAATGCAGTTTTAACATCCATTTGAAAAAGTTCTAAATCCATATGTGCTACTATCACTATTAGAAAAAATGGAATTACCAACGGCCAAATCCGTCCTTAAACAGCAAAAGTCGTCCCTAAATTCAATTTTAAGGACGGATTTGGTCGTCCCTTTTTTCTCGTCGCTGAAGGGGACCACGCTTGGTCGTCCCTAATTAAGGACGACAAAGTCGTCCTTAAATTAGATATGTAGGTCACGATTTCTAAATTTAAGGACGACAAAGTCGTCACGATTTCAAAGTTTAAGGACGACAATGTCGTCCCTGATTTCAAAACCAAAATAAGGACGACTTTGTCCGTCCTTAATTTTTACTTTCAGATTTAAAAAAAAAGAAAAAAACATAAATTGAAAATATATTTTTAAAAATAGGAGCCATGAAACTATTATTTTCACAAAACATTCATTGATATCTCAAAAATATATTAATAATAATATATTTTTAAATTATTTTTGTATATACAAAAACGTATACTCCCTCCGTCCCACTTCATTTGAGACCAAAAAAAAGGGCACAACTATTAAGAAAAAGTGATGTAAGAAAGAGAAAAAGGTAAATGTTGTGAGTATGAAAAATTAAATAGGAGAGAGAATGAGTGGGAGGAATAGTTAGGAGAGAGAATGTTGTGAGTGAAAAAGTAAAATAGGAGAGAGAATGAGTGGGGTAAATAGTGAAGATTCCTTTCCATTTTGGGAAGTATCAATTAAAGTGGGACGGACCAAAAAGGAAATAAGTATCAATTGAAGTGGGACAGAGGGAGTATACAAAAATAATTTTAAAAAATCTATATACAAAAATAATTTTAAAAAAAAACAAATTAAATAAAAAAATATATATACAAAAATGTCAAAATTCAATTCAACATTCATTTCTTACATTACAAATAAAAAAAAATTTACAATTACATCCCTTCAAAAACACTTAAAAAAAAAAAAAAAAAAAAGAAGAAGACAGATCTGCCGCCTCTTTCCACGCCGGAGCTTCGCCGGAACGCTAGAACCTCCGCCGCCGCCGCCGTCTTTCCTCCCTCCCAATCTCTCTCTCTCCTCTGCCCATAACTTTCTCTCTCTACAAATCATACGCCAAATACGAAAAAAAAAAAAACGATTTGAAAAAAAAGAGAGGGAGATCGAGAAAAAAAGAAAAGGATGTAGCGGCGGAGAAATCTAGGTAGGTGAAAAGTCGGTCGGAGAAATCGATGAAGGTCGGACGGAAATAGTGGATCCCTAGGAATCTCTTAAGAGAGAGAAAGTAAAAAGAATAAGTAAAGAAAATGAAGAGGTAAGAGGGAGAAGGAAAAATTCTTATATATAAGAGAAAAAGTGAATATAAACTTTTAGAGAGAGAATAATAGAGAGAGAAAGTTATGGGTGAAGAAGAAAGAAAGTTGAAGAAGAAAGGAGGGAGGCGGGTATAGAGAGTAGAAGGAGAGAGAATATTAGGGTTTTCTAGGATAGATTTTGGACCATAGGATGTGTGGGATTAATGGCTTGGATTGAATATAGGACTCAATCCATGTGAAAATCAATAAACCATACTCTATCGGCTCGTTGTGATTTGGGAGAGTCGGATGTTCAGCAAGCTTCGAGATTCGTTACTGGCCTTCGTGCCAACATCAGAGATGTGGTGGAGTTGCATGCTCATGAATTTTTGGAGGACGCGATTGACAGGGCTACAACGGTGGAGAAGCAACTTTCTAGACCTCGCCCTATTGTTAGGAACTTTGGAGGTTCTTATTCCGGAAGCAAGGGTTTGGCTCAAGATAAGACACATGCTATTGGTGCTAAGGCGTCGGAGGAGAAGAATGATGTTCCTGCAGCTAGTCAGCCGACACAAACTAGAAAGCCCAATAATTCTACTGGCCAACAAAACACTAACCCTTACGCCAAAACTTTTGGTAACAAGTGTTTTAAGTGTGGGCAAACCGGGCATATTTCTAGTGGTTGTCACCTCCGTAAGAGTACTAATATGGTGGATCGTGATGATACCGGTGATGGCGGAGAGGAGGAAGATGGTCCGGAATATTGGGAGGATCCCAATGGTGATGACGAGGGTGTGGAAGATCATGGGTCCTTCGTAGTTAATAGACTTATGTTGACTACGCCGAAGGAGGAGGAGGATCCAGCTAGGCACAACATTTTTCCATAAAATCAGGGACGACAATGTCGTCCTTAATTTTTCCATAAAATCAGGGACGACCAAAGTCGTCCCTAATTTTATGAAAAAATTAAGGACGACATTGTCGTCCCTGAATTGATAAAAGTGGTCCCTAATTAGGGACGATATTGGTCGTTGCTTTTTTTCCGTTCCTAAATTTTGTTTTTCTAGTAGTGTATAGCGAGAATAAGGCGAACTGAAGAAAATCTCACCACCGGGGAGAATGTCTCCTCATAGTCTAGACCCTCCTTTTGGGTATAGCCTTTCGCCACAAGGCGTGCCTTATACTTGTCAATTGATCCGTCTGTCTTGCGCTTGACCTTGAAAACCCACTTGTTTCCAATTGCCTTACGCCCAGGCGGAAGATCAACCAACTCCCAAACCTGATTCTTGTACATAGAGGAAATTTCATCTTCCATAGCAGATGTCCATTCATCACTCGTAGGTGAAGAAATTGCTTCTTTGAATGAAGTAGGTTCACAAGCGTCTAAAGCTTCACATAGAAAAGATTCCCCTTCGATCTCAAATCGACGACGAGGAATTTTTCCACGTTGACTTCTTCGCTCGCGGTGGCGGACTCACCTGGAATCAACATTCCTACTTGGATGATCATCTTGACTCTCATTGGCGACCGCGAGGCTCAACCGTATGTTGATCCATTTGATCATTAGGTTGAGACAATTCCCACCTACGCCAAGAGATGTCAAATGTTCTTCCTCCATCTCAAAGAGTTCGAAATCCTTTCTGACTTCACCGATTTGTGGGAAATCATTCTCAATGAAATCGATATCACGAGACTCTATTTCAGTCATCCCAACTTCAGGTTTTCCACCGTACATTACATAACCCTTAGAGGTACCAGAATACCTTATGAAAACACACTTGTTTCCTCTAGGGCCAAGTTTTCCAAACTTATTGGAAGTACTGTGGACATAACCTGCACAACCCCAAGGGTGTAGATGCCCCAAATTAGGCTTCTCACCTTTCCACAATTGGTAGGGGGTTGTAGAGACTGATTTAGAAGGCACTCGGTTAAGGATATACGTGGCAGTCATAAGCGCATCACCCCAAAACAAAATCGGGAGATTTTCTTGTGCCATCATCGACCTAACCATCTCTAACAAGGTACGATTCCTTCGTTCTGCAACACCATTTTGTTGCGGAGTTCCAGGAATCGTTAACTGCCTTACTATCCCCTTTTCTCACACAATCCCTTAAATTGATCAGACAAGTACTCGCGGCCCCGGTCAGTTCTTAAAGTTTTTAGGCTTTTATCCTTCTGATTCTCTACCTCTGCCAAGAAGCGCTCAAAACAATTAAGTGCTTCATGACGGTGAGAAATAAGGTATACATAACCATAGCGCGTGTAGTCATCGATAAAAGTGAGAAAATAGCAAGCACCATGGCGTGCTTTTACATTCATAGGTCCGCAAATATCTGAATGGACTAACTCTAATGGCTGTGTGGCCCTTTTAGCCTTACCAAAAGGCTTTCGGCAGGCTTTTCCTGTCAAACAAGGCTCACACACAGGTAAATTAACTTTTGGGAGAGAACCCAATAGTCCTTCTCTGGCCAATCTACTCATTCTGTCCTTTCCTATATGTCCAAGTCTAGCATGCCACAACTCAGAATTAGAAGTATCATATACCACACAAGAAGTAGCATTAACAGAAGATAAAGAATCCAATAAATCTAATTTAAAGAAATTGTCTGACAAAAAACCATGTCCCAAAACCATATTGTCTAAGCAAATATCCAACTGACTACCGCTAAAATTAAAAGAATATCCTATTTCTAGAAATTTTACTACTGAAAGTAGATTATAGCGAACTCCAGGTGCGTAAAGTACTTCATGCAAAGTCAAACTGCGTCCATTCCGCAAAAGGAGCTGGTATGAGCCAACCCCTTTGACTTCCACGGTCGAGCTATTTCCCATGAAAATGCTTCGCGTACCAGCTGAAATATTCCTATAATCTACAAATCCCGCACGATCCCACGTCACATGTTTTGTGGAGCCTGAGTCTACAATCCATTCAGGGAGAGAGTCAGCTAATAAAACATGAGAGCAAACACAAAGTTGCATAGATCTAGGATTTGGAGGTACCTTCTTGGGCTCAGGACAAGTCCGAGCAAAATGACCCAAGGTTCCACAGTTGTAGCACTTTTGCTTAGCAATATTCTTCTTGCCTATGCGTTTAGCAATCTTGCCAGCTTTTGGCCCCAGTTTCTGAGCCGCCTTGCCTTTATTACCCTGATTTTTACGCTGCCCATTTGGCTTGCGCTGATCATCAAGAGTAACAAGAGCAAGGTCACGAGTCGCAGCACTCATCGCGCGACTTGCCTCATGGCGCTCTGCCTCAAGCTCAACATGACGGGAAACATCTGCAAAAGTCTGAATGGAGTCTGTATGAGTCAGGATATGCCTTAAATTACTCCACGAGTCCGGCAGTGAACAAATCACAGCTTGGACTTGCTGCTCATCAGACAAGATACTACCAGCAGCACGAAGCTCACGAATCATACCAGACAACTCACGTAGCTGATCAGGAATGGATCGCTTCTGGTCAATCTTATATGATTTAAACTTGTATGTTAAGGTACGAAGCCTTGTTGCAGATGTGTTACCAAATGCAGCCTTAATTTGGTCCCACATGTCCTTAGCAGTAGAGCAGTTCTCAAACTGCCCAATCAGGTCGTTGTGCATGCTGCTCAACATAGTAAAGCGAGCACAACGGTCCTTCTTGACCCATGACTGAAAAGCCTGCATGTTCTGACGGTGCTGGGCGACGGTATTGCTACCCATCTCTGGCTCAAGTATCACAGTGTCAAGGTTCTCAAGAACCTCTTGCTCGTTTAGCAAGTATGTGATCTTTCTTTGCCAAACACTATAATTTTTGCCATCCGATTTCTCACCCTTATTCAAATCAGCAATTACGTTATTTGATGCCATTTCACTATAACATATTACAATACAGATATTAAGCATACAATTTTAATTCACTTTTATCATAAAAACTCAACAATTAATATACTTGTATCATACATGAAAAGGAGAGAAAATTCGCGAGGCTCGTAATCATAACCTTAAGCATGCATAATAAAAATATACTCATAATTGATTTTTAAATAAAAGAAGATATAGTGATAGAACAAATTCACCAATTAATTAAAGCTCATTAAAATAATTCCAGCAATTCTAGAAAATTTGTATAGGACTCGTATAGTCTTAAATTTGTTTTTCATGCAAATTTATTTATGAAAATACATCATAAAATGTCATTTAAGGCACATAAATAATTCAGATAACTCAAAAATCTGAAAAAATTCAGAACAGTGCATTATCATGTAACTATACCACAGAAAAATATCATAATTTTCTGATTAATATTTTCCACTCTGATAAATAAAATTTGCACGAAAACACATACAAAAATACATGAAACAGATTACTGCTCATCAAAAAATTATGAAAAAATATACTGATCTGTATAACATTATTCTAAACGTACAGAAAAAATTTCATATTTTTCTGGACAGCAAAACTATTTTTCCTGAATTAATCATGCAGCAGAATACTCAATAATTCATAAAATATATTCTGGTCATAAATAAATTATGAAAAATATTCCAGCATGTTGTCACAGCATATTAAACATACAGTAAAATTTACATAATTTTCTGGAAATTATAATTATTTTCAATGATTTTAATACACATGAAAAATAGAGAAAACTTATTTCTGTTTCACTAAAAATTACGAAATAATTTTCTACAGTGCATAACACTATTATATGCATACCATAAAAGTTTCATAATTTTCTGAGCTATTAAAATATTTTTGATGAAATAGCATAAATAAAATAAATCCATAAAATACTTAAATTAAATGGCTAATATTTACTGAGCCCATGAAACAGAAACGTGTAACCAAAACAAACACTCTGCAAGTATTCATTTTTTTTTTCTTCAACCCTGGCTGCCGCAAGAGGCACAACACAGGCTATGTTACGTTTCATATTACTGTTCATCGTCTCAACTTTAAAAAAATATAACTCTTTCAATATTGGACCAAATTAAACAAATAAAGTGGCAATAGAAAGATCTCGCATAGTAGAACAAGACTCATGTTAACAATTTTTATTGAATCTGGATTAAACCATGTCAAAAACAGCCCTAAACATCACAAAAAAATCATAATATCCAAACCTTCAAACTGCAATTACTCAAAATTTACATGGGCGAATTCGATGATTTTTTAGTATGTTATTCTGCACATTATTATCTACGCATGGATATCAAAAACGCAGAAAACGGACGAGATTTGAATTTCGAAATCATCAAACCCAGTTGGTGAAAAATAGATCCGAAAAATTCAAAAAAAACATGCAATCAAGACATCAATGGTGAGCATCAAGCTTTGAGGCTTTGATACCAATGAAGGAAAACACATAAGTTATCTACGAGTTCTCGGAATACCTTATAGATTAAATCCGAAGCTCGTTGTGCGGAAGATTTCGCTTGTGCTACGAACCACGATCGTCTTGATTCTGCAATCACCACCTCTTCTCGTCCGATTCAATATCACAAGATGGATATTGAATGTTGTTCCACTCTCAAATCCCAGACACTTGATGGTTGCCAGAGATAGTATTTCTCAGTTTGAGGAGTATATGAAATATTACGTGTTGTTTATATATTGGTTCCCATAGAGACTTAATTTATAGAATACTGGTTGTATAGAGAGATTATGGCAAAATGATAAATTTTCCATTGAATCAAGAGAAATATATATACAAGATTTTGTGTCTGTTCTAATTCTAAGAAACATACAAATAAACAAGAATACATTAACCTAAGATGAACTGAAGTGGAACATCATCAGTTGGATGTCTGTTGGTTCTTGGCGCAAGGCGGCCGCATGGTGCTGAGGGAGGCGGCCGCATGGGAGGCAGTAACATCAGCAATGGTTTGGACAGATTGAGGCGGGCGCCTGGTATTTTGTGAGGCCGGCGCCTCATTCTTAACAACATCTTTATTATGTATATGTGTATCTCTATCATGCCCCCGCAAGATGGACGGTCGGTTGAGAAGTCCAATCTTGGACATCACAGTTTGAAGTGAAGATCGGCCAAGGGGCTTTGTCAAGACGTCTGCAAGCTGATCCTTACTGGATATGAAAGAAACCCGAAGATCATTGTTCTGGACATGTTCTCTAACAAAATGATAATCAAGACCAATGTGCTTCATACGAGAGTGAAATTTAGGATTCGCAGCGACATAAGTAGCACCCATATTATCACAAAAAATTGTCGGAGGGGAAGTAGTAAAAAAACAAAGTTCCAGAAGAAGATTCTTAACCCATAACACTTCAGCCGTGGTAGAAGCTATTGCACGATATTCTGCTTCTGTTGAGGAACGGGCTAAACACGTTGTTTACGAGAACTCCAAGAAATTGGATTTGTACCCAAGTAGACAATATAGCCTGTTGTAGAGACGAAATCATCCTTATCACCGGCCCAATCGGCATCAGTGAAAGCATGAACAGAAAGGGGTGAATCACTACGAAGAAGCAAGCCAAGAGTAGATGTTCCAGCAAAGAACCGAAGAACACGCTTGAGCGCAACCAAGTGCTCATCAGTGGGACAATGCATATATTGCGAAAGACGGTTGACAGCAAAAGAGACATCTAGCCGAGTGAGGGAAAGATATTGAAGACTTCCAACAAGGGCACGATACTCAGTAGGATTGGCAAGAGGAGTACCACCTTTGGAAGAAAGAGGCGGATGAGTGACCATTGGTGTAGATACTGGTTTAGCTGAGGACATGTTGGAACGAATGAGAAGATCCTGAATATATCGATGTTGGCTAAGAAGAATTCCACGAGGATGTGGGATAACTTCAACACCCAAGAAGTAAGAAAGAGGACCGAGATCCTTAAGGGAGAATCGGGCGGAGAATTGAGAAATAAATGACTCTAGAGAAGAGGGATTGGAGCCAGTGATGATAATATCATCGACGTAGACAAGAAGGAAGATGAGACCTCGAGAATGACGTAGTGTAAATAAGGAAGAATCAGAGACACAATTTTTGAACCCAAGTGAAATGAGATAGGAACGTAGTTCATTTTACCAAGCCCTAGGAGCCTGTTTTAGACCGTAGAGAGCCTGACGCAATTTACAAACATAGGAAGGAAGAGAAGGATTGACAAAACCGGGAGGTTGAACCATAAACACTTCCTCATTTAATGTCCCTTGAATAAATGCATTGTTAATGTCAACTTGACGAATAGACCACCCATAAATAGTAGCAAGAGAGAGGACTGTACGAATAGTGGCAGGTTTGACAACGGGACTGAATGTTTCAGAGTAATCAAGACCAGGGCGTTGGTGAAAATCCTTAGCTACAAGACGTGCTTTGTGACGATCTATAGAACCATCAGGATGATGTTTTGTGCGGAAAACCCACTTGCACCCAATTAGATTTTGAGACGAAGAAGGTGGAACGAGATCCCAAGTGTGATTTTGAACCAAGGCATCATATTCACTTTGCATGGCTTTGCGCCAAATTGGATTTTTGAGAGCCTGAGCAATGGTTGTAGGTTCATCCGAAGGTGTATGGAGAGAAGTGTGAAGATTTAATTTATTTATTGGCTTGACAATTTTATTCTGTAAGCGGGTGATGGGACGATTTGGAGGAGGTGGTAGAGGGGGCGGTGGAGTTGATTGTAGAGGAGAAGAAGTGGTAGCAGAAGATATTAAAGAGGAGGTAGGTGTTTCGGTCGAGATTGGGTTAGAAGGGACATGTTGTGGCTGAGAAGTGGAAGCAGGATGAGACATTGGGTTAGAAGGGACATGTTGTGGCTGAGAAGTGGAAGCAGGATGAGACACGTTTTGTGATATAAGAAGAGGAAGAGATACTTGGCACCAGTCATCAGGGGGTAAAATTGGGTCACTAGGGGTGGTAGATTTTGAGAAAGGAAATTCATGTTCTATGAATTTTACATGCCGAGATGAATATATTTTATTAGAGGTAGGATCAAGACAATAAAAGGCACTTTGTGTAGACGAGTAGCCAACAAACACACAAGGAGCGGAACGAGGTTGAAGTTTATGAGAAGTATATGGGCGTAACCATGGATAACAGAGACAGCCAAAACTACGTAGTTTTAGGTAGTTTGGATTTTGGTTGTGAAGAGTTAGATATGGAGATTTGAAATTTAGAGTAGGAGTAGGTATGCGGTTTATTAGGTAACAAGCTGTAGAGAAGGCTAGAGACCAATATTTTAGAGGCATGGAGGAGTGAGTTAATAGAGATAGACCCATCTCGACAATATGACGATGACGGCGTTCCGAGTAACCATTATGCTCAGGTGTGTGAGGTGGAGAGGTGAGGTGTTGTATGCCATGAGATTTAAGAAGTGGTTGAAGACCAATATATTCACCACCATTGTCACTAAAGATTGTTTTTATAGATCGATCAAAGTGTTTTTCAACCAAGAGTTTGAAGTGAGAAAAGACAGTGGTGGCATTGTTTTTATTTTTGAGAGGATAAAACCATATGTATTTAGAGAAGTGATCGATAAAGATTATGTAATATTTGTAAGAGTCAAAAGAGTGAACAGGAGAAGTCCAAACATCACTATAAATAACATCTAAAGGACCAAAAGATTGAATACTATTATTATGAAAAGGCAACTTGTGACTTTTGTTGCAATCACATGAATTGCAATGAAAGGACACACAATTCGGAATGTTCAAATGAAAATTATTACTAATAAAACGTAAAATAGAGGGGGAAGGATGGCCTAGTCTATGATGCCAGTTTGATGTCGAAGACAAGCGAACAGAATGAACGGCGGAACGAGATGGATGCCATTCATAGACTCCAGAGCTAGGTTGACCTTGAAGGAGAGTTGTGCCTGACTGAATGTCCTTCACAGTAAAAGAGTTAGGTGAGAAAGTGATGGAAGCGTTATTATCACGACAAAACTGAGAAACAGAAATAATATTACGGGACAGGGATGGCACATGAAGAACATTATTAAGATGAAATTGAGAGGTAGGAGCAGAAAGAGAAGTCAAACCAATATTTGATATGGATAAACCTGAGCCATCACCGATAAGAAGTTCCTCCGTGCCATCATAGGGAGAATGCAAAGCAAGATTATCTAGGTCACTAGTAGCATGGTGGGTTGCCCCACTATCCAAGAGCCAAGAAGGTGAGGGAGAGGGATTAGTTGTGGCAGTATAGGCGCTTGGTCTTGGGTTTGAGTTGGTTCGGTAATAGGACATGGAGGTGGCAGTAGCAGGAGGGTTACGAGAGGGGTTAGGATTATAGTTGGAATTGGGATTAGAGTTTGGGATGGTGACATGTGGGTATTGTTGGCGGAACATGGGACACTGAGCAAGGAAATGGCCAGAGGTGCGGCACCATTGGCACCGTCCTTTAAAGGGAGTTTGAGGTCGAGGAGAATATGCAGGATTTGGTGCGGGTGTGGGAAGGAGTCCTGGTGCTGGAGACGGAAAGCGAGAAGATGGGTGGCGGTTGTTGTTATTATTTTTGGCAGCAAAGTTGATGGAGGATGGAAAGGAAGGGATGGATTTAGATTTCTGTTTGAGGGATAGCTCTTTGGTAATGAGTTTCTCATGGAGCTCATCAAAGGTGATGGGAGTTTCGCGATTTTGAACAACAGAGATCACACTCTCATAGGCGGGGTCATTTATTTGATCTAGGATTCGATCGATGATATCATCAGGGTCAAGGGGACGGCCTAGGGAAGCAAGTTGATCAGTACACGATTTGATCTCTTGCATAAAATCAGTGATGGAGCGGGATTTTTTGGTTATATTTTTGAGACGGTCTTTAAGCTGTTTAATATGTCCCTTAGAGGGATTGGCATATGTTTTTGCCAAGGTTTTTCAGGCATCTAGCATGGTAGAACAAAGAGAGATGAGAGGAACGAGAGAGGGTGATAGTGTGCCAGCGAGTGCCCCTAAGATTAACTTGTCCTGACGGAACCAAATGCTATAGGCTGGATTAGGAGCGGAGGTGGTGTTGTTTGTTGTGACAGAGGCATTGGTGGAAGGAGTTGTAGGGGTGGTCTGGCCTGTGGCGGGTGTTGTATCGACGGTTGTGGTGGTGATGACAGGGAGATTTTGAGGAGGGGCTAGATGTGAGCCATCAATGAATTTGTATAGATCAAGGCCGAGAAGAGTGGCTTCGATCTGAGTTTTCCAGGCGATGTAGTTGGTGGATGTGAGTTTGAGGATATGAGAGAGAGAGAGACAACGATAAGAGGAACATTTGGTTCGGCGGAATTGGGAAGAACTTGGAAGTCGGCGGCAACAGCCATTGAAGAAGATGGGTAGGGCACGGTTTAGGAAAAGAAAAATTGATCGTGCAGCTCTGATATCATATAGAGAGATTATGGCAAAATGATAAATTTTCCATTGAATCAAGAGAAATATATATACAAGATTTTGTGTCTGTTCTAATTCTAAGAAACATACAAATAAACAAGAATACATTAACCTAAGATGAACTGAAGTGGAACAACATCAGTTGGATGTCTGTTGGTTCTTGGCGCAAGGCGGCCGCATGGTGCTGAGGGAGGCGGCCGCATGGGAGGCAGTAACATCAACAATGGTTTGGACGGATTGAGGCGGGCGCCTGGTATTTTGTGAGGCGAGCGCCTCATTCTTAACAACATCTTTATTATGTATATGTGTACCTCTATCAGGTTGGACTAAGTCATAGAGTCTCATTCACATAAGAGTCTCTATTTGACTTATCCTCCAAATTCCCCTTATCCCAGTTTGAACGTATCAGTTAGTTAGGGATAATAAATCACGTGTCTAACAGGTTCTATGACCTTTATGTGTTCTTAAGGAAAGAAGTCTATTATCTATCTACTAACTAGTCTACTGTGATAGTCATGCCTCTTAACCTTTCTTCAGGCAATAAAAACTCATCAACCACAACCTTATTAATCACTTCATGGACTGGGACAACTTTTGGCATTGTTATGGTGGTTGAATCTTTTCGACTAATTGGTAGCAAATCAGATAATTGGCTCAGTACATAATTTTCGTCAATTTTAGGTATATTTTCCGTTGAATTTTGTAATTCTTCGTTGTTTGAACTGTTTAGATGTAATTCTAGGGTTGAAAAGGGTAAAATCCTGCAAGTGATGTGTGAAGAAATCCAGAACCATTGATGGCCACTCTAAAGCTATTTTGTGGGAGTGTAATGCTTCAGCCGCACCAATCCCTTCCACGACGATCCAAATCTGCTCTTTTGAAGAACACATCAAACTCGCCCATCTTTGAGATCTACCCAGCCGTTAAAGCAATAGGTATCAAAAATGCATTAAAGGCAATGAAAATTGTAGAAAAGCATACCTTGTTAGAATCTCAGAGACAATGGAGAAGAAATGAATGCGCAGAGAGAAAGAGCGCATAGAGTAGAAAGGTTAGGGGCAGTTTTACTATTTAGAATCATTATAAATAGGATAAGGAAATCTACTGTGGTTTTGATTTCAACCCATGAATCAAAAAGTAAAACCAAAATGAAATGTTTTTATGGTGAGCAATGTCATTGCAATTTGAGGGAGAAGATCTGCATTTGTTTTATTCATATTTTAGCCTTCAGAAAATGGGTCACATTTATAGCACTTGTCAGTTTAATTGAAAAAATGGATGTCGTTAGCTCTATTTACTTTAAACGAGCATCTAAAGTTTAATTCAAAAAAATGGATGTCGTTAACTCTATTTACTTTAAACGAGCATCTAAACAGGTGAGATACTTTGTTTGCAATGAAAACTATTTTATGTATAAAATCCAAACAATCCATAAAATTGGAGTAATTTTGTTGCATTTTTCCTTAATGAAATATCTCAAGTATTAGAAGCAGCAGCGAAGATTTGATTTAGGATCCAACTACTAAAAATTGCTAAAACGTAAGTGTAAGCGGAGATGAAAATAGATGCCTTAGATAGAAATAACGACGGAGGACGTAAAAATTAAGAGAAGTAGAGATTCTTAATCACACAGTTGCCTATTGAAACTAAAAATGGGGCCCCAATCAAATTATTAGCTTAGGGTCCCAAAATTGAACGGACTGCCCTGTTAGGGCCTCTAGGGGGGGGGGTGTGTTTGGATTTCATTACATATTTATGACATCAGAATTTAGAAGTGAATATCAAGAATATTTATACTTCATGCCAATAAATTTTCGTATATTCATAATGTTCTTAAATTAAAAAATGAGAGTATTTTTTTGATGGAAAAAAAATACAAATTGGATAAATTTAGGGTGTGTAAGAGCACTTTCATTATTTAATATTTTTAAATAAATTTTATTTTCAATCCTTTAAATTTAGGAAATTTTGATTAACCCTTTAAAAGAAAAATGAACTTCAATTTGAATCAATCTGTTAATCACGTGCAAGATACATGGGGATTTAAAAAGTTTTTCAACAATTACTTCAAAAAGCCCTTAACTGTTGAAAAATTCACATATGAAACCATGAAGTGGCCAGAAAATAATTTTGGGCTGCGCTTGAATGAGCTCTTATGATATCGGTCCCTAAATTGTCATTTGCCCAAATAGTTTTATTTTATGTTTAATACAACTCCATATCATTCATTGCAAAGCACGCTGGTAATAGCAAAACCTTAACTCTCATGCAATTCATTTAAGGTAGGAAATTTTTATAATAAAACTTCCCCTCAATCAATTAATTTATTAATAAAGCATGCTATATATATATATATGTAGATATTTGGATATCTTGTTTTATATATTAGCTACACTGTCTCTATTACAGCATTTCAAGTAAATCCATTTTCTATATTTTTTTCGTACGAGGTGTGTTTGCGTAGAGAAGGCGGAAACAACAAGGCTTCTGTTACTATTGTTAAATTTCATTCATGGATAAGTTGCCATTTATTATTATTATGTCATCACTAGCCTTGGCCGTTGTAGCACTTCTTTGGTGCTGCATTTCGATCGTTAAAAACATGAGAAAGGGTAATAAAATATTTCCATTATAAGCAAAGGCAAAGGCAAAGGCAAAGGCAAAGGCAAAGGCAAAGGCAAAGGCAGGCGGCGAGTAGAATTTTGCTTTTTCAGGAAAACCAATCTCATATGTATATATTAGAATAATTCGTGGGAGGCGTTTTTAGAGAAATGTTAATTTGTGGGAGCTATATATGTAAAAGTGGACATATTAGTTGTTTTATTTTCCTAATTTTTCAATTATAGTTCACATTTTAGTTCTGGAAAACATAATCAAATGAACAATATGTTCTAACATGTGCCCATTGCAATAGAATAGCGACTTGAAGTAATATTATTTCTTTTAGTGCAAATGTTGATATATTGACCTCGTTTCTTAATATCAACCCTAATATGTCAAATTTTTATCGCTGCACACTTATTGTTGATAGTTTTTATAATTTAAACAATTTTTGTTCAAAAAAATTCCAAAACATTTTTACTTTTTTTATTTATATTTAATTAATACTCCCTCTATCCAAAAAGAAATTGTTTTGGCGGCCTTTTTGGTCAAATATTGAATAATCTTAACTGATTGCACGTAATGGCTATAATATTAGAAATAGTTAGTAATCCGTCAATATATATATGACTGGGAATATAAGACTAATTAATTATAAAATATAACTAAATAAATATTTAAAGTTTGTATAGTAATCAAGAACTTTAATTTTATCCTAACCACGTTTGTTGCTCAGTTTTTTTCCTTGACTAATTCATACAATCACCACAATTTGAAGGCAATAGCCAATAAGTAACTACCTGCTCCGGAGGCACAACTGAAACTTTGGTTATTAGAGCTGATGTCCCATTTGATTTCAAAAACAAAAGTAAAATAAAATTGGGAGATTTTAGTGAAATAAATGAATTTTCACCCCCATTTATGTGTAGAAAAGGTACACTATATTTTCTTATGCCCCTATTAATTATTGAAAATAATTTTCCCCTCTCTCAAAGTTTTCCTAACCCTAAACCTAATTATATAACCCTTCTAATGCAAAAGTAAGAAAAATGTAAAAAATGTAACGCTGTTGTGAAAATATCATCGTACTTCGTGTTCAATTATATTTTTTGCTACAAAATTTGTTCCAAGAATCATAAAATAGTCTGGAATGGATTTGCATGAAAAAATCTTGAGAAAATTACGCCATAGTCCCTCAATAATATCTAATCTACATCCTAAGACAGCCTATTTCTTAATTTACTTCCTAATCCTAAAAAATATTTTTTCATACCATATAATCCCTCACTTAATTTGTCACTTGATTTAAATTTTAAATAATATAATTAAACCCTTCCCCTCCCCACCCACCCACCCACCCACCCACCCACCCACCCACCCACCCAGTCACAAACACACACACTCTCTCTCTCACACACACACTTTCTCTCTCTACTCCCTCTCTCCCGTCAACTTCCGGCGACCTCCCTCAACTCCGGCGACCTCCCCCTTAACTCCGGCGAATCCCATACTCACACACACACACACTTTCTCTCTCTACTCCCTCTCTCTCGTCACTACCCCTCCCCTCCACAATTTTCGGCGCTGATCTCTCTACTCCGGCGACCGTCCCCCTCAACTCCGGCTGAATGACCTCTGCCTCCTTCATACCGCCCAGATCTGGCTCGAAACATCCGGATCTGCGTGATGTGTCAGCCGTTTTCTTCGTCATGTGGTCAATGAGGACCTCGTCATATACAATCACGTCAGATTCAGTAAGAATCTTATACTCTCTCATCCTTGAAAAATTTCCCTTGCCTTCTCTATTGTTCCATGCTTGCACATGCCAGAGATGATAGCCGAGACCGAGAATACGATATTATTGGTGGACAACTCTGTTGTATCATCTCATTAAGAACCTCCAAAAAAATTTCTGCATTATTTGATTTATTTTGATATTTATTATGAGACGGAGATAGTATTACTTTGGTTTCTTATTTATTTTGAGACGGAGATAGTATTATTTTCGTTGTTGTATTTATTTTGATATTTATTTTATGACGAAAAAGTATATTAAAAGTACATATTTATTTTGATATTTTTTTGAGACGAAGATAGTATTACTTTCGTTGTTGTATTTATTTTGATATTTATTTTGGGATGGAGGTAGTACTACTTTCATTGTTGATAATATAAAATAAAAAATGAAAAACTTCTTACTTGTTTGGTCGCCGGAGTAGGTGGTAGTCGGAGTTGATGGTGTTTTTAGTAGTAGTTTAGTTGACAACTGAGAACTTACTGATAAGTTAAGTTCTCAGTTGTTTGGTCGCCGGAGTTGGTGGTCGTTGGAGAGGTCGCCGGAGTTGGTGATCGTTGGAGTTGATCAGTTGTTTGATCGTCGGAGTTAATTGTGTTCTTAGTAGTTTAGTTGACAACTGAGAACTTACTGATAAGTTAAGTTCTCAGTTGTTTAGTCGCCGGAGAGGTCACCGAAGTTTAATAAAAAAGGTTTTTAGTAGTTTAGTTGACAACTGAGAACTTACTGATAAGTTCTCAGTTGTTTGTCACCGGAGTTGGATCGTCGGAGTTGATTATGTTCTTAGTAGTTATGTTGACAATTGTGAACTTACAAATAAGTTCTCAGTTATTTGATTGCCGAAGTTGGTGGTCACTAGAGTTGATCGTGTTCTTATTAGTTTAGTTGATAACTGAGAACTTACTGAGAAGTTCTCAGTTGTTTGGTCACCGGAGAGGTCAACAAAACAAAAAAAATAAGGTTCTTAGTAGTTTAGTTGACAACTGAGAACTTACTGATAAGTTCTCAGTTGTTCGATCGTCGGAGAGGTCATCGGAGTAAAAAAAATAGGTTCTTAGTAGTTTTAGTTGACAAATGAGAACTTACTGATAAGTTCTCAGTTGTTTATTCGCCAGAGTTGGTGGTCACCGGAGTTGATCGTGTTCTTAGTAGTTTAGTTGACAACTGAGAATTTACTGATAAGTTAAGTTCTCAGTTGTTTGATCGCCGGAGAGATCGTCGGAGTTGGTAATCGCCGAGGAGGTCACCGGAGTTGATCGTGTTCTTAGTATAGTAGTTAAGTTGACAACTGAGAACTTACTGATAAGTTAAGTTCTCAGTTGTTTGGTCGCCGGAGAGGTCGCCGGAGTTGGTGGTCGCCGGAGTTGGTAGTCGCCGGAGTTAATTGTGTTCTTAGTAGTTTAGTTGACAACTGAGAACTTACTGATAAGTTAAGTTCTCAGTTGTTTGGTCGCCGGAGAGGTCGCCGGAGTTGGTGGTCGCCGGAGTTGGTAGTCGCCGGAGTTAATTGTGTTCTTAGTAGTTTAGTTGACAACTGAGAACTTACTGATAAGTTAAGTTCTCAGTTGTTTGGTCGCCGGAGTATATATATATAAAAAAAAAGTCGCCGGAAAAAGTCGCCAGAGTTGGTCGCCGGAGTTGATGGTTGCCGGAAGTGTTGATCGGAGAAGAAGGTGAGGGGGTGACTAGGTCGTGAGGGTGGTTGGAGAGAAATTAAATTGTTAAAGAGATTGGACTTAGTAAAATATAGGGAGGGTGTAGTTATTAAGCTAGGGACTAAATGGTTAATCAAATTATAAATTGTCTTATTAGAAAGTAGTTTTATTTCTATAGAGGGATTATTTGGTAAATGCCTCAAAAATCTTCAAAATCTTCAAGACACTACTTATAGATAGTAACGTGCTTCAAGTGATCTTTACTTATGATAACTCTTCACATTTAAAATGCTTTTTTTTTTTTTTTTTTTCTGTATCATCAAACCATGCTTAAGCTTATTAATTAGACTCACAAAATTTTGCCTACAAAATGAGTTAGAAAAAATAGAATTTTAATCCAAAAATTATACTTATGGAATTGAACGGTATAAACCGAGATACGAATATGGGTTTGCCCGAGCTGGGCCCAAATGAATTGGGCCATAAACATAATACCACACACAAGTATCAGGGCTGAGGAAGACTTTCCTCGTATGACGAGGATCATCCACTTCGGCATTATATCATCATGCTTGAACCGTCATATCCCGAGATGTCATAAGTGACGAGGAGGGAAAAGTTCTTACCTCGGTATATCCTCAAGTGACGAGGAAACACAATCATTTACCCCGGCATATTTACGTGTCTGGTAATCACCAAATGACGAGGAAGCAGAATCATTCACCTCAGCCTATCTTGTTGAGGACGAGGTAAAACATTTATGTTCCTCGGCGTTCCGGCTAGCAGATTACACAGTCCTTATACAACAAGGATTATACATTCATGATCCAATCAGGATTGTAACCAACTACACCAAACCAAGTCAAACAATGACTCTTTATCAGATATAATTCTCTCAGGATTCTATCTTATCTCTTGACAAGTTCACTTCAACATGGATTCTATCAATCCATCCCTATAAATACAAGCCTCATGGCTCATAATTAGGTACGTTACTTTTTACATTGGGAAAACTTTGTCAATTTGTTTTCTCACATACAAACCGTGAACTTACTCTCACGCCGGAGGGCCTTTAGTCGGATCCGCCCCGGCTTAGTTTACGTGTTTTCTCTTATTTTCAGGCCTTGCAATCACCGGAGCAATCATCGCTTGGAGTTGGGCTGATTTGACGATTTTGGCATCATCAATTGGTTCCATTGCCGGGAAGTCGATTCAAACACCTTTTGTTTGGCCTGGAAACGCTCGCTAAAAGCCAAATTTCTTGCCGGAATTTTTCTACTGATTGAACGAAATTTCTGGACTGTTTGGGTTCTGTTCTAATTACCGCCGGATTCTGCAAAAATTCGGCCGGAATCTGCCTGTTCGCGTCTGAAGCAAATTTTCTGGCCTGAAATTTTTGTGTTGGAAAAATCGCAATTGGCTGTTGGTTTGTGGTCAAAATTTGCCCTAATTTTGGCCAGAAATTTGGATCTATTGGAAATTGTGATTTTTGGAAAATTTACACTTGGTAATTTGCTGTTGACTTACAATGGACGGACAGTTTACGAGTGTTACGGCTGAGGACCCTACCTAAGTGAATGGAGGGAACACTGGAGCCGAGGAGATGCCCCCTCCTCCTCCTCTACCTCAGTCAGATGCCCCTCCTCCCCTCTCCATGACCCTTCGTTCCAAGGGTCAGGTGAATGCCGAGGGAGAAGGCGCTGAGCTTCCTCGTCCCACTCGTGCCCGCGGAAAACAAGTGGGAAGGAAGAAAACAAAGAATGCCGACGCCGGTCAAGCAGGAGGAAGTCAACCCATTGACCGACGCTCTTTGTTACATAGGCAAATGGAGACATTGCAAAGAATGTATGAAACACAGGCTGCTCTTTTGCAATTGGACCCAGAGCATTCCATGGCTGAATTCATCAGGCCATCCGTGGGCAAACCCCTAGAAAGGGAACAAGGTGAGCAACGAGCTCCTCTCCTCAAGACTGCTGAACTACCCCCCCGGGAACCTACTCGTCCTCGACATGACAGTAAGAAGAGGGATCAAGTAGTTGACCTGAGAAGCCAATTGACTCCCAGGGAAGAGGAGGTGAACTCAAGGGACCTAAGGACAAGGCTCAGTCTGAACAGGCGAATGTCACCACCTCGTCTAGTCATAGCACCCCGGCGTCCAGATTCTCCTCGTCCTCGTCGATCCCGCCATGATTCTCCTCTTCCTCGGCATCGTCGGGATTCTCCCCGTCCCCGTGTTCGTGAATTTGCTAGGCCAAGGACCCCGGAACCGTACAGGATGATACTTGGAGGCCAAGACCTGGAACTGAAGCGTGATAAGGCCCCTTCCAAACGGGACAGCCACCGACATGACGCGGAGCACAGTAGGGTGAATGATCGCCCCAAGGATAAATCCATCAGAAGCTCCCAACGAAGCACCCGCTCAAGCAGCGACAAGGGGGTGGAAACCAAGCAATGGGAGCTGTTGAAGCAAAGACTGGATGACATGGAGATGGGAAAGAAGTTCAATGACGACGACTATGACTGGGCAACCCGTCCGTTCTCCTTGAGGATAACTTCGGCTCCACCTAATCCTCACCTCAAGCTCCCTAATTTTGAGAAGTACAATGGCACTACGGATGCAAAAGACCACGTGCAAGGTTTTGAACAAACTATGAATCTCCTCACCACTGCTGATGACTTGCTCTGTAAAGCTTTCGCGAGCACCTTCTCCGGAACAGCTTTGAACTGGTTCCGTGAGCTTAAAAGAGGAAGCATCGATTGCTGGAGAGGCATGAGGAGAATGTTCTTGGACCACTTTGCCACTGCTGGTAAGAGGAAGATGAGGCTGGCCGACTTGGCCAACATTGAGCAGGGAAAAAGAGAGACCACCCTCAGCTATTATAATCGGTTCCGAAAAATGGCAGATCAGGTTGAAGAGAGCCTCACTGATAGGGAGGTCATTGTTTGTTTCAACTCTGGCTTAAAATCTGGTACCCTCGTTTATGAACTCTCAGCCCGGGAACCTCAGACAAAGTCCGAATTATATAAGGTGGCTTATGCCATTTCCATGGTTGAAGATAAAACAAAGAAAAGGGGAGGCGACAAGACAGAAACAGAGGCGACAGCCACTCGCCAGAATGATAATGGAAACGGCAAAGGTTCCAAAGGGAAAAATAGAACAAGGAGCACTGAGAAGCTTGAATTCACCCCTCTTACAAAACCCATCTCTGAAATCATGCAGCTAGTAGACCTTCCTCCACCCCGTCCGCTGACTGACAAGCCAAAATTCTCTCGTAACATGAGCAAATACTGTGATTTTCACAAAGACCACGGGCACACCACTGATGGCTGTTGGGCCCTCAAGAAAATAATCCAGAAATGGGTCGACGAGGGAAAGTTAGATCGTTATGTCATGAAAAAAGACAACAAGCGGAAGCGGAAGGAAGAGGAAAGTGAAGATGACGACAAAAGCGAGGATGAAGACCGCAGGCCTCCTAGGGCCAAGTTACATGTGATACGGGAAGAGGTAACTTCTACCAGAAAACTAAGGGACCAGATCCACGAGCTGAGCAAAGTATACCATGTTCCTGCTTGGATCCATAAAGCAGAAGAGGTCATTAGTTTCTCTCCTAATAAGTTGGCTGGAAGCCGAGCAGCTCGTGAACAACCTTTGGTGATAAAGGGCCGAATTGACAATGTTGAATCCGAAAGACTCCTTGTTGACACGTGGGCCTCCCGGGACATCCTATATTATTCAGCCTTCCAACAGATGGGCTTGAAAGACACAATGCTGGAGCCTTATCATGGAAGGCTAGAAGGATTCACCAATCACAAGGTTGGAGCCAAGGGAACTGTGGAGCTGGAACTTGAAGTCGGTGATCATCCCTTCCTAGCCAAAGCCACAGTCAATTTCGTAGTCATGGATTTGACTAGTGATTACCATGCGATCATAGGCATTCCAAGTCAAGCTAAACTTGGGATGGTGGCCTCACTTCCCCACCAACGAGTTAAATTCCCCACTCGGGCTGGGATTGGATGCGTGAGGGCAACCCCCAAAGACTTCTTGGAACATGTCGTGAAGAGCAGAAAGAAATCCAAAAGTGTGGAGATAGATACCCCCGAGGAAAATATCAAGGTCTCAAAGTCCTAGAAAACCACCGAAACTAGCTCCAGAATGAGCTATATTCGTGAGGTGCTTGAAGATGAGGACGAACCCAGGGTCCTAGAAATTGCAGATGACCAAGGCATAGTCCTACCTGTACCTGTGGAAGAGCCTATGGTCCAAGAAATCGCAGATGACCAAGGCATAATCCTACCTGTACCTGTGGAAGAGCCTATGGTCCAAGAAATTGCAGATGACCTAGACATAGTTCCGTCCGTATCCGAGGAAGATCTTGTTCTCTTCAACGGCCAGAACTCGGGGGCCAACCACGACCTAGGGAAGGTCAGTCTCCCCGATGTTGATAAACTTATGAAGGAAGAGGGCCTCAACGTGAACGATAATGAAGGGAGAAGAATTAGAGAGATCATTATCGAATCTCTAGAATTCCGTGACGGTCCTGAAATGAAACCTGTAGATGAACTGGAAGAGGTAGTCATCAATCCTGACTATCCTGAACAAAAAATCAAGCTCGGGGGCCAACTATCTCCAGAAGAGAAAGAAAAAATCATCTCCCTCTTGAAAAACAGTCTCGACGTGTTTGCTTGGAAAGTCGAAGACATGAGGGGTATCAATGAAGAGGTTGCCCTCCACCGCCTGGAAGTTGATCCCTTGGAAAAAACTATCTCCCAGACAAGGAGAAATTTTGCAAGGGACAAGGAGGAAGATATAAAAGAAGAGGTACAGAAATTACTCAGCGCCGAAATAATTCGTGAAGTCAGGTACCCCGTTTGGTTGGCCAATGTAGTTATGGTGAAGAAGCAAAATGGGAAATGGCGTATGTGCATAGACTTTACTGATCTAAATAAGGCCTGCCCCAAGGACAGCTATCCTCTCCCTAGAATTGACAAGTTGGTTGATTCCATTGCTGGACATCAAACTCTCAGTTTCCTAGATGCCTATTCAGGCTATCATCAGATAAAAATGGCGGAAGAGGACATTGAGAAGACGACCTTCCAAACACCTGGGGGAAATTACTGTTACATCATGATGCCTTTTGGGCTCAAGAACGCGGGTGCTACATACCAACGGATGGTGAATCGAGTTTTTGCAAGCCAAATAGGTCGCAACATGGAAGCTTATATTGATGACATGGTCATAAAGACCAAGGAAGGCAGTCACGTTCCCGACCTGGAAGAGACAATTCACAACCTCCGAGCTAATAACATGAAGCTAAACCCAAGCAAGTGCGTGTTTGGAGTAACGGCCGGAAAGTTCCTAGGCTTCATGGTATCTCAAAGAGGGATTGAAGCAAACCCCAAAAAAATAAAGGCGCTCGTTGACATGAAGGAACCTACCACTATCAAGGAGGTTCAAAGACTTAATGGAAGAATCGCGGCCCTTGGAAGATTCATCGCTAAATCCGCTGAAAAGTCACTGCCTTTCTTCAAGGTATTGAAGGGTACCAAGAGCTTCTCCTGGACTCCTGAATGCTCCGAAGCATTCCTCCGGTTGAAGGAGTACTTGGGTTCCCCTCCCTTGCTTAGCGATCCGACTCAGGTGAGATCTTGTACGTCTTCCTAGGCCACTGATCATGCTGTCGCAGTTATCCTAGTTCGAAATGACGAAGGAATTCAGAAGCCTGTCTACTATGTCTCTAAGGCACTGTCCGACGTGGAAAGCAGATACTTTAACGTGGAAAAGATAGCGTACGCACTAGTCATTGCATCAAGGAAACTACGTGCCTATTTTTCTGCACATCCTATCACCGTGTACACAAATGAACCGTTGAAGAAGATACTACATAAGTTGGACGGCTCCGGACGTCTCCTTAATTGGTCCATCGCTCTTACTGAGTTTGACATCACTTACCAACCAAGGAAGACCCTCCTGGCACAGCCTTTGGTTGACTTCATGGTCGAGACCGCCTTTATGGGTGAGCATCTCCCCACCTCCCAGAAGCAAAACGCACCGGAGGAAAAAGACTCTCCCATTGAACTCCCATCCAACTGTTGGATCCTGTATACGGATGGATCAGCTACAAAGGAAAGAAGCGGAGCTGGAGTTGTACTAGCAAGCCCGGAAGGAGAATATACTATGCAAGACGCCATCCGCTTCAAGTTCCCCGCATCCAATAATCAAGCTGAATACGAAGCTCTAATATTTGGCATTGAGTTGGCTTCCTTCTATGGAGAAACTAAGGTGGCGGCTTTCTGTGACTCCCAACTCGTTGTCAAACAAGTCAAGGGAGAATATAACACCTAAGATCCCACCCTTGCCAAATATAGAGACCTGGTCCTAGACATGACGAAGAAGATGGAATTTTTCGAGCTCAAGCAAATAGGCAGGGAAGATAATCAAGTCGCAGACGTTCTCTCCAAACTGGCAACCATGAATGTGTCTAAGACCAGTCCATATGTAATTTATGCCGAGGAACCTGCATACGAAAGACTACAAGTCATGCTCTTAGATAGAGAGGAGAGATGCTGGATCGACGACTACATTGAATACATTGAGAAGGAGAAACTCCCCGCAGATGAAGCTCAAGCTAAACTCATAAAGAAGAGGTCTCCAAGGTTCGTGGTAATAAGCGGAGTCCTCTACCGAAGATCTTTCACGAAGCCCTTTCTGAGGTGCGTCTATCCCAAGGAAATTGAGAACCTCTTGGCAGAAGTACATGAAGGCATTTGCGGTGGACACCCGGGGGCCAGAACCTTAGCTGACAAGATCATATCGCTAGGTTACTACTGGCCAAACCTAAGGGAAGACGCGCACGCCTATGTTAAAAAATGTGACAAGTGCCAAAGATTCTCTGACATTCCTAGACTACCGGCAGTTGAGCAAACACTTGTAATACCTACGTGGCCATTTGATATGTGGGGGATCGATATCATCGGACCCTTCCCTCCCGCCCGTGGTAATTGCAAGTACGTGATAGTAGCTGTTGATTACTTCTCCAAGTGGATAGAAGCCAAGGCATTAGCCAAGATAACGGAAGAGAACGCGATCAACTTTGTCCATGACAACATCTGGTGCAGATTCGGCCTCCCACATACAATTGTCTCTGATCATGGACTGCAATTCTCCACAAAGATTCACTACAGTTGGGAAGGGTAAAAGTCCGCCATGCAAAATCTTCGATTAGCGACCACAAGGCAACGGCCAAGCGAGAAGCGGCAAACAACCGGTCTTAACCGCCCTTACCAAGAACCTTGAGGGACGTGAGGGTAGATGGTTGGACGAACTTCCCTTAGCCTTATGGGCTGTTCGCACAACCACCCGGGGGCCAACCGGGGAAACCCCATTCGCACTAACCTTCGGTTCTGAGGCTATGGCACCAGCGGAGATGGCCATCCCTACTGTAAGAAACTCCCATTATGATGAGCAAGTCAACAAGGTCAATAGGCTCCTAGACCTGGATCTGATAGATGAGAAACGACTAGCTGCACAGATGAGAATGGTGAATTACAAGCAAAGGACCAAGGCGTATCACGACAAGAGGGTCATCAGAAGAGTATTCCAAGTAGGCGATTGGGTACTTAGAAAAATTGAAGCTACTGGTCGGAAGGCAGAACAGAACAAACTCTCCCCAAATTGGGAAGGTCCCTATATCATCACTCAAGTCATTCGAGAAGGAACCTACAGATTGAAGACTAAGGAGGGGAAGGATCTCAAGCATCCGTGGCACTCCGACAACCTTAGAAAATATTATCACTAGTCTAGTTTATTTTACAGTAGAGTAGTTTCTTATTTTCTGTCTTTTATTTTTCGTTAGTTGATAGGATTGCAGTTCGATGTAATCGCATTTCAGTTTTACGAAAGCAGTTTCTTCCAGCATGCAAAGCAACTATCAACTCTTCATACAGACACCAGGAGACGAGGACTTTATCCCCGACTCTTCGAAACATACATCCTGTCAAGGGTCCGCCTTGATTCAGGATTACCAACAGCCAAGACCAAGGGTCCTCTTTAGCCTAATGGCTCACCACACATCCTGTCAAGGGTCCTTCTTGATTCAGGATTACCAACAGCCAAGACCAAGGGTCCTCCTTAGCCTAATGGCTCACCACACATCCTGTCAAGGGTCCTTCTTGATTCAGGATTACCAACAGCCAAGACCAAGGGTCCTCCTTGGCCTAATGGCTCACCACACATCCTGTCAAGGGTCCTCCTTGATTCAGGATTACCAACAGCCAAGACCAAGGGTCCTCCTTGGCCTAATGGCTTACCACACATCCTGTCAAGGGTCCACCTTGATTCAGGATTACCAACAGCCAAGACCAAGGGTCCTCCTTGGCCTAATGGCTTACCACACATCCTGTCAAGGGTCCACCTTGATTCAGGATTACCAACAGCCAAGACCAAGGGTCCTCCTTGGCCTAATGGCTTACCACACATCCTGTCAAGGGTCCACCTTGATTCAGGATTACCAACAGCTAAGACCGAGGGTCCTCCTCGGCCTAATGACTTACCATACATCCTAACAAGGGTCCACCTTGATTCAGGATCACAACACATTCAAAGCCAAGGAAACCTTCCTCAGCCTAAATAATTTAGAGTATAGTTAAAGCTGAGGAGTTTTTCCTCGGCATAACCACTTGCTCAACATTTTGGGAACAATTTGGGAACGAGGAACCCTCCTCGGATCCCACATTCATAAACCTGTTGCTTATGCCTAGCATACTGAAACAAAAACAAGTCAGTGAAATAACAAGAATATTGACAAAAGGATTTTTCATTGATATTCAAAGAAAATTACAAAGTCCTACCTTCTATTACAAAAAAGCAAAAAAGAAGAGAAATCCTATCTAAGTTTGCTTGCCTTCATCAAAAGGCTTTTCAAGCCAATCCTCAGTAATAGAGCCGGGGGGAGGAAGATTAGTTTGGTCAGCATTGCCTTCAGTCCTCTCAGCCTCCTCTCCCTCGACCTCGGCCTCAGGCTCCCCAGCATCCTGGATGGTCTCCACCAAGGCCTTGATATTACCGGGGACGACAGAAGCCGGCCTCCACACTTCCCTACAAGCTTGGGCATCCTTCTCTGCTATTATCTCCAAGTTGTTTTCAGAGAAAGGAACCAAGTGGTGGAGGGCCCTAACCTCTTCGGCATACTGGTCCCGGCAAATCAGCTGAGCAACCTTGTTTATGTCCAAGCCGGTGGAGGGGTCAGCCAAGATGCTTCGGGCCAAGTGAAGATAACCATCTTCAAACATGGTGGCCGTCTGCTCATCCACGGCATCCTGAAAGGCCAAGCTGGCCAACATCGAATCCTTGAAGGCCGAGCTCTCCTTGAACCGAGCAATGGCCTCTTCCTCCCTAGCCGGAAGGGTAGCTTCCAACCCTCTGCACCGGGCTTCAGCTTCCTCGGCCCTAGTTTGGACCTCAGCTTTTTCTTTCCTTGCCGTAGCAAGCTCTTCTTCCTTCAGCCGGAGATGCTCCTCGGCTTTGGTCTTTTCTTCCTCAGCCTTCTTCACCTCGGCCTCCACCTTGGCCTTGGCAGCATCGAGCTCAACATCCTTGGACTTCAGAAGCTTGACCAAGGAGGCCTTATCAGCTGCACTCTTTGCTTGGGCGTTCTTGGACTCATTCAGGCGCCTGGCTTTGGTCTTGGCCAAGACGTTCTCGTACGCCGTGACGGAAGCCAACTGAAAGAGAAATCAATGTTAGAAATTCAAGCAAACCTTAAACTTAATATAACCGAGAAAAAAGAGACATTCACCTCGGAGATTAGGAGCCCTTTGCGGCAAAGCAAGACATCCTCACTTGGAGCCTCTTTGACGAGGGCCTCGTAGGTCTCCTCATCCATAGCCCTCTGTACGGGAGCTCGGCCTAACCTCACCAAAGGTCCCTCCCTAATCTGTAAAGGAAGGCCCCTAAGACGGGGAACATTGATGGCCATGCTCTTAGCAAGCTCATCGGCCTCTTCATCAGTCTTGATGGCCTGAATGGATAAGGGGGGAGGAGCCTCAACATTGGGGGCCCCACCAACAGTTGCCCTCTTAGCTACGGGCTCCTCGGCGCTGGCTGCCTGGGACCTCTTGGAGCTTGAACGTCAGCTCACGAGCCCCCTCTCCTCGGCTATCTCTTCCTCGGCATCAACATGGAGGCTATGCCCCTCTACAGTTGATGGGTTTGGTTGTTCCTCAGTCGCCGCTCCCTCGGCATTTACCTCCCCATGAAGTTTGAGGGGAAGGGGTTGGTCACCCTGCACATTAAGTATCAGATTACGGGCATTGGCTTCTTCCCATCTTTCCACCAAGCCCGACTTCTTGCTCAGCTTCCTCTTTTGCTTTATCAATTCCATGGGGCTCATTCTCCTCGTAGACATCTCTGCCTCTTCCTCAGGGGTTAGATCTGCAAAGAAAAGGACGAGGAGGTCAAATACGAGCAGAAGAAGAAAAATTCAAAAAGTAACCAAGTATCAAGAAGTGAGATATTTACATCCAACTATGTTTATTTCTTCCAGACATTGGTCTGGGGGATGGGATTTGCACGTGGTACAATCCTCGTGAAATACAAGGCCGGGGTGAATGGTCCAGTCGTTAAAGCGCCTCCCCCTCTTTACGGTGACGAGGGGAACTACCCCGTCCCTCGGCCCCGGCATCAATCCAGCTTGGACATAGTAGTGATCTGAAGACTCTATCACCGACCAATCTAAGACCCCCACCTCGGCAAATGTCTCCAAACGCGTGATTAAAGCCTGGGTCCATTCGTATTGTTGGACAGGAAAGGACGAAGTGGGATCTTTACAAGGAGATTGGAACTCCCATCCTTGGCGGCTCTCAACCCTTATGACATGGTTATCCCAGCCTGCAACTTTGCTAGACATGGGGAGAAGCAGCTTCGGTTTATTGGATGCACTCCTAATGACGAGGAGCCAACTTTCTTTGACAAATTGGACATTATAAAAATACCGAAAGGCTCCCATGGTTGGCTCATACCCTAAACTACGGCAGAGGACAATAAAGCTGACCAAAACATGGGCACCATTAGCTCCTAGCATGGCCGGCACTGCCCTTACATCGTCCAAAAATTCACAAATGAAGGGGTCCAATGGAAGACGAAGACCCTGTTGGAATTGCTTGAAGTAAAAATGGACATAGTCTTGGTTGTAATAAAAGCTCTCCTCCTCCTTCTTCGTCTTGAGCTCAAGCTTGCCCAGATAAGTTAATCTGTACTCAGCTTTATCTACCCCGTATTTGGAGTATAGCTTTTCCAGCATGGGATCCCCGGCCCTTGGGGCCCTCTCTTGTCGCTTTCCTAATCCTAGGCCTCCTCTTCCTCGGCCTCCCCTTCTTCGAACCAGGCGGGCATCAGCCTGGGCACCTTCCACAAAGGCATCAACTATGTTGGTGGACGAGGAGGGCTCTCCTTCTCTTCCCGTCATATCTGCATAAGGACGAGGAGACAAAGTTAGTTACCTCGTCGATTGCTGATCTTAGGATGGGGAAGGGAGATTCCCCTCCTCGTCACTTCATAAGGCCGAGGAGGGAGCCTTACCACTCAGACGCTCACGCATTTCACGATCTGAGGCCGGGTAAAACAGCTCGATGTGCTCCACTATCTCGGCCCTATTCCCAAGCAATACAATATTACGAGTTGACGAATCAATTCGATCTATTCTTGTGCTATCAGGGTATTGGATGAACATCCGAGTACGGCCATAACCCCTCAACATCTTTCCTATGTCATCCAAGGTGAGCATCAACCAAGGTCCCCTCTCTCTCCGATAAACCCTCAGGTTGCCGGTGTGATATCCATAACGGAATCGGGGGGAATGGTCCCAAGAACGAGCCATTTCTAAGGGGAATCAAAGATTAAAGGGGGAGTTTATTCAAATATTCAAAAAAGTGCAACAAAACGCAAAGAAAATCAAAGATTTGAAGTTTTGAGAGTTTAAGACATGAATTCATGAAGAAAAGCTTCAACCTTCAACAATGGCTGTCCATTTTCTTGGCAACATCAAAATCTCTCCTAAAAACCCTAGAAATCGCAAAGTCATGGACGGATTACACAGAAAAAGGAAGATTTCATACCTGATTGAGAAGAAATGGTAGGAATCACAACTGCAACAAGCTCGCCGGAAAAAGGAAGCTTTGCCGGAAATTGGGTAGGAAGAAAATCGGTGAATCTGGCTTTCGTTCTTTCAATATGCTCTCAATTGCTTGGGGTTTGTAAAGAGTTAAATGAGAAGGGTTTAGCATTTTATAACCCCTTAATCGGGTCAAACCCATGGGTAAAGAGAAAATACGGGTAATGCGCCTCAAGAATTAAATGCGGATGACAGTTCTCGAGGCATGACAAGACTGGGGGGGCCCCAGGTAATCATCAGAATGGCAACCGTCAGTTATATGAAGCGACACCGAGGACACGTGTCAAACCTGTTCGTATCCCATAAAGCCGAGGACGAGGTGACTTTCTACTCATCCCAAGCCGAGCTAGAAAGTCGGGGGCCACTGAACGGTATAAATCGAGATACGAATATGGGTTTGCCCGAGCTGGGCCCAAATGGATTGGGCCATAAACATAATACCACACACAAGTATCAGGGCCGAGGAAGACTTTCCTCGTATGACGAGGATCATCCACTTCGGCATTATATCATCATGCTTGAACCGTCATATCCCGAGATGTCATAAGTGACGAGGAGGGAAAAGTTCTTACCTCGGTATATCCTCAAGTGACGAGGAAACACAATCATTTACCCCGGCATATTTACGTGTCTGGTAATCACCAAATGACGAGGAAGCAGAATCATTCACCTCGGCCTATCTTGTTAAGGACGAGGTAAAACATTTATGTTCCTGCTGCTGGCCAGCTAGCATTACACAGTCCTTATACAACAAGGATTATACATTCATGATCCAATCAGGATTGTAACCAACTACACCAAACCAAGTCAAACAATGACTCTTTATTAGATATAATTCTCTCAGAATTCTATCTTATCTCTTGACAAGTTCATTTCAACATGGATTCTATCAATCCATCCCTATAAATACAAGCCCCATGGCTCATAATTAGGTACGTTACTTTTTACATTGGGAAAACTCTGTCAATTTGTTTTCTCACATACAAACCGTGAACTTACTCTCACGCCGGAGGGCCTTTAGCCGGATCCGCCCCGGCTTAGTTTACGTGTTTTCTCTTATTTTCAGGCCTTGCAATCACCGGAGCAATCATCGCTTGGAGTTGAGCTGATTTGACGATTTTGGCATCATCAAAATTTTTTAAATATATTTCATATTTGTCAAGACTAATCGTCTTTCTCTGAATCCATCAATAGAGACTAAGATAATACTTGGATAGTAATATATCCACCTATAGCATTATCAAAAAAAATTATGGTGTATATAGTAGTTATATTAGGATGATTATAATTACATAGCTGTATATGGACCCGAGATTTTCCACCGAAGCGTTTTTCCAAGAGAGTCCATGCGGCTGGGGCAGTGACACACGGATTAACCCGTGACTGAATCTTGGAGGAAACGGTCGCTTTAATCCACCCTAACACCAGACTCGATGCTTGATTGAAGTGATCGAGCCAGGGATTGTCACTGCCATCTTCGAGCTTAGCGGGAGGTGGCTTGGTTTGGGTAACGGCGGTGGTAATGTTGAAGGTGGTTAGGACGGTGAAGAACAAGGAACGCCAATTGAGATAGTTATCATTATTCAAATGGCAGTGTCCTAGGTATGACTGAATGTTCAAGGTCAGAGGTAAGGGCGGAGGAGAGGCAGCGGAAGACTTACCAGTATGGGTCGACATATGGAAGAAGATGGCGGCCCTGGATGTCAGAGGTCGAATGATACCATATAAGGCAAACCCTAGTATTGTATATGACGAGAGAGAGACGTGAAAGAATGATACTCAACGTGAGTATTCCTTGGGTATTAGTTTTTATTATATAGAAAAACTATACAAGAGTCCTAAGGAAATAAAACTTATAAAAGTTAACTAATCCCTCTATTCTTGGTAGGGATTCATACAGCTATGTAATTATAATCATCCTAATATAACTACTATATACACCATAGATAAATCATATCACGTGACACCGTTGGTGTTTACGTTTACACTCATATCCCTTCCCATTCTCCTTTCCCCCACCTTTTGGCATGTACCTGCTCCTTAAGCCCATTCCCACACCGAGTCAATAGCTGCGTCGGCTATGGCTCACTCTCTAAACACCCTTGAAACCCAAATCCTCAGATTTGAGATTTTGTAAAAGCTCTGACATCATGACCTCCCATATTTGCGAATTTGTTCTTTTTTTTTTTTTTTTTTTTAATTTTGATTTTGGTACATATTCCATTTTTTATTTTATTTTGTCTTGATTGAGTTTTATTTCCTCAAAATACTAAACTTGGAGTTTAAATTTGTTCATGGCAGCGACGGTGACAAGATAGTAGCAATACATTGCAAAACCCATGCTAAAATGGATTTAGATCTTGACAGAAACATAGAAGGGTACATGAATAGTTTGCATATTTTAGTGGCCTTGTACACAACGTATTTTGACTGATTTTCATTCAATTTTTACGGTGTTTGTTGGTGAAAGGGTGCTTTGTGGGATAAATTTAACATATGAGGTAGCAAAATGAGACGAATTTCATGAGGAGGTTGCAAAGTGATATATATATATATATATATATATATATATATATATATATATATATATATATATATATATATATATATATATATATATATATATATATATATATATATATATATATATAAGTTGGTGAGAAACGCTATTAGTTTGCCATTTATACGTACCTTGATAGAAATTTGATTATTGAGAAGCCACCTTATCACTATCACAAAATCTATATAACTTTTGGTGTTTTCCTTATTATCAATACTATTAGTAAATAATAATACTCCCTCCGTCTCAGACCAAGGGTTCATCTTTCCCTTTTGGGACGTCCCAGACCAAGAGTTCATTTCCAAAAAAAGCAAGTATTTGAATATATTAATACCCTTATCATCTTCATATATTTACAAAAAAAACCATTAATTATATCCTTATACATTCTCTCTCCTATTTCCTACCACACATTTAACTACTATTCCTCCCACTCATTCTCTCTCCTATTAAATATTTTTAACTTTTACATTCTCTCTCCTATTCCCTACCACACATTTAACTTTTACATTATCTCTCATATTTCCTACCACACATTTAATTACTATTCCCTATCTCACATTTAACTTTTATTCATTTTTTAAAAAAATTCTTAAGAAGCGTGAAATCCCCCCATATACCCTTGGTCTGGGACGGAGGGAGTACTTAATAATAATATTAGTTAACTATAATAGTTGCTATATAAGTTAACTATTACTATTAATTAATCGTATTAGTTAACTATAATAGTTACTATACTCCCTCCGTTTCAGCCGAGTGAAGACTTATTTCCTTTTTGGTCCGTCCCAGCCCAATGGAGACTGTCCAAAATAGAAGAAAATCTTTACTATTTTTCCCACTCATTCTCTCTCCCATTTTATTTTTATACTCACAACACCAATCAAATCACTATTCATCTCACTCATTCTCTCTCATATTTAATTTTTCATACTCACAATATTTCCTTTCACTTTTTATCTCTCTTACTTTTCCTTAATCTGTGTGCCCAAATTTTTGGTATCCACTCGACTGAGACGGAGAAAATATATGTTAACTATTACTATTAATAGTATTAATTAACTATAATAGTTACGATATAAGTTAACTATTACTATTACTTGTATTATTTAACTATAATGGTTACTATATATATGTTATTACTATTAATAGTATTAGTTAATCATAATAGTTAATACTCCCTCCGTTCTTATCAAGTGGATACTTTTTTTTTTGTTACCCAGGTTTCCAGCTTTGCCGGACTAATCCTGGACCACCAGGTACCGGCCCCTCAGTATATTGGCGGAGGTAAATCGCGGGATGTGCCCTATGCAGCCAGGGTGGCAGCACCCCTTATACTCCAGAGCCCCAAGGGAGCCCTCCTACAAGGCATTTACATCACTCTTACATCATCAATTGGCTGCTCCAGCTGCTCCTGCCAAAGAGGCATTTACAACACTCTTACAACACCAATTGGCTGCTCCAGCTGCTCCTGCCAAGATTCGAACTCCCCACACTGAGGATACAAGCCCAGCAATGCTGCTTCCTTAACTGCACGGATGTGCCCCGGGGGGCTTCTAAGGACCCTGAAACCAAGGTAGGAATTAAAGCTCAAAGAATCCCCTTGGGGGGACTCGAACCGGTGACCTCCCCTTCGGAAAGCCACCATGATACCACAAGGCCAAGGCCCATTAGGTCTACCGAGTGGATACTTATTTCCTTTTTGGTCCGTCCCAGCCCAATGGAGACTGTCCAAAATGAAAGGAAATCTTTACTATTTTCCCCACTCATTCTCTCTCTTATTTTACTTTTACACTCACAACACCAATCAAATCACTATTCCTCCCACTCATTATCTCTCCTATTTAATTTTTCATACTCACAACATTTCTTTCAATTTTTATCTCTCTTACATTTCCTTAATCTGTGTGCCCAAATTTTTGGTATCCACTCGACTGGAACGGAAGGAGTATATGTTAACAATTACTAATAATAGCATTAGTTAATTATAATAGTTACTATATAGGTTAACATTAATATTAATAATATTAGTTAATCAAATAGTTAATATATAGTAGAGCCGTCAATTTGGGATCGTCCCGCCAAACAAATGGGATGGGATGAGATAGTATATTCTAAGCCCGTATAAAAGCGGGCCTATTAGGGACATCCCATTTGGGACGCGGGATAAAGTGGGACGGGACGGGACGTCCCGCATTTAATTTTTTTTTCTATTTTTTCTATTTTTATTAATCGGTCCAAGCCCAAGAAAACCAAGAGTCCAAGACCAATGACCATTACCAATTTACCATTAGACCAAAGTCAATAATAAAAAGAAGGAAAAAACGTGACTTAGCACTCAGCGACCTGTACCACTCCTTCAACAAACCTAAATCCCTAAATTTCCTTCCCGTTTAGGCGTTCTCTACTTCTCTTTCACAGCAGCAGCCAGCGGCCGCCAATCTTCTTCTTCTCCCAGGCGAACAACAGCGAGCCAGCGATGAGTCAACGACCACTCCATCTTCTCCTCTTCTCTTCTCAGCCGGTCAGAGATTCTGTTACACTCACTCAGGTACAATTTCTACCCTACTCACTCATTATTAATTTTGGAGATTTTGGATGATTTTCTTCTCCCTAAATTACTACTCCCTAAATTACTAGTATTCTCCGTTCTTCTTTAGTTTGTTTTCATATTCTAAGTTTCAACATTTTGGATGATTTTCATTTGTGGATAAATTTTGATAATTTCCTATTTGTAAATTGCATTTAATTAAATCACTACTTAGTTAATTAAGTTAGATATATATATATATATATATATACTCCCTCAGCCCCGCTACAAATTGCACATTTTTTTCATTGGGCGTCCCATTACAAATTGCGCACTTTCTAAAATGGCGAAGAATCTTTACTATTCTACCCACTAATTCTCTCTCCTACTTTACTTTTATACTCACAACACAAATCAAATCACTATTTCCTACCCACTTTCTCTCTCCAACCTCACTTTTCATACTCACAACATTTTCTCCACTAACTTTCTCCTTAATTTCCGTGCAAACAGTAACTGTGCAGTTTCTACCTGGACGAAGGGAGTATATATATATATATAATTATGCATGCATTAAAATTAAGGTTTATTGCAAAAATCTCACTTAAAAAGATGGCATTTATATATATAAAAAACATGTAAGATGAGGAATTAAAAAAAACTACTCCCTCCGTCCCACCTCAAGGTTCCACCTTTCTCTTTTGGGTCGTCCCACTTCAAGGTTCCCTTCCTTAAATGGAAAATTTTTCATATATTTATACCCTTATCATCTCCATATATTTACAAAAAAACCATTCATTATACCCTTATAAAGTTAACATATTTACAAAAAAATCAATCATTAACTTACTATTCCTCCCACTCATTCTCTCTCCTATTAAATATTTTTAACTTTTACATTCTCTCTCCTATTCCCTACCACACATTTAATTTTTACATTCTCTCTCCTCAAATTTTCTACCCACTTTAAAAAAAATTCTTAAAAAACGTGTAAACCTCAAGGTGGAACGGAGGGAGTATTTTTTTTGTTTTTTTACAATTTTTTTTTTTTTTTATCAGTTTTGGTCAAACAACTAATAATTTCAGTTATATGTTGTTCAAACAAGTGATAATTTCAGTTATCAGTTGTTTACAACTGATAATTGAAATTATCACTTGTTTGACCAAAACTGATAAAAAAAATCAATTTTTTTTTTGTAATTTCGAACTTATGTGTTTTTTTTTTCTTTTTTGTAATTTCCATCTTTCTAAAGTAGTTTTTTGTAAATGCCTCTTATAATTATTTATGAGATATTGTTATCATGTTATGTAAGGAGTTGAATTTTGTTATAAACTTTTATCACGATCAGCTATTGTGATCGCGTCTACTTGTCTCGCATTGTCCCGAGGCCCAAGTGGGTTTGGGACGGGACGGAGAATTTCAGGCCCGCGAAGAATTCGGGACGTATCGTCCCGTGTAAAAGGGATATCATAGTTTCGTCCCGTCCCATCCCGTTATCCCAAATTGACGGCTCTAATATATAGGTTAACATTACTATTAATAGTATTATTTAATCATAATAATTACTATATAGGTTAACTATCACATTACTATTGTTAATTAATTATAATAGTTACTATATATGTTAACTATTATTATTAATAATATTAGTTAATCATAATAGTAATTATATAGGGTAACTACATTTACTTTAATATAAACTAATATTATTAGTTAAATATAACAATTATTATAATTGTTATTGTGAACTTAATAAATATGTCAAATAATCTTATCAAATAATAATTGAAGAAAACTAAATACAAATTTAGTGATAAATGGAGATAATCAAAGGTTGATATTAGTAAAAAGAATTACAAAAAAATTAAATAAAGATGATTGATTAGGAATATAAAAAGTCACCAATTAATTATTGGTGGAAACTAAATCTATACTATACTATTTTAAATTAGACTAAATCTGATGATTACACATAACACCCGAATGTATTTATCTAATTTCTAAAGATTCCATGTTATGTGTCTTTTTATTCGTATGCAATTTTTCACATTTTTACAATTAACTAATACCTTTAGTAGATAACTATAGCTACGCAAAGAAATAATATGTAATAAAACATATTATAAGTTATAAGTAACACATATAATTAAGATGTAATCTAAATAGTCACCTAAGTACAATTAAGCTAAATGTTTACATATGTAAAACGTTATTTATAATAAATTATACTAATGATAGTTAATGATTAGTAACTTAAATATCATATACACTTTCGTGTGTTCTCTATGTAATAATTGATTTATATTATAGAAGAAAATATATAACTAATAAAAAAGTAAAGTGAAAATGAAAAAGACTCAATAGTTAATATATGTTAAATATTATTATTATTATTATTATTAATAATATTAGTTAATCATATAGTAACTATATAGGGTAACTATTATTATTTAATTTAATATAAGCTAATATTATTAGTTAAATATAAAATTAATTAAAAAAATTAATTTTTTAATATATTAGAATATTTAACTAAACGTAAATATTTTGATTGATATAAAATAGATTTAAATCACCAAAAAAATGTCATGCTACTTTATCAAATAAAAACATAAAATAAAAATATAATAATAATTCTTTATTCAGTTAGGTACACTTTAAACATACTATTTATTACCCTACTTTCTTCAACAGCCCACTTTTTATATACATATCACCCTATATATTTTAGGGCAAATGACAATTTAGGGCATGAAGTAGAGGGGGTGGTGTCGAAACGGGATCCCATATCTAATTTTTGTCAAATCAGGGCTCAATATCTAAACTTTTCGTCAATTAAGGGCTTTTTGAAGAATTATGTTAGAAAAGCCAGTTAAGTGACAGATTTTGGACTAAATTGAAATGCAAATTAGTTATTAAGGACTGAAATGTAAATTTTTAAAAATTGATGACCGTTACAAAATATTTTTTTTAAAAATAATATTTTTTGAAAATATAATATATTGTGAAAGCTATAATTTTTTTATAATTTTTAAAATATTTTAAAATAATGTTATAAATATAAAAAAAATTGTATTTTTAAAGAAAATAGTATTTTAAAAAAATAATAATTAATTTTTAACGTAAATCTTGTAAAATAAATGTTATAAATATAAAAAAAATTGTCATTCTAAAATTAGTTAATTTTTTTACAAAAAATATGCTTACCCAATTTATATTTTTTTCTTAATCAAGTTTTTTTTAATGAAACACAATTTAACTAATTAAAATATATAAAAAATATTTTCTTAAACACAAAAAAGTTATCCCCTTCTTTCCCAAATTTTTCTTTAACCCACGCAACCCCTCCTTCCTACCTTCATCACGGCGGGCCACACCCACCACCACACTTTCCCGTCGTTCCTCCCCCTCTCCCAAACCACCACCAGCCGATGAAGCCCTAAGCCCCACTTTCTCCCTTTTCAGCGCTGAATCCCTCTCTCTCCCTTTGACCGCTACTCATCCTTCTCTCTCAAAGACCGACAACAACCTGGTTGAATCTCCCCAACCCCTAGCAATCATTTTTCCAACCAAATCATCCAACCACCATACACAACCATCGTCCATCAACATATGGACTATTGCAGATCTGCAGATTTGGGGAGGGGGGAGGCGATTGCAGATCTAAGTTTTTGGGTGGGTCCAATGGGGTGACAATTTAGGGACGACTTGGGGTGGAGGAGGAGGAGGAAGAGGAGGTGCGATTGGAGTGGATCAAGAACTTATCGGAGGTGAGGTGTGGGTGACGGTGGCCATGGCCATGGCCATGGTCATGAGGTGAGGTGAGAGAGTGGGGTGACTGCCATGGTTGAGAGATGGTTGAGAGAAAGATGAGAAAAATTTATTTTCCAGCATATTTTTTGTAAAGAAAAGAGACGCATCATATTTTTTGTAAATATTATTATATTTAATCTATTTTTATTTATATATTTTATAAATTATTCAATCTAAAATAATTAGTAATTTTTTTAAGCAAAATAATTAGTAATTTAAATTATTAGAAAAAAGGATAATAGTTAATATCTTAAATTATTTTAAATCATATTAATTATTATCTTTATTTTTTTCAATATTTTAAATTTATTAATTATTTTTTGTTAAAAAAACTAAATATTTGAATTTGGATAATTTTTTTAATAAATTATGATAACATAAGAATTAAAAAAAATATTACAAGATTTACGTTAAAAATTAATTAATTTCTTTAAAAAAAATGACAATTTTTTATATTTATAACATTTATTTTACAAGATTTACGTTAAAAATTAATTATTATTTTTTAAAAATACTATTTTCTTTAAAAATACAATTTTTTTATATTTATAACATTTATTTTAACATATTTTAAAAATTATAAAAAAATTACAGCTTTTCACAATATATTATATTTTCAAAAAATATTATTTTTAAAAAAATATTTTGTAACGGTTATCAATTTTTAAAAATTTACATTTCAGTCCTTAATAACTACTCGCATTTCAATTTAGTCCAAAATTTGCCACTTAACTTAACTGACTTTTCTAACAAAATCCGTCAAAAAGCTCTTAATTGACGAAAAGTTTAGATATTGAGCCCTGATTTGACAAAAATTAGATATGGGGCCCCGTTTCGACACCACCCCCTCTACTTCAGGCCCTAAATTGTCATTTGCCCTATATTTTAACACTTTTTCTTATTTTTCATGCCCAAATTCCAAATGTGTAAGGAGTATTTTCTCTGGGTGTTGGCGGAGTGATTACTTATTTTATTTTGATGTTCATCAATCAATCTTCAATTATAACTCTATGTAACCATGGGCGGATCTAGACCTAATTGACGTGGGCTTCAACTCACCTCAGAATTTTGAATTTTTTTTACCTAATTCACATAATATATGTAACTTTTTTTTATATGAAGTTATTTTTCACTGTTATTATTGTTTACAATATTTTTTAAATACCAAGCCCACGCGATTTCAAAATCCTGGATCCGCCAATGTAACCCTAAAATCATATAAGTAGTATAGTACTAATTTTCTTCGTTTTGTTTGACTTTCACAACTCCATATTTTATGTCACTTTTATGAATATGTAAAATTCATTAAAAATATTAATTTTTTATTGTATTACTGGTAAAAGTTTATTTTAGTTATTCATAAAAAATAAAATAAGTTCTAATTATAAATTTTGGATATTCATGCATCATTTATAATTCAGTTTTTTAGTACTTTCAATGATACATATACTATTGTTATTCTATACTTTAAAATTAATTATCTTTAATTACAAATTTTATGTAAATAAATTCACAAAATCTAGGGAGAAACGTGTTTTTCCATCATTTACGGAGAAACGGGTTTTTTTTTTCTCACAACACACTCTCTCTAAACGGTTTTTTCCATCGCCAACTCTCCCAACTCTCCCACCGCTGACAGGTCCCATCAATCTTCAGCTTCTCTCTACAAATCCTTCTCTCCGTCGTCGTCATAATCACCGGCAGTCGTCGGAGATCCACCGGCGGCGATTGAATTTCTCGTGACCGTGGTTTTGAATTCGGAATCAAACAAATTTTTAGATTTGGAGGAAAATGAAGGTGTGATGTGTCAACAACTGAACATATATGCACAATCCAATCCAACAACGAATTCTATTTCGAAACAGATTATATTGAACATTGAATAAATAAAATATCAAAACCAGGAGAGGTAGATTACCATGATTGGGGTTGGCGATGAGGTTGGGAATGCCGAAAAATATCAGAACACGGGGACGCCGGAGCGATGTCAGGGAAAAAATTTGTTTGTTGGGGGCTTTTTCCGGGACACCGCTGGAAGTCTGTAGTATTTTCTACGTTGGAAAAGTTGGGGGCTGTTGTCTTCTAGCTTGTTCCGGTGCTAGCTTCATCGTTTAAGAAGAAATATGTTCCCGTCATTTTAAAAGTTTCTGGATATCCAGAACCTTTTGAAAGGATATCCAGAACCTTTTGAAAGGATATCCAGAAATTTATTAAATGTTTCTGGATATCATTTTGTAAGTTTCTGGATATCCTTTCAAAAGGTTCTGGATATCCAGAACCTTTTGAAAGGATATTCAGAAATTTATTAAATGTTTCTGGATATCATTTTGTAAGTTTCTGGATATCATTTTGTAAGTTTCTGGATATCATTTTGTAATTTCTGGATATCATTTTGTAAGTTTCTGGATATCATTTTGTAAGTTTCTGGATATCATTTTGTAAGTTTCTGGATATCATTTTGTAATTTCTGGATATCATTTTGTAAGTTTCTGGATATCATTTTGTAAGTTTCTGGATCATTTTGTAAGTTTCTGGATATCCAGAACTTTTGAAACTGATATCCAAAACATTTGAAAAAACACGTTTCTCCATAACTTATGAAGAAATGCGTTTCTCAGCAGACCTACTCAAATAAATTATTGTTACAAATCATACCTCGTATAACAATTATGTTCTCTTAGTACAGAAAAAGGGAGCTTTGGAAGGAACGAACATCTTATACAACTTCTATAAATAAAGCTAAAGAGGAATGGATGTGTATTCATTACCTGGATATTTGGAAAATGAGCATATATGAACAAATTCATCAAATATAAATCTATTTTCTGATCATTCTTAAGGACACTCAAGATATTGTTAAGAAAAATATTAGTACTATATTTATCCCAAAGTAAATACTGATTTTTTTCTTAATTAAAAATAAAAATTGACATTTGTTTGGGGATAGATGTTGTAATTCATTTTCGACATGCACCGATAAATTGATCCATAATTTTCATATTCTGAATATAATTCACAGTGCACACTAGTACAGATTTGAGCTTAGATAGCGTTTTTTTTTAGCTTAGATAGCGCTTATAAGCGCTATCTAAGCTAGTGCTATGTAAGTTAGCATAGAGCTTTTATAAGCGCTATCTAAGCTCCCAAACTTAGATAGCGCTTTTAAAAAGCGCTATCTAAACACTTTTTTTATTTTGAAAAAATCAACTTACATAGCGTTTTTTATGCGCTACATAAGCTCTCGAACTTAGATAGCACTTTTAAAAAGCGCTATAGAAGCACTTTTTTTATTTTTTTAGAAATCAACTTAGCGCTTTTAAAAAGCGCTATGCAAGTAAGCGCTACGCAAGTTAAATTTCATTTTTTTCCGGCTGTACCTATTTTAAATTATATAAAAATAAAAATTAATAGAAACTAAAAATCATTCCATTCAATAATAACAATCAACTTTTCATTTATTACACCAATAATAATTCTTACAAACATCCACAAGAGTTATAAACTAGAAGCCAAAACCAAATTATATGAATTATAACCAAGAAATAAAGTATAGCTTGAATTACAAACTTATTGGACTAGGAACCTGACATTTGAATTAAACTTCTAGTCCCTGATTTGAAGCTTCTGGATCTCTTGTCAATCTCCCTCTCTGCAGCAGTTTGCCTCTCACGACTGGCCACAGTGGAGCCCATGAAACGAGGCACCGAGTTAGAAATGCCTTTTCTGGTTGCTTTTCCATACTTGTGAGGGGTTTCAATCAACTCTCTGCTCTGGGGGTTAAGTGAAGCTTCTCTTCAGTTAGACCTTCAATTTCCACCAACTTGCTTTTGTGGAATTTGAGACTTCCACATCAGTTGGACCTTCAATTTCCACGGATCCCTTCGGATCTGTTTGAATATTGAGGTTACTGTAGTAGAGTTGATCAAATCATACTAAGCAATAATAAACCACCCCTGAATAATCATTTCTAAGTATAACAATTATACATATTCCTTACCCTAGAGAAAGGGGAAAAGATTTACCATCTCGATACAGAGTAAGTTCTGCTTGGCGTCTTTGGAGCAAGCAAATCCCTGAGATGATCCAAATAAACTTCCAACATACTGATAGAAAAAGTAACTTATGAAGTTGTAAATCACACATGCTTTCACGACCATTCAATAAATAACGTAAGAAAGGACTAGACAAGTGCTAAGTATGGGTAGCAACATACAAATTCCCAAGATCAACATGTGGTCCATATTTCTTATGCTGCAACCACATCAAATAGTTAAATATAAAGAATATGTAATTCAATTGTAGCCATATGTTAATAAATTTTAATGAAGGAAAGATTACCATGTGAACAAACTGCTCACTCAGATTAATTGAACTCCATGTATGTTTGCTTCCTTCTCCCCACAGCCAAGTAAGCTTACACCAAAATTTGACTCTTATTAGTATAATATTGTTGGAAGAATGCGGGGAAGAAACGTTGATGGTTGGATACAAATATGGACCACATTGTCCTCGTCCAATATACCAGCACCACCACCACCATTTCCAACATGTACAGATGCCGACTATACTAGAGTTGGACTGACAGAGCAACGGAGTGATAGATCAAAATCAGAGAGCATGATATGACCCTCGTCTCTTACTAACAGATTCTCTGGCTTCAGATCCATGTACGCAATCCCCAACATATGTAGATATTCAAGAGCCAATAACACTTCAGATGCATAAAACCTGCACGTGTTACATATGTCAACATCGACTTGCCAATTCATAAAATATGAGAAAGAAGTTACAGCACGAATGTGAGGTGGATAGAAACATACTAACCTGGCAGCTTCCTCGGTGAAATGCTTGTTGGGTTGCTTTTGTCGAAGAGTATGAAGATTACCTCCACTACAAAACTCCATGACCAAGCAATAAAAATTTTCAGTCTCAAAATAAGAATATAATGTAGGTAAGAATGGGTGATCAAGAAGACCAAGTATCTCTCTTTCCGTTTGAGCTCGTAGCAGCTTGTTTCTACTTGCAAGAGACCCCTTGTCCATTACTTTCATTGCAAAGTAGGCATTGGTTCCTATAACATTATCCCCCCTCTCTCTATTTTAAATGTTGTATACAAGTGTTTATGCTTTGTGGATATTCATATATTTGTATCTACAAAGAAATAAAAAGTTATGCGTGAGATCTCCACGAGAGAAGCCACATAAATAATTGTTACTAAGGTGTTTTGGCTTGAAGGGTCAATATTATTCAAATCATACTTTCATACATAACTTTTCACCAACCAAAACCTTTGATTTGAAAGTGTGTGATGTCACACACACTTGACAAGTTAAAGGTTGACTTAACTTAAGATTTGTTACTTTTTTATTTTAAATTAATTTAGGTAAATATTATTTATATTGTTTATATTGTATTTTTATTTGACTAACCTACTAACCAAATATTGGATATGTTTAGTATATTTTGATTATTTTGTAGGATCTCTCACACAAGGAAAGAGTCCAAGATAAAGAAGGATTGCATAATCAACTAAGAAATGGAGGTAGTCTATTTGAAGAAGATCTCTTCATGCAAATCGTATCCTATATTGAAGGATTTCTTTTGCTTATAAAAGGGAACCCCACAGTTCATTCATCATACGATTTTTATAGACTCAAATTGCTGAAGATATAAGCTTTCGAGAGCCTGTTTGTGTGAGAGAGAGTTTTGGTTATTTTTATCTTCTCTTATGTTCATTAGTGTAACCGATTCAAAATTGAGTTTAGTAAGAGAAGTTTTATTGTCTACAGCACATTGCTATAAATAAGTGTTTTATTTGTGTTTTAATTCTTTTTAAAACTGTTTATTCCGCTGCTTTTATCACTGATGCTAGTGCTGGTGTGATAACATCAGTACTCACATCAAGCGTATGTGCATTCTTGTGTTGCTCGCTCGATTTATTTCAATTGGTATCAGAGCTCCACTCGATTACACTGAGTGAAATCCAAGAAAGAGTGGTCATTATGGAGGGATACTTAAATCAATACCGTCCTCCTGTTTTGGATTGATCTAATTATGCTATTTGGAAAGCTAAAATGCGTCTTTTCATCAAAGCAATTGATGAGAGGGCGTGACTTAGAATTATTATTCCATGGTCTCCTCCTAAGGTTGAAAGTAAGGGCGAGTTTGGCATTGCTTCTGATTCCCTGAAAGTAATTTTCCAAAAGTGATTTTAAAAAAATTGATTATTTGTAATAAATACTAAAATTTATAAGTATGTTTGGATAGTATATGTTCAAAACTGATTATTAAAGATAAATACCAAAAATGACCTTTATGATATGTATCTCGATATAATAAATGTATAAAAGAGATAGAGGTTATTATTGTAAAAACAACACAAATAACAACTTCTAAGAATCACTTTTAGCAAAAGCTGGGTCATAGCTGCTTCTACGAAAACACAATTTTTTGCATTTTAACAGCTTAAAATCATAATCAGTATCGTTATCCAAACGCTATTAAAAGTGATTTTGAGTTTCAAAAGTTATTATAAGCCACAAAAAAGCACTCCCAAACTCACCCTAAGAGTGAAGAGGGGGAAACTTCAGAAAAAATCTTCAAACTCAAACCTGAGGAAGAATGGACCACTGCTGAAGTTACTCTAGCTAACTATAATTCCAAGGCTCTTGGTGCTATATTAAGTCATATAGATGAAAACATGTTTAGACTTGTTATAAATAAAAATATAACAAAAATTTCCTTGGATATTTTACAAGGTCACTATGAAGGTGATGATAGTGTTAAGGCCACTAGGTTGAGAATTTTCATGACCAAGTTTAAAAACTTGAGAATGAATGAGACTGAGGAAATAAAAAGCTATTCAGCTAAATTGAGAGAGATCTCAAATGAATGTCTCTCCCTAGGTGAGCCTATATCAAATGTTAGGTTAGTTAGTAAGATGTTGAGAACTGTTACCGAAAAATTCAATATTAAAATTACTGCTATTGAAGAAGTACATGATACCACAACCATGGGATTAGATACTCTTGTGGGTAACTATCCATGTTTGACATGAACACATCAATTCAACATCAACATAAAGCTGAAAATATTGCTCTTGCTACTTCTCTCTCTAATGTATCCAAAGTACCAAAAGAGATTGAAGAAATTTCTTACGAAATTGACACTTTAAATTTGGAAATTGAAGATGTTGCCCTTTTAACCAAAAAATTTACTACTTTTCTAAAAAATAAATGGGACAACAAATTTCCTTCTAAAACTCAAAATACTTTTGAAAAATCAAAAGCGGATACTGAGAGTAGTTTCAAGAAACCTACTAGTTTTGCTAAGAAAAGATATGAAACTGTTCAATGTAGAGCCTGCAAAGACTTTGGGCACTATGCCAATGACTGTGCCAACACTCTGAAGAAAAAAGGAATGAGATTTTGTGCGACCCTTAGTGATAGTGAGGACGATGATGAAACGCTAAACTTAGCAATCATGGAAGTCTCGCCTCCTAGTCACGAACATCAAGCTGATGTAGCTTCAGATGTTGTCACACCAACCATCACATCTTCTGACTCTGAGTTCTACTATTTCAATTCTTCCCTTACTTAGAAAACAAAGAATGAAGAAGAAAGTGATGGAAGTTACCAAGAACTTCTTGATGCTTATGCTGATTTATATGCTGACTAGGAAAAATGAATAAAAAAATTGGCAGTTTTTGAAAAGGTTAATGAGAAACTCTCTACTGAAATTTCCACTTTAAAAGGTGATCTTGAAAAGGTTACCACTAAAAATGACAACCAAAAGGATGCCATAGCCAAACTTGAGGTCATGCTCACTAAACGTGACATTGAACTCGAAAAGACTAAAACAGAACTCGAAAAGGTCAATGAAACTTTTGCAAAATTAAATACTGGAAAGGCCAAACTTGAGGAAATTTTGAATATGGGAAATAATTCGAAAAATGGTCTTGGCTATGAATCCACTTTTGTGAAAAAAGGAGAGTGTTCCTAAAAAACCAAAGCTTTTCAAAATCATAAAACAAATTCTAAGAAAAGGAAGTTTGTATGCCATTACTGTTTTGTTCCAGGTCACATCAAACCCTTTTGTTGCCAAAGAATTCATGATCTTGGAAAATCTACTCCACAGATGAGCCCCCGGATGTATTTTCATATAGAGATTATTTATCTAAATGATAGAGATTATTTATCTAAATTTGATCCTAAAAGTGACAAGGCTGTATTCTTAGGGTATTCCATAAATAGTCATGCTTATAGGGTTTACAACCTTAGAACTAAAACTGTGATGGATGTTACTTTTGATGATACTGCTGATTTAAATCTAAAAACTCTTGAAGATGATGTCTCAAGTTACGTGGAGACAATGGAGGATACCCAAAATACAGCTGAACAGAAGCAACAAACTGGGTTGCAGAAAGATGATGTAGGTGTTGGTGTGATCACATTACCACCTACATCAGGACAAAAAGAGTCTGAACCAGGCTCAAAAAGTTCAAACTGTGAAGAAGAAAATCTAGACCGGACCAGAGACATACTAAGCAGGATTCAAAAGAACCATCCAGTCACACAGGTGGTTGGTGATGTAAATGAAAAAATGAACACAAGGGAAAAGCCATGGGTCAACTACCGAGAACTGGATGGATTGAGTTGTGTAAACTCACAGGTGAGAAAGGTAAGCTCTTGCTGTTTTGTGTCACATCTTGAGCCTAAGAATGTCATAGAGGCAATGAAAGATGATAATTCGATAGTTGCTATGCAAGATGAATTAAACCAATTTGAGAAAAATGATGTGTGGGTCTTGGTTCCTAGGCCTAAAGGGGGAATGTTATAGGTACCAAGTGGATTTTTAAGAATAAGATAGATGAAAATGGACAAATAACTAGAAACAAAGCTAGGCTTGTAGCCCAAGGCTACACCCAAATAGAGGGGATTGATTTTGAAGAAACATTTGCCCCAGTTGCTAGGATAGAATCCTTAGGCTCCTTCTTGCCATTGCATGTTATTTGGACATCATTCTACATCAAATGGATGTAAAGAGTGCCTTCTTAAATGGTGTCCTCAATGAAGAAGCCTATGTTGAGCAACCAAAGGGCTTCACTGATCCCCTTTGCCCTGATCATATTTACAAGTTAAAGAAAGCCTTGTATGGCTTAAAAAAAGCCCCTAGGTTTGGTATGGGAGGCTAACTGAGAACCTCATACAAATAGATTTTAAGAGAGGTGAGGTAGATAAGACCTTATATATTTTGAAAGATAAAGAGGGGATTTTAGTGGCCAAAATTTATGTAGACGACATTATGTTTGGTTCTTCATCCAAGAACATGTTGGACTACTTTGTCACTAGTATGACTACCACATTTGAGATGAGTATGGTGGGTGAATTGAATTATTTCCAAGGACTCTGAATAAAACAAAATAAGGAGGGAATATTCATTTCACAAAGTAAATATCCCAAAAACCTGGTTAAGAAATTCTCTCTTGACAATGCCTCTCATCTTAAGACACCTATAGGATCATCCCAAAATTTGTGCAAAGACGAGCATGGTGAGGATGTTGACCCCACCTTGTATAGAAGCATGATTGGAAGCTTGTTATACTTTTCAGCAAGTCATCCTGACATCATGTTTAGTGTGTGCCTGTGTGCTAGATATCAAGCTTGCCCAAAAATCTCCCACCTTAAAGCTGTAAAAAGGTTCATTAGATATGTTAGGGGACTGTCAATTTAGGGCTAAGCTACACTCGTGAGACTAATACAAATCTGGTAGGATTCAGTGACTCTGATTGGGCAGGCAACACTGACGATAGAAAGAGTACAACTGAGGAAGGGTATTTTTATCTTGGGAACAACTTAGTATCTTGGTATAGTCGAAAACAAAACTACGTATCCCTCTCTACTGCTGAGTTGGAATATGTTGCTGTAGGGAATTGTTATTCTCAACTTCTTTGGATGAGTCAGATGATTAAGGATTACGAGCTTAAAAGTGATATTTTAATTGTCTTTTGTGATAATCTATGTGCCATATAAATATCAAAAAATCCTGTTCAGCACTCACGTACTAAACACATTGACATTAGACATCATTTTATTCGTGATCTTGTTGAGTAGAAAATCATTAACATGGAATCTACAAGTACTGAAAAATAATTGGCTGATATTTTCACCAAAGCCCTTGACTTTCAGAGATTTTCTACCCTAAGGAAGTCTCTGAGTTTGTGTGCCATCTGATGGTGTGGTCCCCCGTGTGATCACATCAGAGTCTACACCTCTATATTTTATTTCTAACAAAAAAAAAAAGAAAAAGGAAAAAAAAAGGCATTGCATGATGTTTGTCAGCGTGGTCTCTTGTATTACATCTCTAACATGCTCCTCTTCGAATTGTGAATTCTTCTTAAAAGGTGTCAACAACTGTTGACTCAAATTTATTTTATTGGATGTCTCTTGGTGGGTGCCTAATCTAAAGGAAACAACTGCTCCACTCTTGGTATGAAATCATTTCAATGTGATCAAAATGACATCAAGAAAAAGTTTGGGTCAAATTGATAAGATCATTTGAAAGAGGGCTATCCATGAAGGTAAAGAAGAGTGAAAGCTACCCTAAAATCTTTCGCCACAAATAAAAAATGGGTGGGTGCATCCTAGAGGCCAAGCAAGATAAGATTTTAATTCATTGACTTTCTTAGAGGAGATGTGTCCCCTGATGTGATCACATCCCATACCACACATATACTGAGACTTATCATTCACGTGCTTGTACATTAGGCATCATTATCTTAGTCATAAATTAGGTCAACCTGGTCATTGGTGAAAATATTGTACAAATATTTTTCTTTCCCTAATTAATTTGGTTAAAAGATCTTGTGCTCAACAAAATTTTGAATCTTATATTTATGATGTCCGTGTTTTTAGGGGGAGTATATATATGCAGATTTTTTATTTATTTTTATGGCAGGTATATCATCCACAAAAGGGAAAAGGAATTCAAATTCTACAAGGATTTTTTTTATCCTTATAGCAAGTTATTTTTTAATCCGGATGCCAAGGTATTAAGTTCCCATTTAATCTCTACCTCTCCTATGCGTCCTTTTCCTAATAGGTATTTACTCCTTGCTATCACATCATATATATCACCTATCCTTTCATCCTTAATCTCCATAGACTCTCTTTTTCTCTCTAATTCCTCTGCAAATTTGTCTCTCTGTTTTCTCTCAACTTTCTCTCTCTAGCAGGTTCAATGGCTTCCCCGACAAGATTAGCTTCCCCAAGCACCACCGTTTCACCACCGCCATCTCCAACAGTCCCAATCGAAGGTGCGATTGACTTATTTGTTGATATCGAGGCAACTCCGATCTCAATGTCTCTACCTGAGGCACCAAACAACACAATTGATGCTGATTATCCGGGTGATCTACATTCAATTGGAGAGTCGGCTGGCATGGAAAAGGGTCCAAATTGGTCCCTAAGGCAAAAGGGTTTCTCGCCCAAGATGGAGAACTACTCTCCTAGGGTTAGACCTAATATGGCGAAACCTGACTTCTTGGAGGGAATTGACGAGGATTATGTTGGTGTAATGCCCTAGGCTTTAGTTATGTTTAACTTAAAACCGTTATGTATCGTATTTATCATTAAGTATATTATTTGATTATTATATGTTTTAAATATTTATTGTAATAATCTCCGTCCCTAATTATTAAGAGAATAATTAGTATAATTGTCAATGGATAATCATATGATGATTATATGCATAGAGATGCACATTGAAATTATGGGTACTTGTTAGTGAACAAGTGACTGGACTTGACCCGTATGAGATTTATGTCATGGTCAAATGTCATAATTAAATCTCATATGGTCACTTTATTTAGTCCCTAGACCTGAGATTATCATGACCTTACATATGATAAAAGTCATGTTTGATTTTAGTCAAACGATATCTTAACACGATATTTATAAAGGCTATCTTTGGCATGATCGGATTCATGATGAGAAGAATGATAAGTCAAGATGAAATTTGTCCCTCAAAAGAGAGATATTTTGCTTGGGCCCCTCGATGAGTGATAATGATGGAAAGTGTGTGGCCACACCCCAATGCGATTGGATTATCATTATACTCATGATCGAGAAAGCATTGAACAAATACAAGTTGACGTGGACCATGACTTGTGTTCAATATAACATCGTGAGACAAAGGGAGAAATGGAAGTGTACCATTGGAAACGTGAACTCTTACGTTATATTATTTGGGTAGACATAATGGCTTGCTAGAGTCCGTTTATGTCTTATGAGGGTCGATATGATCGAGCTCATTGCCAACATAATATAATCCTATTGGGTCACACACAACTAGAATGAATTGGTTAAACCAAAGGAAGAATGATTGAGAGTTACTGATGTGGCACACCTTGGCGCGCGACAAAACTGGCTAAGTGGCTTGTTTTACCGCGCGACAGAACCTGCCAGATGCGGTTTTCAGACTAGTTTCCTAATATGATTAGGAAACAAATACTTATATTAAGGTAATATAAATATGAGGTCTGTAACCCTAATCACGAGCCGAATTTTCTCAAGAAAATCATAACAAAAGTTCTTTCAATATTCTTCCAAGGGTTTAAGGATCTAGCAATCCTCAAGAATCGTTCTTGGTTCATTCTTACGTGTGGATACAACAATAAAGGGTCTTCGCTCGTTTGACGATCAAGACCTAGAGTTCAAGCAATCTGAAGGTTCAAAGGTTTTGAAGATCGAAGTTTGTGATTCAAAATCACACCGATAAATTGTTCGATAGCTCAAGACCGGAAAGCAATAAAGGTTGGTAAATTCTATCTCATAGGAATTCAATTTAATCATATAGAACGGATCTTAGGGCTTGGGTTTTGTGTTAATTTGATGCTTAATTCCGCTGCGCATGGACCCATAAAACCCAACAGTGGTATCAGAGCCCCGTTCGTATGGTTAAGTTTGAATTAACATGCTAGAAAAATAATATAAAATTGTTTATATGTTCTTTTGCATGTTTTGTATGCGATAGATTAATTGTTTTTGAAACAATATGCCTAATTCGTGTTCTAATGATATTGAATTAAATCTGTTAAAAATCGTTTGCATGATTTAATTGCTCTGTGATTTAGAATTAATTGAATTCTGGAAATCTGGAAAACTGTCATCCTGTGTCACGCGACAGAACTAGCTTCTGTCATGCGACAGAACTTGCTTCTGTCACGCGTTACTTTTAGCCCAATCTGGGCAGTATCAGTTTGATGAACAATCTGGTTAATCTATGAGTGTGTTTACAATCTGATATGTTTATGTGTTAATCTGGATGCTATAAAATTGAGTTTATAGGGCTATGCTAGATTAATTCATTGTTTATGATGCATGCTTAATTAATTTAAATGTGTTTTTATTAATTGTTGCGATGCATGAATTATGTGTTCTTAAGTGTTAAGAATTTTATTAGATGTTTAGTTGAAACATTGATTCATAATTTCCTAAATGTTTAGTTGAAACATTAAATTTTGGTTTTCTGATTGTTTATGAGAACAAGTCAGTTTACGCAAAATTTGAAGGAATCTGATTGTTTATGAGAAACAAGTCAGTTTACGAGTCTGATTGTTTATGAGAAACAATTCAGTACACAAAGTATTGATTATGATTGCATTCAAATTGGTATTGTAATTGTGCATGACTAGGAGAGTTCTGTCGAAGGAAGATTTGGTACTTAAGCAGTCCTTGTGGCTCACCTATTTTCTTGGGAACTTACCTGGTGCACAGTTATGATTATCTTTATTGACATGCTTATAATCTACTTTAAATAACCTTCATTTAACTTTTAAGTTCTTTATGCCAATCCATGATTAAAACACTTGAGACCACTCGGATAGTTTTGGGTGGGCTTGCCATAGCAAGGTGCTTTGATTCTATTCCGTTTGCGAGCAAGATGAGGAAATGGTGGTTCCTATACGTTTAAAATGGATGAACTTAATTGGGTTATCAAAATGGTTTTGGACCCAAGGCATAAGATGAGATTAAAATATGCTTAGACATATGATGTCTTAAATAAATATCATAAAAGATCTAAGAGTCATATACGATATGAATGATGTTTTCTACCTAATTAGTTTAATCTTGAGCGGTGCGCCATAGCGTACTTGAGATTAAATTAAAGTTGGATCTTAGCCCATTAAATGCATATTATGCTTATTTGCATTGGAAGGTGTATGATTTAGTGGGAGTATATGTAAAATACATTATTTGCTCTTAGATGATTAATGTGTTGGTATTGATATGTGTTCATATAATTTGTATATATTGTTGTAGAAGTAGCATTACATAATGATAATTGCGATTGGTCCTTATGAAGGACAAAGTTTGAAAGGAACGATACAAATAATTCTGATTGGATCAGAAGCCTAAAGAATGGTTCTTAGGTAAATGTGTACGTTCTTGAAGAATCCGTTCCCACTGAACCCACTGCAAATGTTGCAAAGGGCAAATAAGGAGCAACATTAGAAACATGTTGATGATTCTAATTGTATTGCTTGCCTTATACTTGCCACCATGTTTAAAGGCTCTTATGAAGAACCTTGAACACATGGAAACTGCTTTTGTTCTAGCACACCGCACAAAGGAAATGTTCTAAGTGCAAGCTAGGCAAAAGATGTATGTTGTGGTCAAGGCTTTTAATGCATGAGATGCAAAAGGAGCAATCCGCAAGTGTGTTAATGGTTAACACAAGAAAGGGGTTCAAAAGGGAAGGAAAAGTAGGTAAAGCAAAGGTTGCCAAACCTAGGACAAAAGTTGTCAAAGCCGAAGAGGCTAAACCCAAAGTGTCTCAAAAGGATGCAGTTTGCTATCATTGCAATAAGATTGTCATTGGAAGCAAAGTTGTAAGACTTATTAGGAAGGCCTAAAAGGTGAAGAAGGGCAATATGGTTGCTACTACTTCAAATATCTATATGATAGATATTTTCTTTTCGACTTCTTGTTCTTGGGTATATGATACCGGATTCGATCCCACATTTGTAGAAGAATGTGCAAGGAATAAAGAATAGAAAGCCACTCAAAGAAGGTAAATTAAACCTATGCGTAGGAATGAAGCAAGAGTTGCTACATTAACCATAGGGACTTATGAAGTTACTTTACCTTGTGAAGTAGTACTTGTTTTGAACAAGTATGACTACGTTCCGGATTTGAGTAGGAGTATTATTTCCGTTTCTTAAATGGATGATGAAGGATATAATTTTCTTATTTTCAATAAGAAGTTTTATATTTATTTAATGATATGCCTTATCGTATTGCATATGTCATTGAATGGTCTTCATATCCTTGATTTTAAGAAACAAAATAATATTGAAGATATCTAAAATATAAATGGGAATTCTGAACCGAACAATATGAACAACGCATTCATATGGCATTGCTGGCTTGGTCAAATAAATAAGAAACATATATCTAAACTCTATTAACATGGACTTTTAGACTCATATGACCATGAATCATTTGAGGAATGTGGATCTTATTTATTGGGATTATTGACCAAACCACCCTACGCTAAGAGTAGTGAGAGGGCTAGTGACTTATTGGTCATTATACATGAGATGTATGTGGACCATTAAGTAGCATTGCTAGGGGAAGATTTTGGTGTTTCATCACATTTCACTAAAGACTTATCTAGATATGACTATGTCTATCTGATGAAGTTCAAAGGTGAATCGTTTGAGATGTTTCGAACATTTCAAGATGAAGTACAAAACAAACTTGGCAAAACTATTAAGTACTTCGATTAGATCGAGGTGGTGAATATTTGAGCCAAGAGTTTGACAATCATCTCAAAACTATGAAATCGTTTCAAAGTTGACTCCACCCGGAACACCACATTGTATGGTGTGTCTAAATAGAGGAATTGAACCTTGTAGGACATGGTTCATTCGATGATGTGTCAATTAGACTTTCCTATTTCCGATTTCCTTTTGAGGATATGCATTATAAATGATGCGGTTACACTGAATCGAGTCCCTACTAAATCGGTTCCTAAGGCCCCACATGAGATGTGGCATGGAAGAAAACTTAGTTTGTCTTTCATGAAGATTTGGGGTTGCGAGTCTTATTTAAAGAGACTTGTCTCTTATAAGTTAGCACCAAATTTGACAAAGTTATTTTTGGAAATTAATCTTACAACCGCAAAGAGAACAAACCGTTTGTTGCTCTACACGATTTGTTTCTTGAGAAATAGTTTCTCAATAAAGAATCTAGTGGGAGTAAAATTAATCTTGAAGAAAGTTCAAGAACCTGAAAATAACATGGATCCAAGAGTAGAGACGGAACCAAGTTCACAAAGGAGTTGTGGAACCGGTTCAAGATGCACAAGTCCATCGTAGATCGGATAGGTTACAATCCGAACCCAAGAAATATTGATTTCTCGTATCGGAAAGTAATGAAGTGGAAGTCATTGAGAATGACAATCCTACTTCCTATCTTGAGGCGATGTCCACTCCTAATTTGGAAAAATGGTTAGGAACCATGGAATTCGAATTACAATTCATGTTTGACAATCAAGTTTGGAACCTGATTGGGCTACCTGAAGGTGTAAAAACTAAAGGGTGCAAGTAGGTTATCAAAGACCGACATGGATGGGAAGGTGCATACTTTCATGACTAAGGGTTGTAACAAAGGGATTTAGGCAAATTCATAGTATTGACTATGTTGAAACCTTTTTCGCCAGTTACAATGTCGAAGTCTGTTAGAGTTTCAATTGCCATTATCACATATTGTGACTATGTGATATGACAAATGGATGTCAAACGACTTTCTTTAAATGGAAAGATTATTAAGGATGTGTATAGTACACAACCCGAATAGTTTGTCGATCCAAGAAACTCTAATAAAGTATGCATGTTGCAAAGATCCATGAGATGGGTTGAAGCAAGCTTCAAGGAATTGGAATCTTCGTTTTGATAAATTGGTCAAAGAGTTTGACTTCATCAAAGAACAAAGATGAATCTTGTGTATGCATGAAATTCAGTGGGAGCGTAGTATTATTTCTATTATTTTATTACAATGATATCTTACTCATTGGAAAAACAAGTTCCGACACTTAAGACTGTCAAAGTCTTGGTCAAGGAAAAGTTTCTCAATGAAAGATATGGGTAAAGCCGCTTACATCCTTGGCATCAAGATCTATAGAGATAGATCTAGAAGGATAAATTGGTTTGAGTCAAAGTATTCACATTGACAAGGTTCTTAGAAGAGTCTAAGAAGAGTAGCTTGTCAATGGGTCATGGTGTTTCTCTTAGCAACACTCATTGTCCTATGACAATTGATGAGCAAAGGGAATGAATGAAGTTCTGTATGCTTCGGCATTTGGATCTGTCATGTATGCCATGACTTGTACTAGACCCGACATCTCATATGCTTTGAGCATGATGAGTCGATACCAATCTGATCCTGTTGAGAACCATTGGATGGCAGTCAAGATGATCTTTAAGTACTTAAGAAGAACTAAGGATATGTTCTTGGGATTTGAAAGATTGGAAGTTAATCTTGTTGTAAGAGTTACATAGATGCTAGCTTCCAAACTGACAAAGTTATTTTAAAATCGCAATTAGGATTTATGTTTATGCTTATTAGAGGTGCAGTTTTGATTGGAAGAGTTCCAAGCAGAAATTGTAGCCGATTCTACTACTAAGGCCGAATTTTAGCAACATATGATGTGGCTAAAAGAGGCAGTTTGAATCAAAAGTTCATTAGTATTTTGGAAATGTTCCAAGTATCACTAATCGATGAAACTTTTGTTATGACAATAGTGGTGTGTTCGGTCGAAACCTAATGGTTTATTTATATCCGCAAGCACACGGGCTATTGTAATATAGCGGGTGCAAGTACGAGTCGATCCCACAGAGACAGGGTTTACTTTGGGATGATATTTGTCTTTATATAAATATATGGATAAAATGATTGGGGGAGATAAGAATTTGTAATAGAAAATACTAAGAAAATACAGAAACTATTCTAACATATAATGATAGTATTCACGGGATTGGAAACAAATAAATATGCTTTAGATAAAGGCTTTTATCAAAATAACAAGGATGGTACATTAGGCTTACACTACTTCTGGTTAGGACAGTAGCGTTGTATCCTTCACTAATTATGTCCTAACTGTTTGAGATTTCCGTTTATGGTGTTCCCGCCCTGTCACAAACGGGCATTCCGGCTTAACTCTAGCTAACCACAATTAGTAAGAATCCATTAAGATCGAAAGTCAACATTTTTCCATTCAAAGAACATCCCTAGGCCGTTGTACGACTTCTCGTGACCAATGGACAAGTTTCTTTATAAAAGAAATTGTTTTAAGATAAAAGTGCCAAGTTCAAGGATGATACGCTAAGTTGTGCTCACTACTCATGGGTCAAGGCCTAGCACATGTATTTTAAGACCAACACGGCCTATCTCTTGAGGGCCCGTTATGAGGCATTCTCGTCTGTCACACGAGTAGCCCGGATTCACCTCTCGAGGGTACCGTATAAATCAAAATCCGTTAAGTCTATTATTCTCACGTAATTTCCACTAAAGGATCATCCCTAGGTCTTTAAATCACCTTCGTGATTTATTGACATAGTTCAATTCTTAGAGTTTCGCTAATCAATGTTTTTCATTTGATCAACTGAGGTTATACAATTAAAGACGTCTCCCTAATTGCAAGCATTTAAGATTTATAAGAAGAGAATTGAAATGACATGTAGGGGAAGCATGAATATAAATAAATGAGTTTCCAACTCCGAGAAATGGAGGATTACTCAAACCATTGAAATAAAAAGAGGAAGTAAGTAAAGAAATAAAGATAAGGAAAGAAATACTTATTCATAATAAGAAAGGCAATGGCTGGAAATAATCTTCATTCACAATCTTCAAGAGTATACAAGACTTGTCACTAATCGTTGATACACTTTGAAAATCGTGTATAAATTGCTAAAGTATTTTGCTATATATTCTAAGTATAATATGATCCTTTCCGAAAGTATTTGTCACTATTTTCGGATTTTCTGGATGTTCTAAACTGAGTACAAAGGCTTCTTTATATAGACATCTATGCTAAAGGTTGGGACTCTTCAAAGTGGTGCCTCCAAAAGGTGCCTTTTTGGAACAGGTACAGCGACTGCACGGCCGAGTCAAGGGAACTGCACGGCCGTGCACCCCTTGGCGCTAGATTTGAATTTAAGTTTTGACACTTTGTACGGCCGCTCCGGTCTAGGCTGCACTGCCGTTCCGACTGAATTTTGGCCTTTATGCTTAATTCGATGTTGCCCCTCCATGGCTTTGACACTTGATTATTTCCAAGGCTCCAATATGATCATAATTTGACTCTAAAACCTGTCTAAGAGTATAAAATCTACCAAAAGCATAAAATCGAAGATATATGATAAAAGAAGCTAAAATAACCCAAATGCAAACTAAATGATACTAAAAACTAAGGAAATGATTGATAAATAATGGGATAAATGACTATATAATAGTCACTTATCATGGTGTCACTTGTGCAAACAATGGAACTAAGGTCAAAATAGCGATCCAAACACTCACTTAGACGTTCTTTGAGGAATTCATAAAGAATGAGAAGACGTTAAGATATACAAAGTATCAACTGATGATGACATAATGGATTCACTAACAAAGACCCTCGTACAGGCAGAAGCATGATGGTCATGTTAGATCCATGAGTATTCGATACATAAATGGAGCCTAGTGCAAGTGGGAGACTGTTGGTGTAATGCCCTAGGCTTTAGTTATGTTTAACTTAAAACCGTTATGTATCATCTTTATCATTAAGTATATTATTTGATTATTATATGTTTTGCATATTTATTGTAATAATCTCCGTCCCTAATTATTAAGAGAATAATTAGTATAATTGTCAATGGATAATCATATGATGATTATATGCATAGAGATGCACATTGAAATTATGGGTACTTGTTAGTAAACAAGTGACTGGACTTGACCCGTATGAGATTTATGTCATGGTCAAATGTCATAATTAAATCTCATATGGTCACTTTATTTAGTCCATATACCTGAGATTATCATGACCTTACATATGATGAAAGTCATGTTTGATTTTAGTCAAAAGATATCTTAACACGATATTTATAAAGGTTATCTTTGGCATGATCAGATTCATGATGGGAAGAATGATAAGTCAAGATGGAATTTGTCCCTCGAAAGAGAGATGTTTTGCTTGGGCCCCTCGATGAGTGATAATGATGGAAAGTGTGTGGCCACACCCCAATGCGATTGGATTATCATTATACTCATGATCGAGAAAGCATTGAACAAATACAAGTTGACGTGGACCATGACTTGTGTTCAATATAACATCGTGAGACAAAGGGAGAAATGGAAGTGTACCATTGGAAACGTGAACTCTTACGTTATATTATTTGGGTAGACATAATGGCTTGCTAGAGTCCGCTTATGTCTTATGAGGGTCGATATGATCGAGCTCATTGCCAACATAATATAATCCTATTGGGTCACACACAACTAGAATGAATTGGTTAAACCAAAGGAAGAATGATTGAGAGTTACTGATGTGGCACACCTTGACGCGCGACAAAACTGGCTAAGTGGCTTGTTTTACCGCGCGACAGAACCTGCCAGATGCGGTTTTCAGACTAGTTTCCTAATATGATTAGGAAACAAATACTTATATTAAGGTAATATAAATATGAGGTCTGTAACCCTAATCACGAGCCAAATTTTCTCAAGAAAATCATAACAAAAGTTCTTTCAATATTCTTCCAAGGGTTTAAGGATCTAGCAATCCTCAAGAACCGTTCTTGGTTCATTCTTACGTGTGGATACAACAATAGAGGGTCTTCGCTCGTTTGACGATCAAGGACTAGAGTTCAAGCAATCTGAAGGTTCAAAGGTTTTGAAGATCGAAGTTTGTGATTCAAAATCACACCGATAAATTGTTCGATAGCTCAAGACCGGAAAGCAATAAAGGTTGGTAAATTCTATCTCATAGGAATTCAATTTAATCATATAGAACGGATCTTAGGGCTTGGGTTTTGTGTTAATTTGATGCTTAATTCCGCTGCGCATGGACCCATAAAACCCAATAGATTATGATCCTAGTGCTGATTTGAAAAGAAAAAGGGGAAAACCCTCTGCAACAAGCTCCGACAGTTCATCCGGAAAGGCAGCACAACCTAAGTCCAGGAGGAGGAAATATTTGGAGCTATCTGTCTATTCAAGCGACTCCGATGGACCTCAAGCTGATGATTTTGAAGTTGTTCCGCGGAGGGCTAGGCCTGAGAAAATTAATGACTTAAGGGCTTCAATTGAGGAGATTATGGACTCCGCTAGCCAAGACATTGAGGACATATTCCCTCATGTCTTGGTTACTCCCAAAGATTTGGCAACATCAAAAGGTACAAGACCTGTTCCTTCCTCTGAACCTTCTACTGCTATTCCCTCTGCCATCACACCTCCACTATCACCAACTGCTGGGACTCTTCCCTCAGTCTGTGCACACCATGAAGAAGAGGAAGATGATGAGAACATCCCTCTCTAATCCCTAATGGACCTAAGGACAAAGGCATTTATAGGTAATCAAAGGTTGAGGCAACTGCCTCTATTGCTGCTCAAGTCCCTCTCATGGAATCCAATGATGATGATAAAGCAGAAGATGAAACCTTTAAACTGGGCAGAGTGGAACTGAAAGCTGAAAAAGAAGATGCTGATGATGATGTGATCACATCAGCACCCATACCAAGGAGGAAAATCTTGAGAAAGGCCCAAGTCTCAGTGAGTTCAATGCCTGTGTCTAGGCATACCACAAGATCTAAAGCCTCCAAAACCTCTATAAGTTCACTCACTTCTGAAACTTTTATGTCGAGTGATGTATTGGAGAGATATGGATTCTTCAGGATGAAGGGATTCATTGTTGAAAGAGTTATGGATCAAACTTTTGAGGATGTTGGGATGGACATGTACTTAAAAGAAAAATGCCTCCTACACATAGTAACCTACCCCTCTAGCTATTTTCCCTCTTTGGTCTATGAATTCTATGCAGTCTCCTTCAGGAAATTCAAGACCCTAGGTCTGAATCTTTTGAAAGTGTGTGTTCGAGGTAAAACTATTTCGTTTTCGCCAGCTATGATAAATTCATTTATTAAAACTCCCAGTCCACAAAATATTCCTCCCATGGCTCCCAAAAATGAAATTGCCAATACTATTTCCAATGGCCTTTACCCAATTTGGCACAATCAATATAAGTGTACCTCCTTGTGTGGCTTCCTGTTTAAAATTGCCACTCTTAACTGGAAGCCTACCTCCAACCGAAACATTGTTACCTTTGCCGATCTCATTTATAGAATCTTTAAGGGTTTGGATTTCAATCTTGATGAAATTGTGTTTGGAAGCATTGTCCAGTTTGCTGAGAAGGAGCTACCCTCGAATCTTCCTTTTCCTTGTTTAATTTATGGGTTATGTTTAAAGCAAGGAGTAGATATTCTCTTGTCTGAAAGACTTTGTGAAAAAGTTGAGCCATTTGGGATACAACCAATCCTAGAATGCACCAAGCATACCATTGATTTGCCTGTGGTATTCTCTGATGACCCTGCTAATGTGATTCATACTGAAGAAGAAGATGATTTAGATGTTGATGGTGATGATGAGACTGTACCACCTATGCCACAGATTGATCCAGTAGCTGTATATAACAAGGAGATCAAGTTCTTGGAGAAGGCTATGCTATATGTAAGGGTACATTTTAAGGAAATGTCCAACAGGAGGAATAGACTCTTGGCAGCTAGGGCAAGCATTTCTGATCAAAAAGGGGGAGAAAGTTCAAGCCAAGTATTTAAAGACATAAGTCAAGATTTTCATTGGGACCTACTTCAAAAGACAAGGGAGGAGATGGATAAATCTGTTTGAAACCTTGTTTCTTTACTGTTTTTCAAAAACAATATTTGCTTTATGTTTGTTTTTTGTTTGTTTAGGAACAATGGTGATTTACTTTATGTTTTGAATTGTCTTGACATTTGCTATTTAGGGGAAGTTTTTGCTACTTGATATTTAGTTTATAATATGCACTCGACTTACAATTTTTTTTACCAGAAAGCAACAAATCAGGGGGAGATTAAAAGTGTGTGATGTCACACACACTTGACAAGTCAAAGGTTGATTTAACTTAAGATTTGTTACTTTCTTTATTTTAAATTAATTTGGTATATATTATTTATATTGTATTTTTATTTGACTAACATACTAACCAAATATTGGATATGTTTAGTATATTTTGGTTATTTTATAGGATCTCTTACATAAGGAAAGAGTCCAAGATAAAGGAGGGTTGCATAATCAACTAAGGAAAGGAGGTAGTCTATTTGAAGAAGATCTTTTCATGCAAATCATCTCTGAAATTACCCGGATCACGCGCAGAGGACGCGGCGAGCGGCATTTCGCGGACTTGGGACCTCGCCTGAAAAATGAAAGGGAGAGTCGCCACACCGTTTTGTATTATGAGCCCAAACTTTGAAAATGGCTTTGAAAAGTGTGACGTTTTGATTGGTAGCCAAAACTTGAAAAAAGGCTTTGAAAATGTGACGTTTTGATTGGTAGCCAAAACTTGAAAAAAGGCTTTTTAGGACCAGAGATTGTTAGGTTCGGAGGTCACGTTACGTTTCGGGAAGAGTATATTGAGATCACCCAAAATGCCTCGTATGACGAGTCTTTCTACCTTTCTCGAAATTGTGTGTGTGTGTGTGTGTGTTGCATTTTTGAAAAGGAGCTTGAATGACAAGCTTTAATCTTGGTTTGAATGACAAACGTTGATTTGTGGTAAAAGGCGAGCATTTGGATGACAAACGTCAGTTTTGAGTTTTGAAAAGAGGGTTCGAAAGACGAACTGAAATCTTTAGTTCGAATGACGAACGTTGATTTTAATGAAAGGAGCGTTTGAATGTCAAACGCCGGGTTTTGAGTCGAAAATGAGAGTTTGGATGCCAAACGTCGATTTTTACATTGTTTTAAAAAGGAGTTCGAATGACGAACATAAATCATTAGTTTGAGTGACAAATGTTGATTTTAATGAAAGGAGCGTTTGAATGTCAAACGTCGGGTTTTGAGTCAAAAATGAGCGTTTGGATGCCAAACGTCAATTTTGCATTGTTTTAAAAAGGAGTTCGAATGATGAACTTAAATCATTAGTTTGAGTGACAAACGTTGATTTTAATGAAATGAGCGATTGAATGTCAAACGTCGAGTTTGCGTCGAAAATGAGTGTTTGGATGCCAAACGTCGATTTTGCGTTGTTTTGAAAAGGAGTTCGAATGACGAACTTCAGTTTTGAACTGGGCATTACATTGTTACCAATTTCATGAAAAAAGGCATTAAATGATATGCGATTGACGAGTCATTTTGTGACTCGGACTTTTGTAAGTAAATACTATCACGAACCAAACGCTTCGGACCTGTAAATGACAGTATTTAAAGTGCGGTATCAACGGAATCAAACAATCCGGACAATAAAGATGCGATCGACGAGCCAAACGGCTCGGATTTGTAAAGGTACATAAATAAAATGACGGTATCGACGGATCAAACAATTCGAATTTTGTAAATGACGATCACGAACCAAACGGTTCGGACGGTAAATATATGAATCAACGGATCAAACGATCCGGACTGTAAATGACATAAATGTAAAAACGGGGTCGGAACGCCGTTTTAACCCGAAATTACTTCTCTTACGGGAGAGAAGATGTTTAAGGGGTATAACGTATCGAGCCCCATAAACGGCGTTACGTCTACATTTTGAGAGTTTCGACCGGAACGATTGGTCCCCCGTCCCTTTGTGTCAACCTTTGTAAAGTCCTCTGAGTCTCTCATTGTTGAGTTTGAGTCTTCCGAGTCGTCCGATGGCCTCACGCCTGAAGACCACGAAATTGTAGCCAATACTGTATTCCCTTTTATTCTCAATGAAATGACGAACCTTTCTGAGTATCCCTTGATTGCCGCTTTAACTAATGATGAATTAACTAATAATCTAAAAACAGTTAATAACGATTCACTAGATGAAGAAGCAGACACATTAAATGAACAATATATCAAAGAAATCTTTAAGCTGGTTATCCGGAAAGAGGAAAATCGAGCCCAAGCTACCGAAGAGATTTTGACGAGTGTGAATTTGGGAACTGCGGAAGAGCCTAAAGAGACGCAGATTGGTAGTTTCTTCGAAGGGACTGAAAGGGATGCCCTAATTGAGCTGCTAAAGGAATTCGTGGATGTGTTCGCATGGTCCTATAAAGATATGCCAGGCCTCGATCCTTCCATAGTTGAGCACCGAATACCGCTCGACCCAGAAGTCAAGCCGGTAAAGCGAAGCTAAGAAGAGTTAAGCCCGAATGGTCCCTACAAGTGAAAGAGGAGATAGAAAAGATGCTCGGGCGGGGTTCATCGGGGTCATTGAATATCCTACATGGCTTTCCAACATAGTAACGGTGACCAAGGCCAACGGAAAGATCCGGTCTTTGCGTAGACTTCATAGACTTGAACAAAGCCGGTCAAAGATGATTTCCCCCGCCGAACATCGACATTTTGGTAGATTCCACGGCCAACCATGAAGTTAAATCCTTCGTCGACGGTTTTGCCGGTTACAACCAAATCAAAATGGCGAGAAGAAGATCAAGCCAAGACGGCCTTCACGACCCCACGGGGCACATCTTGCTACACGGTCATGCCATTTGGGCTAAAGAATGCTTTGGGGCTACGTACCAAAAGGCGGCTACAGCTTTGTTCCATGACATGATCCACAAAGAAATTGAAGTCTATGTGGACGACATGATAATACACTCCGAGAGGATCGAGATGGCCAACACTTTGTTGATTTGAGAAAATTCTTCGGCCGCCTCCGAGACCACGGCATGAGGCTGAATCCGGCCAAATGCACCTTCGGTGTAAGACGAGGCAAGGTGCTAGGATATATGGTGACAGAACGGGGAATTGAAGTAGACCCCGGAAAATCAAGGCCATAGTCGAAATGAAGCCACCAGGACAACGACGAAGTGAAATCCTTCATGGGGAGGCTATGATACATAAGCCGCTTTGTAAATCGGTGACCTCGATCTGCGAGCCGATCTTCAAGTTGATGAAGAAAAATGCCTACACAAAATGGACTCAGAATGCCGGCTCGCTTTTGAACGGATCAAGGCGTACCTCGTGAATCCCGATTCTTTGCCCACCACATCGGCAAAAGCCGCTATTGCTATATCTAAGCTGTCACGGATACGGCAATTGGGGCTATGCTAGCTCAAGAGAAGAAAGATTCCAAGGTCGAAAACGCCATCTATTTCGTGAGCGTAAAGCTTCGGGGAAGCGAACTCAATTACTCGCTTGTGAAAAGACTTGCGCAGGTTTGGTGCAGGTAGTGGGAAAGTTGAAACACTACATGCGGTCTCACCCGATACATCTCGTCTCAAGGATAGACCCCATCAAATATCTGTTCGACAAGCCTTCCATCTCTATGAGGTTGGCAAAATGGTCATTCTTTTTGGCTGAATACGACATCACTTATGTTTCAAGGAAATCCGTAAAAGGACGCATAATGGCAGAACATTTGGCCGATTTCCCAAGTGATGAGTCCCGAGGACCTGAACCTCAATTTCCCAATGATGGAATCTTTGCTCTAGAAGGAGAAAATCGCTGGCAACTCTTCTTCGACGGGGCGTCAAACAAAAGGGGGAACGGAATAGGAATGCTTCTGGTCGATCCTACTGACGAGCACACCCCCATAGCAGTAAGGTTGAACTTCGAGGTCACCAATAACGCTGCTGAATATGAAGCTTGCATAGCCAGGTTGGAAGCCGCCCTTGAAATAAATATCAAGGAATTGAAGGTGTATGGTGACTCTGCCCTCATCATCAATCAGGTCTCTAACAAATGAAAGACCGTAGACCCGGGTCTGCAGAAATATCACACTTACATGGAAGAGCTAGTAATTCAATTCAAGGAGATCAGCTTTCATTACTTGCCCAGAGATCGCAACAGATTTGCAGATGCTCTGGCAACACTAGCCTCCCTCGTTGAAATACCCGAAGGGAAGTCCGTCAAACCATTCAGAGTCGGGAGAAGAGAAAATCCCGCTTATTGCTTTGAAATCGAAGCATAGGCCGAACCGGCCAGTGATCCCTTGTACACTCAGATCTATCAGTACCTAAAGAACGGAGAAGCCTCCTTAAAAAATGAAGATGGGGAATATAAAGAAGGAATCAAAGCGAAAAGTCTCTCGGCCACAGGCGACTCGCCTCCCATTATGTTCTTTTGGGAAACATGCTGTACAAGAAGCGTTACCAAGGCCCCCTCCTGCGATGTATCGGCAAACAAGAGGCTACCGAACACATGAAAGAAATACATGGTGGTACCTGCGGCCCCCACATGAATGCTCGAGCTCTGATGCAAATCATACTGAGAATGGGGTACTTTTGGATCTCCATGGAAATCGACTGCATCCAGTTCGTCAAAAGCTGCGACAAATGCCAGCGATACTCAAATCTTAATCATTTGCCTCCTCATGAGTTATATTGCATGACAACCCCTTGGCCTTTCGTCACTTGGGGGATTGATGTCATAGGCAAAATCACACCATCAGGCAGTAACGGCCACGAGTTCGTCCTGGTAGCTGTGGACTATTTCACCAAATGGGTTGAAGCCAAGTCCTACAAAATCCTCAACTCAAGGAAAGTAGCCCTCTTCATCAAAGAAAACATCATATGCAGATACGGGTTGCCAGCCGAAATCATCTCAGATAATGGATCCCACTTCGAAGGGGAATGCGACAGGCTGCTGGCAGAATTCAGAATAACCCGTCACAAGTCATCTCCCTACAGGCCCCAAACCAACGGAGCCGTCGAAGCAGCAAACAAGACTCTGGAAAACATCATCCGGAAAATGGCTGTCCGAGGTCGAGATTGGCCCGAGAAGCTACACCTGGCTCTCTGGGGCTACAGAACATCCGTCAGAACGGCAACCGGGGAAACACCGTTTGCCCTCACCTACGGAATGGAAGCCGTACTCCCAATCGAGCTAGAAATCCCCTCGCTCCGTGTGTTGTTGGAAGGCCAGATCAACGAGGTCGAATGGCTCCAAAGTCGCCATGATGAGCTGGCCCTGCTAGATGAACGCCGATTGAAAGCAATGGAACATATCCGAGCATACCAAGGGAGAATGGTCAGAGCCTTCGACAAGAAAGTAAAGCATCGGGAGATCCGAGAAGGTGATCTCGTTTTGAAAGAAAAGCCCCCGGTCCGTGTCAACCCGCTTGGCAAATGGGAGCCTGTCTGGGTCGGGCCATACATCATCCAAAAGATCTTCTCCGGAGGAGCCATGCAACTTGCAGACCTCGACGGAAATCCCTTTGTACACCCAGTGAATGGTGACAAGCTGCGCAGATACTACGCGTAAAACAACCGAGTCAAAAAAAAGAAAGAAAAAGAGTGCCAAAAGAGTAATACCCAACTAGGTTGAAAACCCGAAAAGGGCGGCCTAGGTAAAAAACGAGGTTGCACAAAAAAAAAACAAAAAAAAAACAAACAAAAAAACAAACAAAAAAAACAAAAAAAAAAACAAAAAAAAAACAAAAAAAAAAACAAAAAACAAAAAAACAAAAAAAAACAAAAAAAACAACAACAAAATCGACCAGGTCGAACTACGGAGACCTGAGCCCTTTTGTCCGAAGGGAACGTAGGCAGCCGGAAACGGTTCGGTCTAAAGCACAAATAAAAGTCAAACTCTGACATCAATACACTGATCAGACCATGAAAGCGTCTCGAAAAACTCTAAAGCAATTCACATATTCATTACAAGTTAAAAGCTTTTTGATGAGTCTAAGCCCGGTTCATTCCTACAACTGGCAACCTGCTAAAAGAAACTAAGATACATAACCAAACTAATGTGTCTGCTACGACAAGAAAGGGATACTCGGAAACCTCAAGGTCACTCCAAGCCGCTCGTGCTGGCATCTCCCCTCTTCTTCCCCCTTCGAGTCTTCTTCTTCTGAACAGGAAAAATGTCGGTCTTCCTCCTACCAAGCTCTGGTATAGGAACAGGATCTATCAGACCAGCCTCTGTCAGGGCCTTGGTAGCCCTAGCGTCATCTCTCATCTCCTGTAGCCGGGCTGGTAGCATAGGAGTCCTCCTCTCCTGCCTCTTGACATAAGCTTCATAGTCGGTCACCACATCTCCGCTCCTGTCATGAGGGTTGGCCCTCGCCTCGGCCCTCCTCCTCTCGGAAACTGTCAGGTCCTCCGCACCCACAATGGCCTCACGCCGTCTCAAAATAGCCATCTGAGTCTCTCCAAAATGCCTCTCATACCAATCCAGGTACCAAGTGGTCAAGAACACAGGTCTCGGACGCCTGAGGATAACCCGAGGAGGAAAGACGTCATACCTCCATACTCGGGAAAGAAAGGAAAACACCGAAGGATCATCCATAGAAGCAAAAGCCACCACCCTGGTGGCTATATCATCAAAATCCTCCAAAGGAACCTGCTCCAAGCCGAACTGTCTCAGAACCAAAGCCGGAATGTAGAAGCTGGACTGAGAAAGCCCCGGAAGCATGACCACATGAGACCCGTCCTGAAGTACTCTGCGAGTCTCCACCCGCCAACAAGGCACTGACCATCTGATATCTTCTGTTCGGCGACCAGCCATCCAACGCTCCCATGAGCCCTGATCATCAAAATCTACAGCAACCCCTCTCCTGACAAATGTCCAAGGCTTGATCATATCCGATGTTTCCCGAAGAACCCCCAGGCGTTCCATCAGCCACAGAGTCAAGAGAAACGGGCTGCCCCCGTGCATATACCGTCTCCCGGTAGCCAGCCTATCGAGAGCATGAAAAGTCTCCCCCAGGATCAAAGGTACAACATCCCTGCCCAAGCGACAATGAACAACAATATCCAGCAGAGACCGATGACAGATCCCAAAAGAATAGACCATGAACAAGGTACCAAACATGCAAAGTGCAAAGGCATCCCAATAGGCATCGTCAAGCAAGCCTAAGCCCCTAAATCTATCAGGGAGACCGGAAATATCAAAGTGATCGGGACTACAGATCATACCTTGTGCTTCCTCTAGGGAAAGATGAAGAAGGTTTTACAACTTGTCAACAAAAGAGGCTCCTCCGGGCAAAGGAATTGCAATCTCCTCCACCTCGGGACCACCAAGCAAAGCCTGAAATTCTTTGACAGTCGGGACCATCTCATTGTAAGAAAGGCAAAAGACATGCCTTCTAGTGTCCCAAAATGAGGAAGAAGCTCTCAAGAGGTCGTAGTCCGGAACCAATTCTTTGAGGGACCATAAGCACTTCACCTTGTACCTTTCTTCAAAGAATGACCTCCTCTCATGCATAATCTCCCGAGACCACTCTTTAAACTTGGTGAAGAATTGCATTTGAGAATTTTGGGACAATTTGGGTGGATTTTGCATACTCACAATTCTCTCCATGGTTTTTCTCTCCTTCTCCCCGAAAATGGCTGTTTGAATGGGCGGTTGAAGAGGGTGTTTGAATTTGAAATAAAGGAAAACCAGATCTGAAGCAAAATTAAAGGACAATGTCAGATGCAGGTCCTATCCGCGCGGACATGATTGTCCCCCATCAGAAAAATCTACAACAGTCTAAACTGCTGCACCAAAGAGGAATATTTCATCCCGGTTGCTCGAAACCTGTGCAAAACCTGCCCAAACCAGTCCATATACCAAACACTAACACCCTTGCCAAAAAAAAAAAACAAGGCTCATGCAACATTGCATTCATACTGCATTGCATTCATGATAGATAAAATAAGATAAAATCCTAAATTATTACATTCCAAAAAAAAAGAGAGTGTACATAAAAAAATAATATCAAAAAAAAGTAGGTAACAATAATCCTAAATTATTACATTCCAAAAAAAAAAAAGCAAAAAAAAAATGTGCATAAAAATAAACTGTATCTGTCTAAATAAATACAATCTCAGTCTCAGAAATCAATCTCAAAAATCAGTCTCGAAGGATCGTCAGTCAGAGTCCTCGGTGGCTGGGCCTTTCCCCCGGTCCCTCTTGCGGCTCGGGCCCGCCTCCTCAGTAGTCATGAAGATCTCAGGCTCAGAATCATCATCCTCGTCTTCGGAAGAAGGCTCGTCAGGACCTACCGGCACGCTCTGATACGGCAAACCAAGATCCGCAAAGAAATCATATCCGAAGGTGAAGGCGTCGGACTCCTGGACGTGCGAAGAAGATCCACCATGATGCCAGACGTGTCCCTGCCTGTAAGGATCTCCGAGAATGACGTGGTCCGAAGGCAGCACCACGCGGGGATCTATGAGAGGAGAAAGAGGAGTCTCGGAAGAACGCTCAGAAGGCTCAGGGGAAGTCTCCCACACGACGGGCGCCGGCGTGGTCGCCTCGCTCTAGCACGAGGGGCTCCACAAGCCACCATCCTCCGGATGAATCTCTTAGCCCCGATCACCTGCTTCGTCAGCTTCTCCACGACCACCTCCGGAAACTGCACGAAAGCAAAAGCGTCAGAAATAGTTGAGGCGAAAAATGATGACATGAAAGAAAGGAAAAGACAGAAGCAAAAAAAAAAGAGGTGGGAAGGAGAAGCCATACCTTCATACCCGGACGAGGCCGGAAAGCTCGTGGAAGCCGCTCAGGCTGGGGGATCTGCACCCTCAATCTAACCCCATCCTGGACATATGAAAAGTCCGTCCGAGGGTACCGCGGGACCCCTAACCCCTCTCTATCAAGAACCTGGGGCGTCCTCAGCCTCCTCAAGACAAATACCGGATACTGCTCAATCGCCACGAATCCCGAGAAGTGTTGGCCGCCCCGATAATCACCCCAGGTCTCCGACCTCTCGCTCGGATACATCATGTCGGCGGGAGGCTCCACCGGTGTCATCAAAGGCGAATTCACGCCATGCTGACGCGTCACTCTCTCCCCCAGATAATACACGTCGCAAGTCAAGCCCCTCAAAATCCTCCGCTGTACGGTCCATACCTCGGCGCCCTCGTTGCGCCACATCGAAACGATCCCGGGGATAGAATATCATCCCCTCATCCGTCTCGGCCCCGTCAAAGGCGGGCGGTCCACGTATCGAGGGTCGTGCGCCCTCTGGAACCCTTCTTCTCCCGGGCAAACTTGGACCCGAGGAACGCATGGCCGGATACGCCCGACGTACTCTGGCCGGTGTCGCCACATCGTGACGTGAAAGAACTCCAACGCCCATACCTGCGAAAGGTAAAAATAAAATCAATTAAGTGCGAAAAAAGATACGTGCTTAAAGAAAAGAGGGAAAGCAAAAGGAAAGCTTATACCTCCAGAGGGAACTCGAAGCATGTCAAGGAGCGACGGCCTTAGGCTATACCGATCTAGAGCGAAATAGAGCTCTGCCAGCCCTGCCTCTCCCCAAGAGACCTCTCCGGCCATCCTCACGTCCTCCAAGGACCTCAGCAAAGCAAAGACAGCCGTCCCCTCGGCATGTCCAAAAAGAGTGCTCGAAAAAGCAAACCATAAAAAGGCCCTAGCAATCTGCTCAGCGCCTATCCTCTCATCCCTAGCCTCGTAGCTCCCAATGATCTCCACAATCTTTCCCTCGACCACAGAGTACTCCATACCCATCCCCTTTTTGGGAATAGGGGAAAATCCTAGAAGGGCCTGCAGATCCAGATCGATGTATCCGTCTCTCCACTCAATGTTGCGTCCATTAAAGGACAGACCCGTGATCGCAGCATAGTCAGAAGGCATAACCGTCGCCTCGCCCCAGAAGAAGTGAAATGTGTGGGTCACGTCCCACCAGTGCTGTGCCAAAGCAAAGATCAGACCCTTACTCTTGGGAAACTTGACCAACCCCCTCAAGCACTCGATGAACTCGTACAAGCCAGTCTCAATGACGATCTGTCTAGGACTCATCATCGCTCCTCTGCCCATATCTGGAAGCCGGTCCCATAGACCAATCACAGACTCCACTGATCCTCGAGTCTTCATCTTGTTCAACTGCTCCATCACGAAATTGTTTCCACCCTGCAATAAAAAAAAGAGAGGGAAACAAAAATGTCAAAAGTGTCAAAAATTTTGCATTCAAAAAAAAAAAAGAGAGCATACACATGCATCATAAAATTTTGAAGAAAATTCGGCAGCATAACAGCATACAATGGACCTAACCCCATTTTTCTCGCACAAAAGAAGGCAGTTTTCAGCAAATCCCAATCAACATTCATTCATACATGAAGAAAAAATTCATACAAGGAGTCAACGGAAGCAAAAACTCCGTCCCATTTTTCATAAAATAACATGCATACATTCATTCAACGGAAGCAAAAACTCCGTCCCATTTTTCATGAAATAGCATACATAAACAATTTTTTAAATCATTCATTCAATCAAAGGGGAACGAAAAATCCGTCCCACTTTTCATAGAAAATCACATTCTCAAAAAAAAATGCATTCATATCATTCATATCATTCATCATCCCATTACAAAAAAAAATCCTACAAGAGTGCATACATGCATACATTCATGTCCGTCCCAAATTCGGACGAATTCCTTATCATTTCATATTTAAAAAAAAAACAACAAAAAAAAAGGCAAAATGCCCATTCTTTTCAAACACATTGCAACATGCAAATCATCAAAATTTCAAAAAAAAAAAAAATACAATTTTCGAATTTTTGAAAAAAAAAATGGCAAAATGCCCATTCTTTTCAAACAAAATGCACATTTGGGTTACCCATAAACTCATTACAACATGTAAAGCATCAAAATCAAAATCCAAGGCCAAGAGCATCATCATTTTCGAATTTTTCAAAAAAAAAAAAATTCAAAAATAAAAAAAATCAATTTCAAGCAAGAAATCGACAAAGGGATCGAAAAGATTCGAAGTATACCGTGCGAAGACTCGGATCAGTGGCCCAATGTTGCCACGCATCGGGGTATGGCTCCTCCGCAATCGATTGCGAAAGAGAATAATGCCTCCTCATTCGGACAAGCTCCAATCGTCTCTCCGCGACCGGGCCGCGTCCTTGGCCTTGAAAAGCAACTCCCCTGTGCTCCATTGCTTGAAAAATCGAAGAAATCGGAAGAATTTTGGAGTTCCTAGGCTATCAATGGCGGCTGGGGCGATTTTCTCTTTCTCTCTCGTAATTTTTGAAAAAAACAGACTGAGGAAGAAGAAGGGCGTTGGCCCTCATTAAAACCAATCTGACTTTCAACCCTATCCGCGCGGATGGTTTTGAAGGGTCAAAATGACCCTTTTGCCCTTTAAAATTTCAGGACTCTGCAGTTTAGTCCTCAACTTAGCAGAGTTAACCAAAGTTAACCAAAGTCAACCCCCTTTCAAGAGAATCATCAACGGCAGTCAAACGTAAGTTTGATCTCCCCAAGAAAGATAACGGGATCCCGTATCTTTCATCAAAATCATTCCACGGCAGTCAAACGTAAGTCCGATTTCTCCAAGAAAGATAACGGAATCCCGTCTCTTTCATCAAAATCATCAACGGCAGTCAAACGTAAGTCCGATTTCTCCAAGAAAGATAATGGAATCCCGTCTCTTTCATCAAAATCATCAACGACAGTCAAACGTAAGTCCAATTTCCCCGAGAAAGATAACGGAATCTCGTCTCTTTCATCAAAATCATCGACGGCAGTCAAACGTAAGTCCGATTTCTCCGAGAAAGATAACGGAATCCCGTCTCTTTCATCAAAACATCAACGGCAGTCAAACGTAAGTTCGATTTCTCCGAGAAAGATAACGGAATCCCGTCTCTTTCATCAAAATCATCGACGGCAGTAAAATGTAAGTCCGATCTCCCCGAGAAAGAAACGGGATCCCGTATCTTTCATCGAAATCATTCCCCGGCAGTAAAACGTAAGTCCGATCTTCCCGAGAAAGATAACGGGATCCCGTATCTTTCATCAAAATTATTCCCCGGCAGTAAAACGTAAGACCGATTTCCCCGACGAATACGTCTGATTTTTCCCAGCAAAGGCTAACAAAATCCCCAGCAAAGTTAACGGAATCCCAAAAGCCAACGGAATCTCGAGTAGATCTCGAACTACGAAAGGGTTTGATTCCCACTAGGGATACGTAGATAGCCTATCATTAGGTCCAGCCCCTCGACCAAAACGGTCACCCTCTCCTTCGGCAGCAGACAAAGTCCACCGAAAGGCCATTTCAAATCAATGTTCGAGGCACCTAAAACGCCATCATCAAGGCTCGAGGCACCTAAAACGCCATCATCTCCCGGGTCAAAGACCCAAACTACGACTAGCTTGATTCCTCTTAAGGATACGTAGGTAGCCTATCATTAGGTTCAGCCACCCGACCGAAAATGGTCATTCCTATCCCCAGCAGAGCGGATAGCCATCCGACCAAAATTGTCATCTCTTATCCCCAGCAGAGTTCCTCTTCAGCACCCGACTGCAGAGCTTGCTTTTCAAGGTTCGAGGCACCTAAAACGCCATCATCTCCAGGGTCAAAGACCCGAACTACGGCTGGCTTGATTCCTCTTAAGGATACGTAGGTAGCCTATCAAATAGGTTCAGCCACTCGATCACTTGATCATCCTGTCAAATATGGAGCCTTACTCTTATCGACGACCCCGCTTCTTTCGAAAGCACCGTCGCCGAGGGGCTACTGTAAGTGCTCCAATTTGAGTTTGTTAGTATTTTCGTTAGAAAATTAACGAAAGTTTTAACATTCCTAACATTTCTAACAATTTCTAACATTTCTAACCAAGTAAGGGTAGATTAGGGATTGCCAAAAAAAGATAAACCAAAGAAAGAATCTCAAAAAGCAAAAGAAATAGAAAAAACCCGAATTAGCAAGCTGAAAAACATAATCAGTTTGAATTTTTTTGAAAATATTCTTTGTGTCCAAAGCCTGCAGCTGCAATTAATGAACAGTGCACGCTGCAGGAACCCTCCGCGCGGATGGTTATGTCATTTCCAGGGGCTATAAATTGAGCCCTCCAGTCTCAGAAAGAAGAGAGAAGAAACATTTGTCACAACTGCACCTTGGCGAAAATAGAGAGAAAACAGTGAGAATTCTCTAGAATTGTCACCTTTTTCTCAACTATTCACCCAAAATCACACTCACTCAAACACTTTCATATTCAAGCCTCAAACACTCTTACATTCAAGCCAAAAACCCCAAAACACAAAGAAGATTGGTAAACCCTCCTTCTCCTTACCCTAAACTCCTTCATGCATCCATTTTCAAACTCCAAAATGTAGTTTGTTCATCTTCTTGCCTTAGATCCAAGAAGATCACCATGGAAGTTCATCTCCATGAATGATCTTCTACAAGGATCAACATTATTTTCAAAGTATTCTTACTTACTTGCAAAGAAAACACATTTTCAAAACCCTAAAAATCATTTTCATACATCAAATCTCATTTTCAAAGGATAAAATTCCCCTTCCCAAGCAAATGAAGTGCTTAGTCCTAATGTACCCCAAGGATGGTTTGATATAGTTGATTCACCACTAAAATGTCAAGTGATCACTAATCAAAACCTAGGGAAATGGGGACTAGCACGGATGCCAAACCCCCTTTAAAATCATGTTTTCCTTCTTGAGAAGTTGCTGTCCAGTAGCAATTTTCTAAGACCCCAGTCCATGGTCTAATTTTTGGACACAGATAAAGTTGTAATTTGGTGTTGACTACAAAACACTTTTTGTAGCCAACATCCAGAGATTTCCATAAATATTTTTACTTTATTTTTTTGCGTGCGTAAAACTCCATTTTTCAAATTTTCTTTTGAAGGTCAGATCACCAGTCTCTGGAAGTCCAGATCTCATACCTGAGATTTCCAGAAGGTTTTGGGTCCTCAAATCTTCTCCGAAATGGAAAATTCTTTCACATAAATATTATTTGAGGTGTCTGGAACAACTTTCATTCTCTGAGTTTTCTCAGATTATGAAGTTTTGAAGCCCTTAAATCCATTTCAAAATTGAGTGTCCACTGCCTTTTTCATTCTGGCAGAAATGGTTTCCAACTTCCAAAAATCTTTTGAGTACCAAAACTCAACCCAAAAATCACACCAAAAATTATGGGATCTGTCCAAAGTCTAATAAAGAATTCCCAATTTTTACTTTCCTCAGTTTCAACTTATTTTGGCCAAAGTAACACACACACACACACACAAACAAATGGTTTTTAGCTTGGAAGACTCGTTTTACGAGGCATTCCGGGTGCACACTAACGTCCTTCCCGGCGTGTAACGTGACCTCCGAACCCAAATATCTAATCTCGGGCATTTTTCAAAGTTTTCGCCCTTAAAATAAAAATGGCGTGGCGACTCCGGCCTTTTCGATTGGTTTTTCAAAGAAACGAAAAATTTCAAAGTCCTTTCGGAAAAATTAGGCACATTCATCACAGTGACGCCTGTTCGTATTCTCGTAAGCTGAGGACGATCGAAATCACTTTCTCCTCATCATGTCCGAGCTAGAAATTCGGAGGCCACTGAACAGTATAAGCCGAGATACGAACATGGGCTTGTCCGGATAAGGCTCAAGTGGATTGGGCCCTAAACATAATCCATTAAGTCTCATATAAGAGGAAGGAAATGGGCTTCCTCATACCAAAGCTACCTCGCCATTCCCCCAGGTCGACATAGACCCAGCAGGCAGAATGACTAAGGCTCAACGAGAAGAGTCTTCTCAGAAAACCGAGGGAGACCTCCCTCCAAGGCCGAGCTGGAGCTCCCTAGATGACGAGGAGGCTTCCTCGTCTATCAATCCTTAACTGATTTCTCCAGTTCTCTTACCTCCTCCCCGGCTAATTGTAGGCCGACCTGGCCACGTATGACGAGGAGGGGCCATCTCGGCATTCATGCAAAGTGGCAGTTTATTCAGTCCTATTCAAAGTAGGAGATTGCACAGTTACAATCCTCCTAGGATTGTAACCACCTCACTTGCCTAATTCAGGTCCATCAAGGACTCCTCAACAGATTTAATCCTCCTAGGATTTATTATAGCAGTCCAATTCAACGTGGATTCTACATTAGTATTCCCATAAATACAAGCCATAATTCACATATTTTGGTACGTTATCTTTTAACTCTAAACTCTGTCAAATTGATTTCTCTCTCTGAAAACAACAATACTTACTTTTACGCCGGAGGGCCTTCGCCGGAGAAGCCCCAACTTAGTTTCTTATTTAGTAAATTAAAAATAGCGTCACTATATTAATTGAGTCACTGCAAATGATTGATCAATATTTAATATTATAATCGTTAGATAGGTTAAAGATATTAACCCATATTATTGTTAATATCTCTAACAACAACAACAGTGACGTGCATTAATATCGTGGGTCGTTGATCTTGCACGTGTAATGCAACTGCTTTGATACGATCATAAATTTTGAGATTCCAACTTAAAATAGATGGTATCAGAGAGCAGGTCAATTACACGTGTCATTGCAACGGTACACGATATTACTGCACGCCACCCGACTAATAAGTTCAGTAAATTTTGGCAAAGCACGCTATACACGTGAGGGGCGTGTTAGAGATGTTAAACCACGGCGTTGACAAACCTAGTATATAATATATAAAGATTATAGGCCATTGCCTTTTTTATCACCAATTGGTTTTAGTCTATTTTTATGTATAGGTTAATCTTTGTTAGTATTTTACTTTTTTAGCAAAATAGGATTGCAGTTTGATGTAATCAATTTAATTTATGAAATTTACTGTTTCAACATGAAAAGCAACTATCAAGACAGGAAACGTCTAAAATCTATGTACGAGTCATCTTCCTCGGCATAAGTAGACGAAAAAGAAGAAAGCCCAACGTCTTAACAAGGAAACCCCTCGGCTCTAATGACTAAAGCGGCAGAAAATGTCTCATTGGTAATACCCTTGTTCTTCCCTACTCAAAACTCACTCATACATACATTTTTACACATAAATAATGTGAAGTGGTTGCTATTACTTGTTGTTTGAACTCCCATTCCCCTCTTGTCCCAAGGATCCAAGAGGATCTCCACGGAATCCATTTCCATGGATGATCTTCTAAGGTGATCCACATTCTCCTTCACTTTTATGTCATTCTCCACTCCCCCTTTTTTACATTACTTGATATTTGCCTTTTGCCCTAAAGTATGGTCATCTTGGAATCCATCTCCATAGATGACTGTGAGTACCCCGACCCGAACTCGTATTTTTGGGTCTGCCCATTTATTTAAATTCTTGGGCCCATTTTTATTATTCATTAGTTTTGGGCCTGCTTGACTTCGGCCCATTCTGCCTAAAAGAACCGGTGTCATACGACACCCAAATTCATTCCAGTCAGTATTAAATAAAGGGTTTTATCCCATTTGCAAAGGGGGGGACACACAAAAAAAAGGGAGAGACTCTCAGTTTCTTTCTCACTAAGCAATTCTCTCTCTCACTCCACTCTCTCTCTATACGCAATAATAGGGAGACCCCCTCCCCGGTCTTCTCCTCCTTCTCCGATCACCATCACCGGTCTCCCAAGGCCTCCCTCACCTTTCTCTCTATTTTTCGACACCCAAATCAGTCGACAAATCACCAATCCTTCTCCATGCAAACAAACACCGTCTCCCTCAAACCATTCGCCGGCCAAAGACAATCGGTCTTCCTCGCCAAATCTCCCTCTAAATCGGCTGGAGCTCCCTAAATCAGCCTCCCCACCATTCTCGGCCAAACCCAAGGACCGATTTAACCCAATCTCCTTCACCGAGCTCTCCCTCCTCAATCAAAACAACAAAAACCGCAAAAACACACTCTCTCACTTCTCTCTCTACTCGGTTCTCACTGCCTCCCTCACCAAATCATTCACCGGTGACCCAATCACTCTCCGGCCAAGCTTCCTTTCAGTTCTCTCCCTAAACCATTCACTGGTACCTTCTCCCCTGTTCAGAGACCCCTCCATCTCCAGCAAAACACACACACATATACCTATTTGCAACTGCAAATATTCTCAATCTGAGGCTTCTCATCCGATTTCCGAAGCTGATTTGAAGCTCCTTATACCTAACGTGGTATAAGGATCGTGGACACTACGAGGGTAATCTCTAATCCCTAAACTCTTCATCTCTCTGTTGTTTATGCCATTTTCATGTTCATCAGCTGGGATCTGTTAATCTGTGATTAGAATGGTCTTGCTTTGTTCATACTATGTTATATTTGTGATGTTCACATTCTGAATCTGAACCTGGTGTTTTACCTATGCAATGGTTTGGTCTGGGATCTGGTTAAGCTTGTTTTATTTTAGTATCTGAATGTTATGTCCAGTCTGGTGATAATATTTGTACACTGGATACTTCAGCGAGTGTGGATCGTTCCATATCCACACTCACCCGAATCTCAATCTTGATCATGCTTGTCTAAGTTAGGAGGTGATGGCCCATCATTCATATTTGGCCATCAATGCCATATGATCCTCCCACAATACTCATTTATTACTGTCGTTGCTTGAGTTAGGAAGTGAGGGTTCTTTAATTGTGACCCAAGAAATGTGGTCATTCACATTGGGTCACTGAAACCCCATGACCTTCCCATAATACTCTTTATCTCAGTCTCTTCATTGTTCCAGTTAGCCTCTTAGCTTTAGAACGGTATTGGTGGCATGACCACCCCCCTTTGTAGAGACAGTCTGACCAGGGCTTCCTGTGTCATACGACATCCACGCTCCTGGGTAGTCCTGTGTCGCATGACACCCAAGGCCCTGAGCAGTCCTGTGTCGTATGACATCCGTGGCCCTGGACAGACTGCCTCAACCCATTTCCTTGTAATTTGATTTCATCAATTGTAAGTGGGATGTGGCCTCCCACGGTAAAAGGCTCACAAGTTGTAATCTCTCATTCTGATCAATAAAGCAAAGCATTAAATCGCATTTTATTACATATATTGTCTCACACAATTGCACACACTTTTGAATGATTTGAATGTTGAATATAGAAAGATTCGTCTACGGACGAGGCGTGTTGGGTGAACTCTCAAGTTCTTCCCAACACGTAACCTGACCCCCGGACCCAAATTCTCTTTAAAGGTTATTCAATGTTTTCCTTAAAAACGGCGTGGCGACTCCCAAGATAAATTTATTTTATCTTTTACATACAATTATATTTTCGGCGAGCGTTCATTCAATGACCACTTTAAATGGTCTACATCCTTTACTTCCTTGTAAATCCCCTTCCCCATGTCTAAGATGCTCACCTTGGAACACTTTCCTTGGATGAAAATCATCTAGACTTACAAAATAGGTCACGCAAGATGTATAAGATACACTTGAGTTTAGGTCTCAAGGATGGTCTTCTCATGACCACCTTAGAGATCTTCCTCTAAAGTTGATACATCTTGACCTAAATTTCTTGTCAACTTACTTTTCATGTTAAAATCCCCTTTGTCCCTAGCAAATGAAGTGTTTTCAAAAGTCCTAACATGTTGGTGTAATGCCCTAGGCTATGGTTATGTTTGACTTGAACCGTTATGTATCATCTTTATCATTTATTATAGAGCGCATTTATTATGTTCATTATATGTTTGCATGTTTATTATATTGAACTGCGTCCCTAGTTATTGTGAACAACTAGTATAAGTTGGTAATGGATAACCATGGAGATGATTATATGTATGCACATTACACTTATGGATACTTGCTAGAGAACAAATATTGGACTTGACCTACTTATGAGATTTATGACATGGTCTGTTGTCATGATTAAATCTCATGATAGTCGTGTTATTGAATCCTTAGTACCTGAGATTATCATTATCTTCCACATGACAAAGATCATGTTTGATATAGTCTAACACTATCTTTAATCGGATAGCAATAAGGGCTATGTTAGCACGATTGGATTTATGTAGGGAAGAATGATAATTCAAGACAGGATTTGTCCCTCTTATGAAGAGATATGTTTTCTTGGGCCCCTCGATGAATGATGTTGATGAAATGTGTGGCCACACTCAAGTGATTTGATAGAGATCAAATGCATTTGGATTATCAACATATTCAGAATTGAGAAAGTATTGAACGGAATGAGTTGACATAGACCATGGCTCATGTTCAATTGGACATCGTGGACAAAGGGATTATGACATTGGATCTATTAAGGAATCAAGCTTTGATGTTATATTTAATTGGGTGGACATAATGATTTGCTAGAAGTAACTTATGTCTTGTGAGGTTGATGTTTCAACTCACTACCAACATAAAATATAATTCCTAAAAGGTCACACATAAAAGAACGAATTTGATTCAAGCTGAAAATTGGAAATTTTGGGTTCTGGCACGACTTGTGACCAGGAGCACGACTTGTGCCCTGGGTCACGACTCGTTCCAAGGGATACAACTCGTGACAAAGGCTGAGACACGACTTGTGTTTTGGTTCATTTTGATCAGAACGAGTTGGGGCTTGGAGAACGACTCGTGAGCACGAGTGGAATGCAAAGGGCATGAATCGTGCCAATTGGCACATCTCGTGCCAAGGCTAAAATTCGTGTCCGTACAGTTTTCCTTTGCTAGGAAGGTTTTGGTGTTTGACAAGGTTTCTACCCTAATTGTTAGGGGATTTATATGGGATATAAATACAACCTTTTCAGGCATAATTTTTTCTCTCTCACATCATAATCCAAGGTTTATGAAACTCTAGATTTTGATTTTGAATTAAAAGTCCCAAATTGTTCCATAGTTTTGGCTTTTGATTATTGAATATTGATTCAATAATCAAGAGGATCATCCAGCAATCCAACAAGAAGGTGTTCTTGGATTCATTCGCGTGTGGATTACCGATAGAGGGTGATAAGTTAATCACCAAGAGCTTGAAGCCTTCCGTTCGTTGATTTATCACAAGGTAAAGAACAAGGAGAAGATCAAAACCTTAATCAACGGATTTGAGATTCATTTTGAGATTCAATTTTCAGATTAGAATTCAAAGCTAAACATAATCGCATTCAAGGTATGTAAATTTTATCTCATATAAATTTCTTATCTCTTCATGCTAGACGGATCTTAGGGCTAGGGTTTTGATGTTATTTATAAATCTTTTGCTGCGTTCGTAAACCCAAAAATCCAACAGAGGTATCAGAGCCCTGTCTTGCCATGATTAGGATTGAAATTGCATGCTAGATTTAATGTGATTATTTGCTACCATGTGATATGAAATAGATCTAGATTCCATGTGTTTTATTTCTATGAAAAACAAGTATATGTGATATACCATGTTCATGATTTATGATGAATTAATTAGATTAGTTTATCACATAGGTTAAAGATTTGTTAAATATGATTAAATAAAATTTGTAATTTCTCAAAATTGAATCAAAGTGTTTGTATGAAATTTTGTGAATCCCTATGTTCATGATTATGTTCACATGAGATCTATGTTACAACCATGCGATGTTTATTACATGTTGAAAACCTTCTAAATATTTAAATCTTATGTCATTCCTTGATTAGAACACTTGTGATATTTTAGGGTATTTTGATGTAGTTTCAGCTCAGTTGGGTGCATCATTATATCTTAATTTGTGATCAAGATGAGTTTATGGTTGATGTAGTTTTGGCCATAGTCAAGTGCATCGTTCCATGTCTTATACGTTTGAAAAAGGTTTTGATTTAATTGGTGCTTTCAAATAGGATTTGACCCAAGGCATAGATGAGATTTAAAATATATTTTGACATATGATGTCTAAGAAAATCTCATAAAAGATCTAAGAGTCATATAGTGATATGATTGATGTTTCTACCTAAATAGCTTGATTTCGGGTATTAGCTCAGTTAAACCGGAATTAAGTGAAATATGGATCTTATCCTACTATGATTATATGATACATGTTTGTATTTGAAGGTGTATAATTTAGTGGGAGTATTTATGAAATACATTTTTCGCATTTGTTATGGCTTGGACCTTTTAGGTACTTGAATATTGCCTAAGCGTTACGGTGCATTTACGGTTATGGCTTACGTGAACATAGTAGCTAAATAATCCCAACGTGTTACATAAGGCAAATATTGTATAATTGTTCGGTTTTACGCAATTTTTCCATCCCTCTGTGTAAATAACCCAATATTGGTTCACATCCAATAACATCTTCACCATCTAGAGTAACAATGAGTCGAAGAACACCATGCATTGATGGGTGGTGAGGTCCCATATTGACTATCATGAGGTCTTTTCATTGAGTCATTATTTGGATTTAGATTTAGGAACACTACCAAAGTGTTTCAAAGGGGTTTATCTTGACGTAGGCTGCCTCGGCCTCGATTCACCTAAGTGAAATCAAGTCTCTCTCGTTACGCTTAAAAATCAAATATGAAACTTCATACACCTTAAAGTTCATAGAACGAAAAGATCTTTTTGAGTTCCTTATACTCATTACGCCTAGCATTGAATAGAATGGATGATATTAATATATGTTTATATTGTTTGCATATTTTATTGTAGAATGGCTACACACAATAATCAACCCCTGTCACTGCGATCAGTCCTTGAGAAGGACAAGCTTGAGGAGAATGGTACAAACTATTCTGATTAGATCAGAAGCCTTAGAATTGTTCTAAAGCAAGAGAAGAAACTGTACGTTCTCAATGAACCCATTCCACCTCAACCTGCTCCAAATGCTTCTAGAGCTGATAGGGATGCATATAAGAAACATAATGATGATTCTATGAATGTTGCATGCCTTATGCAAGCCACTATGTCTAAGGCTCTTCAGAAGGACCTTGAGCACATAGATGCAGCATTTGATCTTGCTGAGCGCTTAAAGGAAATGTTCCAAGTGCAAGCAAGAAATGAGAGGTATGATGTGTTTAAGGCCCTAACTGCATGCAAAATGCAAGAGGGGCAATCGGTGGGAGCTCATGTCCTTAAGATGAAGGGTTACTTTGAGCGTCTCGATAGGCTTGGAAAACCATTGAGTTTGGAACTCGCCACGGATTTGATATTAAATTCATTGCCTGAAAGTTATAGTCATTTTATTATGCACTATCATATGATTAGCATGGATAAGAATCTCTCAAAATTGCATGCAATGCTTAAGACCGCAGAGATGAATATCAAGAAGCCTAAAACCGATAATGTGTTAATGGTTAACAAAGGTAAAGGGTTCAAGAAGGATGGCAAAGGTAAAGTAAGTGTACCTAAGTCAAAGGTTGCTATTGCCAAAGAGGCTCCCAAGGCATCTCAAAAGGATGCAGTTTGCTACCATTGCCAAGAGGTTGGTCATTAGAAGTGCAACTGCAAGGCTTACAAGAAGGCCTAAAGGCGAAAAAGGGCAATACGATTGCTCCTGATTCAGGTATCTATATGATAGATATTTTCCTTTCTATTTCTAGTTCATGGGTCTTAGATACCAGGTGTGGATCTCACATTTGTTTGAATGTGCAGGGACTGAGAAATAGGAAGCTACTCAAACAAGGTGAAATTGACCTGCTATGTGTTGGGAATGGAGCAAGAGTTGTTGCATTAGCCATAGGGACATATGATGTAACTTTACCTAGTGGCTTAGTACTTGTTTTGAACAATTGTTACTATGTTTCGGATTTGAGTAGGAATATTATTTCTGTTTCTTGTTTGAATAATGAGGGATATAATTTTCTTATTAAGAATATGAAGTTTTATATATATTTAAATGATATACTTTATGGTATTGCAAATTCATTTAATGACCTTTATGTTCTTGATGTTGATGAGAAACAAAATAGTGTTGAAAATGTTTATCATGTGGACAAGAAGTCTAAACCAAATAACGTGAACAACTCGTTCATGTGGCATTGCCGGCTTGGTCATATAAACGAGAAACGCATTTCTAAACTCCACAAAGATGGAATGTTAGACTCACATGATTATGAATCATATGAGATATGCGAATCTTGTTTATTGGGAAAAATGACCAAACCACCCTTCACTAAGAGTAGTGAAAGGGCTAGTGACTTATTGGGCCTAATACATATTGATGTATGCGGACCAATGAGCAGCATTGCTAGGGGAGGATTTTGGTATTTCATTATATTCACCGATGACTTATCTAGATATGGCTATGTCTATCTAATGAAGTCAAAGAGTGAATCGTTTGAGATGTTTAGAACATTTCAAAATGAAGTACAAAATTAACTTGGCAAAACAATTAAAGCACTTCGATCCGATCGTGGTGGTGAGTATTTGAGCCAAGAGTTTGACAATCATCTCAAAAACTGTGGAATTGTTTCAGAGTTAACTCCACCCGGAATGCCACAATGGAATGGTGTTTCCGAGAGGAGGAATAGAACCCTATTAGATATGGTTCGTTCGATAATGTGTCAAGTAGACCTTTCTATATCCTTTTGGGGACATGCATTAGAGATTGCTGCGTTCACACTGAACAGAGTCCCTACTAAATCGGCTCCTAAGACCCCACATGAGATGTGGTATGGAAGAAAATCTAGTTTGTCTTTCATGAGGATTTGGGGCTTCGAAGCTTATGTGAAGAGACTTGTCTCTGATAAGTTAGAACCTAAATCCAACAAGGTTATTTTTTTTGGTTACCCTAAGGAAACCAAAGGGTATTATTTTTACAACCGCAATGAGAACAAAGTGTTTGTTGCTCGATATGGTGATTTTCTTGAGAAACAGTTTCTCAATAAAACATCTAGTGGGAGTAAAATTGATCTTCTTGAAGAAGTTCAAGAACTCGAAAATAACATGGAACCGATAGTAGAGACTGAACCAAGTCCAGAAGAAGTTGTGGAACCGGTTCAAGATCCACAAGTCCATCGTAGATCGGATAGGTTACGATCCACACTCGAGAGATATGGATTTCTCGTATCGGAGAGTGATGAAGTGGAAGTCATTGAGAATGACGAACCTACTTCCTATCAAGAGGCAATGTTCGATCCCGATTCGGATAAATGGTTAGAAGCCATGAAGTCCGAATTGCAATCCATGTCGGACAATCAAGTTTGGAACTTGATTGAGCCACCCGAAGGTGTAAAAATCATAGGGTGCAAGTGGGTCTTCAAGAAGAAGACTGACATGGATGAGAAGGTGCATACCTATAAGGCTAGGCTTGTAGCAAAGGGATATAGGCAAACTCATGGTGTAGACTATGATGAAACCTTCTCGACTATTCCCATGCTTAAGTCTGTTAGAATTTTGATTGTCATAGCTGCGTATTATGACTATAAGATATGGCAAATAGATGTCAAAACCGCTTTCCTTAATGGAAAACTGCTTGAGGATGTGTATATGACACAACCCGAAGGTTTTGTCGATCCACGAAATTCTAACAAGGTTGTTGTGGGTATTTTTCAGCATGGTGACATCTTCGATTGATCTGCATGTCAATATGTTATTCCCTTTGTAAGTATCGTTTTAATATTTACTTATTTGATATTTCCTAATATCTTTATTCTTATTTTCCAGTAATTAAGAGAGAAGAATACGGGATATTTTCCTAGCACGTTCAAATACAGCTTCAACGGCAAAGAATGACTTGGTCTCATGGACGTTGAAAAGATAAAGATCATCTCCGGGATTGTAGGAACAAACTCTTACCCTTTCTTATATTTAAGGGGAGGTGGAGACGGAAATGGACATGCATTCTTATATGCACACACTCTATGCACAAATTAATTGTAATCCTCTCCATCCTCTTCTGAAGTTGTAACTCAATTATCATAGTGAAACTTTTAAGGTTGGAGACCTAACTCCCTGGGTTTTTTCCGAAGAGGTTGTCACCTCCAAGGTTTTCCTCGTTAACAAATTGTGGTGTCATTCATTCTTTTCATGTCATTGTTCCATTTATTCGAATTCCACAGTCCCCTCCTTAGTATTTAAATCCACACACTTGTCAAAGTCAAGATTCAACTCTATTGTTTTTTCTACCAAAACAATTTGGTGACCACCGAGGGGCCTCATGGTTTATCGGTTATTTGGATCATTTCCTAAGCAAATTCATTATGTACGCACCCCCAATGTGTCGCCGCCGGCAAGAGTCCCATTGTTGCTCAGACATCGGGAGGTAGAACCGGCTTGTTGCCGCCACCTCCTCGACCGGACTTGACAAACTCAACCTACGAAGACTCCACAAAGGGAGCGACCTCTTCCAATGTAGATGCGACATCCGGAGTATCTGACCGGAGTTGAATCAAAGGTTGGACCGGCCAAGACAACCGATCAAAAGTCTTGACCAATTCCATGATTAAGATGCAGAAAGATCAACGGCTCATCGCATCTCGGCTTGACAACATATCACCGCTTGCGTGCAAGGATCCTCAACTTCGACAACACCGAAGGATCTACACTTGAGTGAATTTATCCCAATGGGTAGTCCGCCTCAAACTCAACAGTTGACATCCTTAATGACATCAACACCTTTGCCCGGGGACACCCTATCGACGCCACCTTCCTCAGGATTCACCCAGTTCATCCCATTCATTGACAACACTCTTTGTCACAACTACTACGAGACAACTCTGGTTTGCTAAATAATCTTTTCACTAATAATAATTTCAATCGTATTCCTATGGGTGACCCTTTTGCGGGAAACCCGCTAGCCAAGCGGATGCGGGATCTCGGAGGCGATAATGAACGTGCCGGGCGTAACTCCTCCAATCCAACCGGTGACTCGAAGCTGCTACAATCAATCCCGGTTTGTCAGCAATTGCAAATGTTGACATCCCGGCGTTTCGATGTACCATCTATGAAGTTGTATGATGGTACCACGGACCCAGAAGAGCATGTTGCCTACTATCAAGAAAAGATGGACATAATCCATATTCCACTTCAATTCCGGGAATCCTGCTTATGCAGGGGGTTTGGATCAACCTTGTTTGGACCAGCTCTCAAATGGCTGATTAAGCAACCCCTAGGTTCAATTGGTTCAAATGCCCAGCTCATCAACATGTTCTATAACCAATTCTCATGCAGTCGACAATTTGAGAGGTTGACAAGTGATCTCTACAATGTGACCCAGCAGCCTAATGAAACCCTGAAGGATTATGTCCACCGGTTCAATAAGGAAGTGCTAGAAATTCCCAATCTTGACATGTCGACTGACCACGAAGCATTCAAAATGGGGAAGAAAGATTCACAATATTATCAAGATTTGGTCATGACTCCATGTAAGCGGTTGGAAGAAGTCGGAGCGGGCGTAAAGATTCATAAGATTGGAGGAAGATGAGCTGCGAAGATCGAAATCCTCAACCAAGATGTTGACATATGACAATCCCGACAGAAAGACTGAATCGTCCCATCGCAGGAACCACCGTTCCAATCCTTATCCAAGGATTGATACTAGCAAAATTAATTCAATAGATGGTGAGGATGAAGATAGCGATAATGTGCCTAACATTTCGATTATTGTTTTACGTTGACATTTCGGGTATACTACGTGCAATGGGCAACCTTGGGGACAAAGCCGGATGGCCAAAGAAGACGGATAAGGCCACGGGGTGGCGTGACAAGTCAAAATGGTGCGCTTACCATGAAGACTTTGGACATGTTCTTGAAGATTGCATCGCACTAAGAAAGGAGATCGGTTACTTGCTCTCGAAGGGACATCTCAAGGAGTTCTTGGGATCCCGAGAAGAAGAAGGCCGAAAGTGCGGAAGCTCCTCATGAAGCCGAAAGACCGGTTTCTCCCCGGCATCAACAAAGGTGATCAATTTTATTAGTGGAGGTTCAGAAATATGTGGTACATCCTATTACGCCGCAAAACGACATGCTAAGGAGTCAAAAGAGGAGAAGCCGAAAGACGGCCCGGGATGTCGACACCTGCCCGAGGATCCAATCACCTTTGATGAAAGTGATCGAGATAACTTCTTTGGAACACCACCACGACGGTCTAGTTATTTCCTTGCGGATCGCCAGCTGTACAATCCGGTGCATCTGGTTGATGGGGTAGCTCTGTCAATCTTATTATGTTGGGTACCCTTAAGGAAATGAACATCCCGAATCGGAGATCGTTAAGAAGTCTTCGATCTTTGGTAGGCTTCGGTGGTGAGGTCAAAGAAACAGTGGGGAGATAAAGCTTCCAATATACTCAAAGCGCCTCAACACCATGGAACGGTTCTGCGTAATTGATTGTGCAACATCCTACAATGTCATCTGGGAAGACCGTGGATTCATGGAATGAAGGTAGTACCCTCCACATACCATCAGTGTGTGAAGTTTCCAACACCTTGGGGTGTCGCTAAGATTTACAGTGATCAACAGGTGGCCAAGGAGTGTTATAAAACTTCAATGAAGGCGTCGACATCTCCAAAACAAGCATAGCAATTACAGAGGAAAGTACGTGAAGTCCTGGAAGCTAGGGAAGATGATGTGAAAGAAGTATTGCTAGACCCTTCCAACCCGGACATCAAGGTACTTATTGGCACTGACATCCCATCAGATATAGAAGAGAAGCTTGTGGACCTATTAAGAAGCAGAATAAAGAGTTTTGCTTGGAAACATGATGACATGACAGGCATCAGCAAAGATGTCATCACTCACAAACTTAACATAGATCCTAGCTTTAAACTAGTACACCAGAAACGTAGGAAGTTTGCAGAAACCAGAAACCAGATCATCAAGGAAGAGGTAGAGCGCTTACTCAAAGCCAACATGATATGAGAGGTCGATTACCCAAGATGGTTAGCAAACGTGGTTGTGGTAGAGAAGAGGAACGGGAAATGGCGAGTTTGTGTTGACTTCACCGACTTGAATAAAGCTGTCCAAAGACCCTTTCCCTTTGCCACACATAGATTCGTTAGTTGATGCCACCTCCGGACATGAGCTCCTCATATTCATGGATGCATCCTCAGGATTTCAACAAATCCAGATGGAACCATCTGATCAAGAAGACACCGCCTTCATAACGCCCACAGGTATTTATTGTTATATTGCTATGCCTTTTGGACTAAAAAATGCAGGTGCAACATATCAGAGGCTCGTCAACAAAATGTTCAAAGATCAAATTGGGGACACAATGGAAGTATACATCGATGACATGGTAGTAAAATCCAAGAAAGCCGAAGTTCACATAAGCAACCTATCTCGAAGCCTTTGACATCTTGGATTGTTTCAATATGAAACTTAATCCAGCTAAATGTAACTTTGGAATGAAGGCCGGGAAGTTTTTGGGTTATATGGTTACTAAAAGAGGCATTGAAGCTGCCCCAGAACAGATACGTGCTATTATCAACCTGTCGTCACCTCAATCTGTCAAGGACGTCCAAAGATTGACGGGAAAGATTCTGCACTCACCGAGATTCATCTCAAAATCCTCGGATCGATGCAAACCTTTCTACGATATCTTAAGGAAGAACAAGAAGTTCCAATGGGAGGACCAACATGAAGAAGACTTTCGGGAGCTCAAAACTTACTGTCGACACCTCCATTATTGGCCAAACCCGGGAGGAGGAACATCTCTACTTCTACCTAGCGGTATCGGAAGGCGGCTGTAAGTGCGGTCTTGGTGACGAACGAGATGGTAATCGGCAACCCATCTACTATATAAGTAAGACACTCTTAGATGCGGAGACCGAGGTACTCTCATTTACAAAAGTTAATTTTAGCTTTGATAAGCGCTTCTATTAAATTAAGACACTATTTTGAAACACATACTATAATTGTACGCACTAACTATCCTATTAAGAATGTTATGAGAAAACCGGAGATGTCGGGTCGAATGGCGAAATGGTACGTACAATTAAGCACATACGACATCAAATATGAGCCCGAGCGCAATAAAATCTCAAGCCCTAGGCGATTTTGTGGCTGATTTTAGTCAACCATGCAACAAGAGGTGGAATTGGAAGTACAGCAACTTCAAGATGATGACATCCTGAAAATTTGGACTCTCTACACAGATGGTGCTTCTAACATGAGAGGTACAGGTCTTGGAGTTGTACTAAAATCGCCACAAGGGGACATAATACCACAATCCATCGATTGCGGTTTCAAGGCCACTAATAATGAAGCAGAATATGAGGCACTAATTGCAGGTTTAACAGCAGCCCAGGACCTAGATGTCAAGCATATCCAGGTGTTTATGGATTCTTTGCTAATTGTTAATCATTACAACGGATCCTACATAGCAAAAAACGCTAAGATGATGACATATTTGGAAATCGTAAAAATTCTTTCGGCCAAATTCAAATCATTTTCCTTGGAACAAATCCCACGAGAAGAAAATTCTCAAGCAGATGCTCTGGCAAACTTGGGTTCAGCCTTCAAAAGCATTTCACAGACAAGTATCCCAATTGTGCATATTGACATCCCAGCAATTGATCATCTTGAGATGTTCGCTCTAGATGTCGACGTACCTTCCTCTCCAGCAGCAACCTCTTGGACGGCTCCTATTATCAAGTATCTCTTAGATGATACGATCCCAGCCGAGGAGAAAAATGCTAGAGCCTTCATGGTAAGAGTATCTAAGTATTTACTTATTGATAACCTCTTGTTTAGAAAATCTGCTGCAGGTCACTACTTAAGATGTCTAGAAGCGAGATAGAGCCCATCGGGTTCTCAAGGAGGCTGCACGAAGGACAATGTGGAAATCATAACGGGGCGTAAGTACGCATACCAAGGCTCTTAGAATGGGCTATTTTGGCCCACAATGAGAAAAAGATGCCGTTGACTACGCAAAGAAATGTGATTCTGTCAACGGCGTGGGGACATCCTGCACCAACCGGCTAAACTACTACATCCTATCCTGTCGCCATGGCCATTTATGGTGTGGGGAATGGACATCGTAGGAAAATTACCCAGGGCACCAGGTGGAAGAGTATTTCTATTGGCTATGACAGACTACTTTTCTAAATGGGTAGAAGCTGAGGCGTACGTACAAGTTCGCGACAGAGAAGTTATATCTTTTATCAAAAGAAATATATTCAGCCGATTTGGGACACCTTTGGAGATAATTTGTGACAACGGCTCCCAATTCATTAGTAAGAAAACCCATGATTTCTTGACATCTTGGGGAGTCAAGATGGTGACATCTTCACCCGTTCACCCTCAAGCCAATGGACAGGCAGAATCTAGCAACAAAATAATCATAAGCAACTTAAAAAAGAGACTGAACCAGAAGAAAGGACGATGGGCAGAAGAGTTACCAATGGTTCTATGGGCTGACAGAATGATATCTAAGAACGCTACTGGTCAAACCCCCTATTCACTTGTATTTGGAACAGAATCAGTTATTCCAGCAGAAGTACTTGTACCTACGGCCAGATACAGTTTGTTGACATCTGAACATAATAAGGACATCTTGATACATGACTTAGATACCGTGGACGAATTGAGGGACATGGCCAAAGTTCGCATGGCAGCATATCAACCAGATCTTACAACAAAAATGTAAGGATTAGAAGGTTTCAAGTAGGAGATTTAGTCCTACGAAAGGCATTCCAAAATACAAAGGAGCTCAATGCAGGCAAGCTCGCCCCAAAATGGGAAGGACCCTACCTAATAGATGCACAGGCCGGAAAAGGAGCATATCGCCTGGCAACCTTGGATGGCCAAATGATACAACGAAGTTGGAACGCCATTCACCTTAAAAGGTATTACATCTGAACGAAACCCCGCTTAAACTCATCTCTTCCCAGTTATGGATAATCTTTTATTTATTGGTAACCTTTTATTTTTCTATGTACTCTTTCATTTACTTCATTGCTAATCAAGATGTCACTAACACACCTTGTGGAGAGACGTCAACCTTAGTTGGCGTCTGTTTTTAACATGTTTCTGTCTTATGAGGTGTTGACATATTTACATGGGGACATGTCGAAAGTACGCAAAGAATAATGAATTCTCCTCCGTCAGAGACTGGCCATCTCTTCTTAAGTAAATGTACACAATCTCTTCCAAGGTTTAAAGAGTTAATTACCTCTTTCTTAAGATGTTAGGTTACCACACCTTCGCCTGGAGCGCAAGTCATCTCTTTAATTGAGGTGTGGGGTGGGCCTATATGGGTAAACTCATATAGCTTACCCATTCCCACTCAGTTAAATGATTGATCTTACATATTATTCTTGTGGTTATGACATATACATGTCATCTTAAGTATCTACAGCTTTGACATACTATCATGTCACCTTACGAGCATAACAAGTAACCATACAAAGAAAGATTTCATCCAAAAGAAAACAAGCCTTGACATGCTTGAAAACTACTAAACCTTAACTAGATTAAAGTTACCATAAAAACATCCAAACTACCAACGTTAAAGTGCAAAAGTGTTGGACCAACCCAACACGTAAAAGAAATTGTCTTTGGTCCTTATGGACCTATTACATAACCAAACAAAAATTAAAATTGTCTTAAGGGATTCCACCCCAGTAATATCATCCAAAAAAACAGAACAAAGTTAGTTTACCTTTTTTCAGTTGGCATCCACCTCAGATGTTGCTTGGGGAGTGACTTCTCCAATCTCTGCCACATCCTTTACAATCGCTTCATTTGGGTTTGAGGACACCTCACCTTCATCCACTGGTTCGCCTGTCAACCTGGAAAAGTGGGCACATTCCTTGTTGAGATCCCAGCTCTCAGCCTTCCCTTCTCGAAACTCCCTCATCATCTTGATCTTACACTGGGAAACAGTCTTAGCAGCAGCCAACTTGCATGAACCTTTCACCTCTGCAATCTCCTTAAGATGATCCTCCTCGCTTTTCGCCAAGCTATTCAGTAAGTCCTTTACCGTTTGCTCCTGCTCTTCCAATGACTTGCCTTGTTGCTCCAGGGTCTTTTCATGCACCTTCACCTTGTTCTCTAACACTGTCTTCTCCTTCCTAACCAAAGCAATGTCAGCTTTTGACTTCTTCTTTAGCATCTCAATTTCTTTTACCAAATCCTCCACATACCCTACAGTCTGAAAAATAATAACTCGACATCACTATATGTTATAAGAACTTTTTGAGTTAGTCAAATCCAATTAACAACATCTTACCCCAGTCGCAAAACTCATGTATTTCTTCTTGAAATCCCCTACTGGCATTCCATCAAAAGAATCACCAACCTCAACTACCTCTTCTTGACTAGCCTTTCTCTTCTTCACCCTAGAGCCAATACCCGCACTCTCATCTAAAGCAGGAACCTTCTTGGGAGCGGGTGGAGGTTTCATCTCAATCTTTAGAGCAGTGCCTTCGAACATGGCTTCAATGTCATCAAGATCAAAATCCGATCCTGAAATAACTGGTTTGGAAACTGCATTGACATATGAAGATTGTCAAGAAATATAATAAATCAGAATGATGAACTAAAGTGAAAAGACAACATGTTTATCTGTAGACATAATTACAGAGGTGGAGGCCTTGTGGTCTTCCGGGACAACCAAAGACGATTCCAGTAATCCCTTAGGAGATCTCTTGTCTAAGAGGAGCCTGAAAAATTCGTCAACCTTGGTTAAAGTATCTTCAGCCGGTGGGAATAGTTCTCCCCCAATATACGCATAAAGGTAAGAACAATTATGATTTCAGTTTGTTTCAAGAACAGGAAGTCACAAAGTTGAGAATTTAAGTACCTCCCTTGTTCCATTTGCTTGATATCTCATCCCCTTCTCCAATGGATGCCCTATCAACAAAGAAAAATCTATTCTTCCATCCCCTATCACTAGAAGACGTGGTGCTCATCAAGGAGTTCCTACCTGACCTTTTCTTAAAAAGATACCTTTTTGAACCAAAGGTTTGGAGATCATACGAATACGCTATCTCATGAAGCCCTAGATTTAACCCATTTTCCCTGTTCATTTTGATAACAAAAGCAAAAACTCTCCAAGCCATGGGCATCAGTTGAGCATAGGCAAGATGGGTCTTTTGAAAAAACTCAGAAACCAGCGACGGGAAGGGGTAACTAAACCCTAGAAGAAAAGGATACTCGAGAAAACAAATCCATTTGGCGGAAACGAAGTCAGATCTAAGGTTTACAGAGAAAGGATGAAAAATTGCACCCTTGGGGAAGTAACATTGTTGTTTTAGTGATTCTATTTGAGTATCACTAAACAAACAAGTCTCTTCATCCGATTTTACAAGGATATTTTTACAAACGAAATCGGTAAGACTAACCTCTATGGGACCTTGTGGGGATGGGACACTCTTAGGTTTGGACGAAGACCACCTGGTCCAACCCATGGTTGACAGACGAAAGAAAAGAAGTAAACAATGGAAGAAGATAAGTGTAAGTACGCCAATCCAATTCGCAACCTTTTAGATGCATTTTAATATAATAAAACTGCATTAAAGGGCGTTTTGGTAAATTCCTGGCCTGTCCCGAGACTTCCGGAAACGTTCCATGAGTTTCCCGCGAAGGAAGTACCTTTTGGTACATTATTCATGCCAAAGGACCCCTTGGGAATAAAACCTGTTGGACCTTTTGGGTATTTTCCCGGAATGTTCCAGAAACTGGTTTTTGGCGCCAAAAGCGGTTGAGCCACCTTGTGTCACGCGACAGCTTGAGGCATGAAAAGAGGACGCGTAAGGTCGTGTGACACATTAAGGCAGCCAACTGCATCCTATAAATAAGACCCTCCCCCTCTCATAAAAGGATCCCAACTTTAGCCTACTGTTACTCTGCAGGATTTGCAGCGTAACGAACCTCTCCAAACACAAACCTCTCTCTCTCCTACCTTCAACCTACCCAATTCCTCCCTTCCAAACCCAATTCTCAAGCCACACCAATTGAGCCCCTTACCTTAATCCTTCCAGATCAGAGGTGAAGAATTGAAGGGTTCTATATCTAACTAGATATAGAATTCGTGGAAGCAACAAGGGTAACGATTCCCTAAACTCAATCTCTCTCTCTCTCTCTTGCTTAATTTCTATTAATTCTAGCATTTAATTTTGTTTAGATTCAGTAATCAGATCCTAGCTATCTGGATTACTGAATCCCAATCGCAATCTCTCTGTTTAATCTGAATAATCAGTGCAATTGAGCTTATATTGTTGATCATTTGATTGGATTTGGTGTTTAAACCCCAAGGGGTGTGGATCTACCCATATCCACACTCCCTGGGTTGATTTAGTTTCGTTTCTGTATTTCGTTCGTAATCTAGTTAATTGATTAGATCTGTATAGCTTTCTGTTGATTCTGTGTTCGTATTGTTAAGTTTCTGTAGATGGCTCATATGTGTCACGCGACAACTTCGTCTCCAAGTGATCATGTGTCACGCGACACATGTGGTCACTGGTGCGATATGTCATGCGACATATATGACCCATCTGCAGAGACCTTTTTTCCTTTGTAATCTGTTTTAGATTGTTTGTATCAGGGATGTGGCCTCCCTAAATAATGGGCTCACAATATGTAATTCTCGTTCCATAATTAATAAGATGCATTTTATCACACTTTGTTTATTATCAATATTTGCACACACATTGGATTTACTTGGATGTTTCTGATTGAAAGACTCGTCTATGGACGAGGCGTGTTGGGTGAACTCTCGGTTCTTCCCAACACGTAACCTGACCTCCGAACTCATGTTTTCTCTCTAAATAAAGGTTTTCAATGTTTCCTCTTAAAACGGCGTGGCGACTCCTTCTTTTCATTTAAACCGAAAATCATATTTTTTTCGGGCGAGCGCACATTCAGTGGCGACTCCGCTGGGGAATGAAACATTTGGAAACCTGTTTTTCAAGTGTTGAGTGGGTCAAGCTTTTGTTTAGTCAAAACATCCAATACATCCATTTTGTGTGCATTATTTGATAATCATTTGTGATTCATACATCTTGTTGATTATGGAACTTGTGAGCCCTTTGTGCTTGTGGCCATTCTTTCTTGTGCATTAGTACTTGTGTGTTGCTCTGGCTATGGTGAAACAGGGGCTGATTTGATGATTGAAGAGCTGCTGGTTCAGTGACCATCCAGGTCGTGCGACACCTTTTGTCTCTGGTTGTCCTGTGTCACGCGACAAAGGGTGGCCACTGAACATAACATCAGAAGACTGGTTTGAGGGCAGTCCCTTGGATCAAGCAGGACTCATTTGATTGTTGTTCCCTGTATATCTTGTGTGAGGGTGTGTGTTGTTGTTTTTCTTTTTCAAAAATATAAATAAATAAAAAAAAATCATTTTCATAAATAAAGGAACATAGCCATCCCGCACACTACACCACGTAGATCTAGAACCCTCGGGTGCGATTGACGGCATCGCGGACGGCCATAAAATTCGCCTACGCTTGAGCGCATAATGTCAAACCCATACCCCTAGTGCATTATAGGTGGCGCCACACTTTTAAACTTCACCCAAAACGGTTGGTTTTTGACACGACATTTTTCAAATACACTAAAATGAATTTTTTCAAAATTTCTAATGGACTTTCATACCTTCCCCAAACCCTAGCACGTGTGGGCATGTTGTCAACGCAACATGGTTTCACGAAAGGACATGTCGTTCCCACGGCATGTTCTAACGAGAGATCATGTCGCTTTGTCAACGTGCATCGACGAGAGGTCATGCCGGATTTTTCCTTGAAATTCTTCGGGAATACCCGTTATGCTGCCCAAATTTTTCCAGAAATTGGGGCTACTCGTCCGTCCCATAAATGTTTCGGTTTTGTTTAGGTACTGTCGCCTATTACTAATTTTGAAACAATACATTTGGTGTATTTTTGGATGATGTGTCCTAGGGTTCCCCCGAGATCTAGATTGCGTGAAATAAAGGGTTAGCCTTTCCCAACCGTTCATAGGACTTAAAAGACACCGATTTCTACTTGAAGATTAATAAAGTGTTGCACGAGTCCGTCTCCTTTCCCGTTCTTCCCTCTCCGGTATCATCTCAAGATTCTATATCCTCCGCCTTATACACGCTCTCACCTCTTCACCTTTGCAAGGCTACGGCAAGTTGGGTGCGTGCTCCTGTTCCCGGCGCTCATTGGTCCATATTCCCGAGACGGAAGCAGTTCAAGTGCCCGAGCAGTCGTCCATCTGATGCGGAATCCAAAATGCTCGGTGCAGAGAAGACTATGGCCCACAAATCTGGAAATTCATATCCCATGGGTCAGTAGCAGAGTGTAAAAGGTGTGTCCATCAAAGAGTTGCGAGCTACACTTGAAGATATTTTTCCTCCCAAGCGGGAGGCCCGGTGGTTTGCTCAGTTTGCTAAAGATAAGGAGGACGACCTATAAATGACAAAGAGATCGAGAAGGGTCCTCACCGCACCGATGGCAACGATGCTCAATGTTGAAGAAGTCAATCAGTCCTCGTAGGGTCTAGAATGTCCACTGTCGGACATGAGTCTGTCGAGTCCAAGTTGGACCAATTTTGCTTTGCAGTGATAAAAATCTTTGTTTCTCTTCTTGCTAGACTCGAGACATTACTAGCACACCTACGTTACACTCGATTGAAATGGTCTTATTCCAAATGATCACTTGTGCTGCTCACCGACCAATGCTTTGAAATGGCTAATGTTTAAATTGATCAGAGTGAGAAAATCGACTGATATCCTTCTCAAAGTGGGGCTTACCAATTTCCCACCTCGATTCCCATATGCTCACTCGCTTTCCTTCGTCTTCGCTATCTCGTTGCTCGATGAATTTGCACGGATCTTCCTCAAAGTAAGCTCAAGCAAGCAAACGAAGACTCAATATCGTTCAGAGTATCCGGTAGGGACTGCGGTTGAAACCTTTCACCCCTAGGAAAACCATCACCTTACCCTCACCTAAATAATATCCCTTCATTTCAAGATCGGCATGTTTTGAAACCCGTTTAACCATCATCAAGAAGAAGAGGGACCATCCTTGAGGCTCCCGTGATTCAAAGAAAGATCGACCGGCTCCAAGCTCAAGAATAACCGCAGAAAGCAATGATTCATCCTGGGGACTAGCTGAAATTCTCCTCTCAAAAGAAAGAAATAAGAGAGACAAAAATATAAAAAAAAAACAAAAATAAAAAAAGAAAAGACAAGAAAGAGAGCCTAGTCCCCAGTGATTCTCTCAGAAGCGAAAGTCAAGGGATCCGGTCGTTACTCAAAGGGAGTCTCAGAATGAATAAAGAGACAGCACGGATGTCCCCTCACCATTACCTCTAACCGATCCCAAGCCGCCCTCTCGATTTTAGAGGACATTACCATTACCCTTACCTTTGACCTTGACCAAAAGCCAAAAGATCGACCTCTCATTCTTAGAGGCAGCAAAGAGGCAATCACAGATTTCCCTCGCCATAGAAATCCCAAACACATACCTAAGAACCAACCTCTCATCTTTAGAGGTACAGTCAGCAAAAAGCCTAGCCGACCTCTCGTTTTAAGAGGTCATGATATCCTAAATCACCCGAAGACCGATCGAAACCCCGAAACCCAGCCGCAGTTACTACCGGATAGTAGTTTCATTCCAATACCGTCGAGATATAAAACAGATTATTGCTTGAAGTAGAGCCAAGTTCATCCCGGCTCAAAGGACCATCAATTGAAGATTGTGCAAATTCTGTCCGTTCATTTGACGTTGCATGTGAGCATACTTCATTTCTCCTCCGCAAACACCTGCCGTGAATGTCCCACTGGGGCTTCGCATCTGTGTCTCCCATCGACACTCCAAGAGGACACGTTTTTTTTCAATTCTCAAAAATTCTCGAAGGTCCTCACATCCCCGAACTTCACCGTTCATTCTTTTCATTCGGGATAAGCCCGAACTACGGCGACCTGAGCTCCTCCCAAGGAGGGGAACGTAGGCAACCATAATTGGTCCGGTCGAAATCACAAACAAATCTCAGAAAATCTGGTCTCCTCAAGGACCATGCCCATACACCTTCCATCCTTCCGAATTTGATCTCGATATCAGTGGGCTTTCTCCTCAGGATTGATATAAAATATTTGCTCATATCAGCTTTGGCGGTTGACTAACCTGAACATCAATAAAGGGTTTTAAGCAGCTTTGTGATCATCCCGAATAAGACAGGTTTTCAAATGTCTCGAAAAGTCTTCTATTTCTACATCATAGGAAGATAGAGCTAAACACCGTTTCGGTCAGCAGGGGCTTCCATACACTTTCCACATCTTGTGATGCTTATACTCTCTCAAAAGAGTCAAACCCAAAGCGAGAGTGTCATACACAGAAATTCGGGATTCATTTCCCACCATTCAAAAGATGTGCCCCTGCATGCAAATTTCTTGAGTCTTGTCTGCTGTCTGACTGACTGAAATCAAAGGATCAATCTCAGACTGGGGCTGCATAAGGATATGTATGAAGCTGGGGCTTGGCCAGAAGACGATGTACATTTTGTGTGTGATTGTCGGGGCTGTTATCATGATAGCAATGCTTGAAAATGGATCCCCTAGCAAGAAGCTCGCTCTTCGATGAGCCTACTAAATTCCACACCCTGAGTAAGAAGAGTAATTATGGGAAGCAATGAAGAAGTCCATGCCTGAAGGATTGCCAACTTGGTTTGAAATGTCACGCGACAGAATGTTCCCTGGTTGCTTAGAGTCGTGCGACATAGTGAGTCCAACATCGTACATCGCAAGCCGCAAATCCGACCTTTACTGTGGCACGCCCCGACTTGTCCCAAGCTGCAAACAACAAGACATCCTGCAAATATCATGGGGAAGGGAATTTCTTTCAAAGCAACATACACATTCACCACTCTCATATACAAACCCAAAATTATATAAACCATTCATAATCTTTCAAAAGCCATTTACCCCCATTCATCTCTATCCTTCCCAAAATATAGACTCGCACCAGCAAATTAACAACTAATAGTGTACTAGGTGCAAAATTATAAAAAAAAAGAGTGTTCGTTTTCTTTCCCCAAAAAACAGGGTACATCAACCAAAAGAGGATCACAAATCAGTCCAAGAGCTACTCCGAATCATCGTCTCCGGAAATGTAGGTACCATCATCGGCAGAGCTAATATCATCATCTTTGGTCTCCTCGCTGTCTTCCCCATCAGCATCACCCTCCTCAGGATTCGGGCCAGCAGCAGTCTCGTGATAAACAACGGGATCATCCCGGAAGAGCTCATGCATAACATGAATGGGGAAAGTCTCAAGTGTTGGGTTTCGAGGGTCCATGCGCAGCGGAATAATGCAAATAACTCGAATACCCAAAGCCCTAGAATCCGTTCTAGATGAGTAATTAAGAAATATGAATAAGGGTTACCAACCTTGAATGCCTTTGTCGTTGATATACGTAGTCTAACTCCAGATTGAAGAAATTAGCAAGTCTTCAATATACGATCCTTGAATCACGATCAAATGATCTTGAGAAGCGAAGATCCTCTACGAGTATCCACGCGATGAACGAACCCTAGAACTCTTTCTAGGAGGATTGCTAGATCCCTTGATTGAAACCTTTTCAATCTATGATGAATTATGGAATTGATGAGATGTTTTTCAATTCACAATTGAAAAATTCTCTCTATTTTGTCTCTCTCAAGGCTCAAAATCGGAACTGGCTGCTAGGGTTGTTAAAGGAGAGTATTTATACTCTATAAATACTATGCCCTATTAAAAACCCTTGAGAAAAACGGTTTCAAAGATTTAGGGTACATGGGCGGTCGCCCATAGGGACCTGGGCGGTCGCCCATGTGTCCAGCGCCTAATCCCTTCCTCCGAAAACCCATATGGGCGGTCGCTCATAAGGACATGGGCGGTCGCCCATGTGTCCAGAGTTTTAATCCCTTATTCGAAAACCAACATGGGCGGTCGCCCATAAGGACGAGGGCGGTCGCCCATCTAGACAGTCTCCAATGCCCAGTTTTCAAATAACATGGGCGGTCGCCCATAGCACTCTGGGCGGTCGCCCAACACACCGTAAATCCATAATTCATTTTTGACAATTCGTTCGATGCGTGTGACCCCATAGGACTATATTATGTTGGCAATGAGTTCGATCACATCGATCCTCATAAGACATGAGCGGACTCTAGCAAGCCATCATGACTACCCAAATAATATAATATCAAGTTCGATTTTCCTACATAGAACATATCACAATCCCATTGTCACACGATGTTATATTGAACATGAGTCATGGTCCACGTCAACTCATATTGTTCAATGCTTTCTCGTTACCAAGTAAATTGATTAATCGAATGACATTAATCATATTAATTCATTCGGGCATGGCTATGCACTACATTAATCTTACTCACGAGTGGCCAAGCAAACATCTCTCTTTACGAGGGACAAGTTTCCATCTTGACTTATCATTCTTCCCAACAAGAATCATATCATGCCAATAATAGCCCTTATTGTTGTCCGGTTAAAGACAACGTTAAACTATATCAAACATGACATTCATCGAGTGGAAGACGATGATAATCTCAGGTCAAAGGATATCAATGATATGACTATATGAGATTTATTTATGACATATGACCATGACATAAATCTCATAATGGGTCAAGTCCAGTACCTTGTTCTCTAACAAGTACCCATGAATCTAATGTGCATCTCCATGCATATAATCATCACATGATTATCCATTAGACTTCATACTAGTGCTTCATAAGTACTAGGGACACGATTATTATAACTAAACATGCAAACACATATAATAATCAAATAAACAATCTCATATATAAATGAACAATGACATTACATAAGATCTATCTCTATAGGCCTAGGGCACTAACACCTACAGTCTCCCACTTGCACTAGGCCCAGTCACTCATGTATCTTATACCCATGGACCTAACATGACCATCATGTTTAGCTTGTGGCAAAGGCTTGGTGAGAGGGTCCGAAATATTGTCATCCGTTGGTACTTTGCATATCTTGACGTCCTCCCTTTCACAGATTTCTCGTATGAGATGAAAACGTCTCAAAATGTGTTTGGATCGCTGATGTGACCTTGGTTCTTTTGCTTGGGCAATATCACCATTATTGTCACAGAACAGCTCTATCGGGTTAGTGATACTCGGAACGACTTCTAAGTCACTAACGAACTTCTTGATCCAAACCGCCTCCTTAGCCGCATCCGATGCTGCTATGCATTCGGCTTCTGTTGTAGAATCAGCAACAGTGCTTTGCTTGGAACTCTTCCAACAAACGGCACCTCCATTTAGCATAAAAACAAAACCAGATCAAGATCTAAAGTCATCTTTGTCGGTTTGGAAGCTTGCATCCGTGTAACCCTTTACAACTGCATCATCTTCCATTCCTCCAAATACCAAGAATACATCCTTAGTCCTTCTCAAGTACTTAAGGATATTCTTGACAGCCTATCCAATGGTTCTCACCAGATCGATCGGTATCTACTCGTTGCGCTTAGAGCATACGAGACATCGGGTCTAGTACACAACATGGCATACATGATAGATCCAATTGCCGAAGCATATGGAATATCATTCATCCTCTTTCGCTCATCATTTGTCTTAGGACAATGAGTCTTGCTAAGAGTAATGCCATGTCCCATTGGCAAGTTCCCTCTCTTAGAATTTTCCATGCGGAATCTTCTAAGGACCTTGTCAATATACGTACTTTGACTCAAACCAATCATCCTTCTTGATCTATCTCTATAGATCTTGATACCAAGGATATAAGCCGCTTCACCCATATCTTTCATTGAAAAACATTTTCCTAACCAAGACTTAACAGTCTCAAGTGCAGGAACATTGTTTCCAATGAGCAAAATGTCATCGACATATAGCACCAGAAATAGGACTATGCTCCCACTTATTTTCTTGTATACACAAGGCTCATCTTCATTTTTGATGAAGCCAAACTCTTTGACTGATTCATCAAAACGTAGATTCCAGCTCCGGGAAGCTTGCTTCAATCCATAAATGGATCTCTGTAACTTACACACTTTGTTAGAATTCTTTGGATCGACAAATCCTTTAGGTTGTATCATGTATACATCCTCAAGTAGGTTTCCGTTAAGAAACGCTGTTTTGACGTCCATTTGCCATATCTCATAGTCGTAATATGCGGCTATGGCAATTAAGATTCTAATAGACTTAAGCATTGCTACGGGCGAAAAGGTTTCATCATAGTCAACGCCATGAATCTGCCTATACCCCTTAGCAACTAGCCTAGCCTTATAGGTATGTACCTTCCCATCCATGTCAGTTTTCCTTTTGAAAACCCACTTGCATCCTATGGTTTTTACACCTTCGGGTGGATCAATCAAGTTCCAAACTTGATTATCGTACATGGATTTGATCTCGGATTCCATGGCTCCTAGCCACTTGTCCGAATCAGGAGTCGACATCGCCTCTTGATAGGAAGTAGGTTCATCATTCTCAATGATTTCTACTTCATTACTTTCCGTCATGAGAAATCCATATCTCTCAGGTTCGGATCGTATCCTATCCGATCTGCGAAGAACTTGTGTATCTTGAACCGGTTCCACAGCAGCTTGTGAACTTGGTTCCGTCTCTACTATCGGTTCCTTGTCATTTTCGGGTTCTTGAATTTCTTCAAGATCAATTTTACTCCCACTAGTTTCTTTAGAGAGAAACTCTTTCTCTAGAAAGACACCATTTCGAGCAACAAACACTTTGTTCTCGGATTGGTTGTAAAATAGATATCCTTTCGTTTCCTTAGGATAACCAACGAAAATGCATTTATCAGATTTAGGTGCAAGTTTATGTTCAGAAACTAATTTCTTTACATAAGCCTCACAACCCCAAATCTTCATGAAAGATAAGCTAGGCTTTCTCCCATACCACATCTCATGTGGGGTTTTAGGAGCCGATTTAGTAGGGACCTTATTAAGTGTGAAAGCAGCTGTTTCCAGTGCATGTCCCCAAAAAGAAATAGGAAGGTTCACTTGACTCATCATCGATCGAACCATATCTAATAGAGTTCGATTTCTCCTCTTGGATACACCATTCCATTGTGGTGTTCCGGGTGGAGTAAGTTCTGAAACAATTCCACAACTTTTCAGATGATCGTCAAATTCTTGGCTTAAGTATTCACCACCTCGATCGGATCGAATGGTTTTAATAGTTTTGCCAAGTTGATTTTGTACCTCATTTTGAAATATTCTGAATATCTCAAATGCTTCACTTTTGTACTTCATCAGATAGACATAGCCATATCCGGAGAAGTCATCGATGAACGTTATGAAGTACCGAAATCCTCCCCTAGCAATGCTATTCATTGGTCCACACACATCGCATGTATGAGAGCCAATAAATCACTAGCCCTTTCACTACTCTTAGTAAAAGGAGCTTTAGTCATCTTGCCCAATAAACAAGACTCGCAAACATCATATGATTCATAATCACATGAGTCTAAATATCCATCTTTATGGAGTTTAGATACGCGCTTCTCGTTTATGTGACCAAGACGGCAATGCCATTTGTATGTGTTGTTCACATCATTTGGTTTAGATTTCTTACTAACATGATAAACATTCTCAACATTATTTTCAACATCCAAGACATAAAGGCCATTAAAAGAATGAGCAACACAATAAAGCATGTCATTCAAATAAATTGAAAATTTCTTATTCGCAATAAGAAAATTGTAACCCTCATTGTCTAAACATGAAATAGAAATAATGTTTCGCTCAAATCCGGAACATAATAACGCTTATTTAAAACTAAAATTAATCCGCTAGGTAAAGTGACTTCGTAAGTCCCTACGGCCAACGCAAAGCAACTCTTGCTCCATTTCCAACCCGCAGATCTACTTCACCCTCTTTGAGCGACCTTCTATTCTTAAGTCCCTGCACATTTAGACAAATGTGAGATCCACATCCGGTATCTAATACCCAAGAACTAGAAGTAGAAAGTAGAACATCTATCATATAGATACCTGAAGTCGTGGCAATCACATTGCCCTTCTTCTTCACCCTTCCCGATAAGCTTTGCGCTTACGCTTCCAATGCCCAGGCCATTGCAATGGTAGCATACCGCATCCTTTTGGTATTTGGGTTTAGGCTTCTCAAAGAACGGCAACCTTTGCCTCCGGTTTAGCAACTTTTGCTTTACCCTTGTTTTTGAACCCCTTTCCTTTATTCACCATCAACACTTGATTGGTTTTCTTGGTAATATTGTTCTCCGCATTCTTTAGCATCCCATGCAATTCGTACAGAGATTTATTCATCCCATTCATGTTATAATTCAGAACGAACCGATTATAACTTTCGTGGAGTGAATGCAATATCATATCCGTAGCGCAGCTCTAATCGGATAGGATACCCAAGCCTCTCAAGATGTTCGAGGTGACCCTTCATTTTCAACACATGAGGCCCAACAGTTGTCCTTCAATCATCTTGCATGAATGAAGAGCCTTCATAGTGTCAAACCTTTCCCGACGTGCTTGCAATCGGAACATTTCCTTTAAATGATTTCCCAAATCATAAGCTTCCATGTGTACAAGGTCCTTACGAAGGGCCTTACACATAGTAGCCGCATCGTGCAACCAACATCTATAGAATCATCCACATGTTTCTTATGTTGGTCCCTTTCACTTTAGATGCATTAGCAAAGCAGCTCGGGTGGAATGGGTCCATCGAGAATGTACAACTTCCTTTCTTGTTTGAGAACAATTCTCAAACAATGGATCCAATCCACATAGTTGTTGCCATTCTCTTCTAACTTGTCCTTCTCAAGGACCGATCGCGTGACAAATTCCGATTAGTGTTAGAAGCCATTGATCTACAAAGATATGCAACAAGATATAGACATATATGAGCACCAATTTCATTTAGGAGATTAAATAATGTATTTCACAAATACTCCCACTAAATTATATAACCTTCATATACAAACATGCATAATATAATTTAATAGGCTAAGACCCAACTTTAATTTAATTTCAAGTCGGCTATGGCACATCAAGCTCAAAATTAAACTAAAAAGGTAGATAACATTTATCAATCATATCAACATATGACTCTTAGATCTTTTATGAGATTATATACATCATATGTCACATGTTTCAATCTCATCTTATGCCTTAGGCCCAAAACTGTTTTGATAGCCTTATTGAGTTCAACCATTTTAAACGTATAACAATCACTATTTGCTCATCTTGATCATACAAAGATAGAATTAATGTACCTCGCTATGGCGAGCCTACATAAAACTACCCGTGTACTCACAAGTGTTTAAAGTGGGTAGCATAAACAAACTCAAAATTTCAAAGAAGGTTCAATTTTTCATGTTTATCAATTAACATGGCAAGGTTGATTCATGAAAAACTATATGAGCATAATTATGAACATGGAATGATACAACACAAATCACATTTGGTCAGTAATTACTAGTACGCGGCCACGTGCTCCAAGGTTATCCCACACTTCCATCGAAGTGCCTGTGGGGAAGGTTTTGGTGTCCAGCCATATACCAAGTAATACTTCACAAATATCCTAGATTAATCACATTAATCATATAAATGAAATTGACATCCCATAACCTAGATTAATCATATTAATCACATATTTCAATTTCATAATCATGGTATATCACTATATACAATTACTTCACAAGTAATACTCATACAATTTCACATTCCAAATCATATTTATCATGAAAATTCATATAATCACATTACACAATAATCATGATTATCTAACTAAACATCATGAACGGGGCTCTGATACCACTGTTGGGTTTCGAGGGTCCATGCGCAGCGGAATAATGCAAATAACTAGAATACCCAAAGCCCTAGAATCCGTTCTAGATGAGTAATTAAGAAATATGAATTAGGGTTACCAACCTTGAATGCCTTTGTCGTTGATATACGTAGTCTAACTCCAGATTGAAGAATTAGCAAGTCTTCAATATACGATCCTTGAATCACGATCAAATGATCTTGAGAAGCGAAGATCCTCTACGAGTATCCACGCGATGAACGAACCCTAGAACTCTTTCTAGGAGGATTGCTAGATCCCTTGATTGAAACCTTTTCAATCTATGATGAATTATGGAATTGATGAGATGTTTTTCAATTCACAATTGAAAAATTCTCTCTATTTTTGTCTCTCTCAAGGCTCAAAATCGGAGGCTATTTGCTAGGGTTGTTAAAGGAGAGTATTTATACTCTATAAATACTATGCCCTATTAAAAACCCTTGAGAAAAACGGTTTCAGCATTTAGGGTACATGGGCGGTCGCCCATAGGGCCCTGGGCGGTCGCCCATGTGTCCGGCCGCCTAATCCCTTCCTCCGAAAACCCATATGGGCGGTCGCTCATAAGGACATGGGCGGTCGCCCATGTGTCCAGAGTTTTAATCCCTTATTCGAAAACCAACATGGGCGGTCGCCCATAAGGACGAGGGCGGTCGCCCATCTAGACAGTCTCTAATGCCCAGTTTTCAAATAACATGGGCGGTCGCCCATAGCACCTTGGGCGGTCGCCCAACACACCAGAAATCCATAATTCATTTTTGACAATTCGTTCGATGCGTGTGACCCCATAGGACTATATTATGTTGGCAATGAGTTCGATCACATCGATCCTCATAAGACATGAGCGGACTCTAGCAAGCCATCATGACTACCCAAATAATATAATATCAAGTTCGATTTTCCTACATAGAACATATCACAATCCCATTGTCACACGATGTTATATTGAACATGAGTCATGGTCCACGTCAACTCATATTGTTCAATGCTTTCTCGTTACCAAGTAAATTGATTAATCGAATGACATTAATCATATTAATTCATTCGGGCATGGCCATGCACTACATTAATCTTACTCACGAGTGGCCAAGCAAACATCTCTCTTTACGAGGGACAAGTTTCCATCTTGACTTATCATTCTTCCCAACAAGAATCATATCATGCCAATAATAGCCCTTATTGTTGTCCGGTTAAAGACAACATTAAACTATATCAAACATGACATTCATCGAGTGGAAGACGATGATAATCTCAGGTCAAAGGATATCAATGATATGACTATATGAGATTTATTTATGACATATGACCATGACATAAATCTCATAATGGGTCAAGTCCAGTACCTTGTTCTCTAACAAGTACCCATGAATCTAATGTGCATCTCCATGCATATAATCATCACATGATTATCCATTAGACTTCATACTAGTGCTTCATAAGTACTAGGGACACGATTATTATAACTAAACATGCAAACACATATAATAATCAAATAAACAATCTCATATATAAATGAACAATGACATTACATAAGGTCTATCTCTATAGGCCTAGGGCACTAACACCTACATCAAGCTCATGAGGATCTCGGGAAGAATCACTATCAGAGCTAGGAGGATTAGGAGGACGACGAACAGTTTTGGTCCTGGGCCAATGCGTATCCTCGGCAGACAAATCAGTGCGAGTCCTCTTCCTACCGGGCAAGCTAAGTGTGGAATCACTGTCATCAGAACTACTAGAACTCTGAGCCGCAAGCTTCTCCCTCAAATATTGATTGCTCCTCATCAACTGATCAACCATGTCCATAGCCCCGTATAGTGACGAGCAAAACCCCAAGCAGATGTCACCGATACTCCGATACAAGCAAATGAAAAAGAATCGAAATCGATCGTAACAAGGGAATTAAAGGATATTCACAGCTTTAAAGCCATTTACAGATTGAGTACCCTCCTAAGATGAAAGTATGGAAAAACCCTGCTAGTATCAAGAGTGGCCCGCCTCATAGCATCCCCATCCTGAAAATCAACGAAAGGAGGTGGCAGAGGTGCATCCGTAACATGTCCAAGAGAAGGTCCGGCAGCCTGAGTATCAGGAATATCAGGTCTCGGAGCAACCTGCGGTGACCTCAGCCTCGTAGCCACATAAGTGTCATAATCCGCATCATCCTCCGTATAATTGAAGGCAGGCTCTCCCTGGATCAAAGCGGCCACATTCTCTAATTTCTGAGGAAACCACATCTCAGCAGGAGGATCATATGGAACTCTGGCCATACTACCGGGACCGTGCTGCCTACAAACCCGCTCACCCAAATACAATGCATCCCCAGACAAACCCACCAACAATTTGCGACACCCAGTAAGATGAAGAGCATGCTCCAGATGGACCCCAGCATATCGATCAACCCAAGGAAATAAAGTCAAACTCCCCGGAGCCCCCCGTAAGCAAACCATGGTATCAGCCTGAGAAGCAGTCATCCGTCCCTTAGAATCAGCTGTCCGAATCTTTTGTCTTGCATCCTTCACCCAGCGCTTCATGGCAGGAAATGTGGTAACCGGATATGCCTCCCCTACCCGCCAAGCATAACACCCAATGACCTCGTAAGCCCAAGTCTGAAAAGAAGGACAGAGCAGAATCAGAGAGACGAAAAAGCAGTATTCAAAAATGGGAGTCAAACCAAGAAATACCTCAAATGCAAAGTGGCAGCAGTTGAAGGACTTAGCCTTCCCTCGACTGATATCATCCAAAGCCAAATACAACTCAGCCAAACCGGCCTCCCCCCAAGACAACGATCCAACGGTAGCCCAATCCCTCAGAAGCTCTAACAAAGAAAGCAAAGTCGTGGACGTGGCATTGATAAACAACATATCCGAGAAGCCCACCCAAACAAACGCCCTAGCCAATCTCTCAGCCCTCAACCTGTCCTCATCAGTATCTGCCATCTCAGCTGGAAAACCGGTGCTCTGCTTAACCATCTGGACATGGAGATCCCCCAACTCATACCCATTCCCCTTCTTGTCCTGGGGAACGAAGCCGATCGCCTCCATAAAGTAAGCCTCGGTGGGAGGTCATGGGTCATCAATCGTAACAGGCTCCTCCGGATACAAGGGCTCATCGCAAAAGGCGGACCGAATGACGGCAAAATCATATGGCGTGAAGGTCGCCTCGCCCCAAGAGAAATGAAAAGAGTGAGTAGTCTCCCACCGTAATTCTCTCGAAAGCCTTTACCAACCCAATGCTCCTCTCGTGTGCCTCCAGCGGCCTTTGGCCATCTCAAAGAACCGCCCCAACCCCGCAAAGATATACCAAGCCTTTCGGCGAATGAATAAGCTCCTGACTACCGGGTAGCAAATCCCACAATCGGCCAATGACCTCTGGAGAGCCCCGGGTACGCAAATCCTACAGGTAAACACAGCGCAGGTATGAATATCCCAAATTTACTTGTCAAATCAATTGCATATTCAAGCAAAACTAGGGTTTGTGCATACATTTCACAATTGCTAAAGTAAATCAGAGCATGCAATAAATTTTGAGTCCAAACGGAGAAAGAAAAATCAATCATTTTCTGAAAAAAAAAGAGTAATTTTTCTCAGTGCACCAAAAGCGAGGGTTACAACGATTACCTTCTTCGCCGGACCCGAGGAATGTTCTTTCAGATGCGGGTAGAAGTCTCCTCTAACAGTTTGAGGGACAAAAGGCCTTTGATTCCTCAAGGCATTCTTTCGCCGTGCGGCTAACTGAGCTTGAGTCGGAGCATTTTTGGTGGGTCGGCGCCTAGGGGGCATTTTGATGAATCAAAGATTGAAATCAAGCCCTAAAAACAGTCGACAATGATTGAAAGCGAGCGAAATGGTGTTCTTCCCTCACCAGACTGTCCACCTCCCTCCAACAGCGTATTTTGAAATGAGGATTGTTCACCCTTTTAAAAGACTGATCAATGACCTTAAATGGTCGTGTGACATAACGTTCCCCCCAAAGCCAAAAATTTCCAAAATGCCCCTGCACTCTGATGATGTACAAATGTTGACCCCGCATGGCATATGTTGTTTTACCCCCGCAGGTACAATAATCAATTGAGTCCCAAAGACTGACCCTCCGACTAAACTGGAGAAGAAAGGAAAAAGCAAAGATGCATGTGTATCCGTGACAGCCCCCAAGAAGAGCTCAACAATACCAGCAGCCCCACAATCTCAAGAAAAGCAGCCAATCCCCCGGAAAACAGAATTCTCGGATTGACGAACAAATTTCCAGAAACCAATAGCCTCGAGGCACAAGAAAGAAGCAGAGTCCCCAGCTGCCCAAGAAAAGCTAAGGACACCAAAGAAAAGCGGCAATCAAGCAAAGATCGTCCAACGTAAAAAACCGGTAACAAAGAATTAGCGTGAGACCCCTTGGCAGCTACATTCATCAACAACAAAAGCAGAAGCAGAAGTGGTATGAGTCCCTTTGGCATCCACAAAGATCAGCAAAGAACAGAAAAACGGAGATAGCGTGAGTCCCCTGGCAGCTACATTTATCGAAAAGCAGAAGCAGAAGTAGTGTGAGTACCTTGGCAACTACCCTGCACCGATATAGTGGTATGAGTCCCTTTGGCATCCACAAAACAGAAGGAAAGCGGAGATAGCGTGAGTCCCCTGGCAGCTATACTTATCAGAACAGAAGGAAAGCAAAGATAGCATGAGTCCCCTGGCAGCTATACTTATCAATGACACAAGCAGAACAGAAAAGCGGAGATAGCATGAGTCCCCTGGCAGCTATACTTATCAACGACAGAGAACAGAACAGAAGGAGTAGCGTGAGACCCCCGGCAGCTACGTTTATCCCCAACAGAACAGAAAAGAGATAGCGTGAGACCCCCGGCAGCTATGCTCATCCCCAGCAAAGAAGAAGAGAAGTGGTATGAGACCCTCCGGCATCCACGAAGAGGAGCAGCAGTAGCATGAGACCCTCCGGCATCCACGAAGAGAAGCAGCAGTAGTGTGAGACCCTCCGGCAACTACCCTGCAAAAGAGAGAAGTGGTATGAGACCCTCCGGCATCCACAAAAGAGAAGCAGCAATAGTGTGAGACCCTCCGGCAACTATCCTGCATAAGAGAAGTGGTATGAGACCCCTGGCATCCACAAAAAAGACCTGTTGCAGCATGAGACCCTCCGGCAGCTACAACTCGTCAACAAAGCGATAGCGTGAGACCCCCCGGCAGCTACTCGCAAAAGTACCAGTTGCAGCATGAGACCCTCCGGCGGCTACAACCTGGTGAGAAAGAAAGCAACTACCCGATCCCTCAGAAAACCACAGGTAAGCACAGCAAAGGTATGAAGATACGTCTCTACCCCTTTCCTTGCTTATGATTTTGATTTGGTAATTCCGAACTACGATTTGGCTTGATTCCCTTGTTCAAGGGATACGTAGGAATCCTTTCTCAGAAAGGTCCAGCCATCTTTCCCCTTTTTTACCCTTCTAGCCCTTCACCTTATCCCTTGATGCTCATTGGGATTGGGTCTTATTTTATCGACAACCCCACTTTTTCCAAAAGTGACGTTGCCGAGGGGCTCTGTAAGTACGCCAATCCAATTCGCAACCTTTTAGATGCATTTTAATATAATAAAACTGCATTAAAGGGGGTTTTGGTAAATTCCCGGCCTATCCCGAGACTTCCGGAAACGTTCCATGAGTTTCCCGCAAAGGAAGTACCTTTTGGTACATTATTCATGCCAAAGGACCCCTTGGGAATAAAACCTGTTGGACCTTTTGGGTATTTTCCCGGAATGTTCCAGAAACTGGTTTTTGGCGCCAAAAGCGGTTGAGCCACCTTGTGTCACGCGACAGCTTGAGGCATGAAAAGAGGACGCGTAAGGTCGTGCGACACATTAAGGCAGCCAACTGTAGCCTATAAATAAGACCCTCCCCCTCTCATAAAAGGATCCCAACTTTAGCCTACTGTTACTCTGCAGGATTTGCAGCGTAACGAACCTCTCCAAACACAAACCTCTCTCTCTCCTACCTTCAACCTACCCAATTCCTCCCTTCCAAACCCAATTCTCAAGCCACACCAATTGAGCCCCTTGCCTTAATCCTTCCAGATCAGAGGTGAAGAATTGAAGGGTTCTATATCTAACTAGATATAGAATTCGTGGAAGCAACAAGGGTAACGATTCCCTAAACTCAATCTCTCTCTCTCTTGCTTAATTTCTATTAATTCTAGCATTTAATTTTGTTTGGATTCAGTAATCAGATCCTAGCTATCTGGATTACTGAATCCCAATGGCAATCTCTCTGTTTAATCTGAATAATCAGTGCAATTGAGCTTATATTGTTGATCATTTGATTGGATTTGGTGTTTGAACCCCAAGGGGGTGTGGATCTACCCATATCCACACTCCCTGGGTTGATTTAGTTTCGTTTCTGTATTTCGTTCGTAATCTAGTTAATTGATTAGATCTGTATAGCTTTCTGTTGATTCTGTGTTCGTATTGTTAAGTTTCTGCAGATGGCTCATATGTGTCACGCGACAACTTCGTCTCCAAGTGATCCTCTGTCACGCGACACATGTGGTCACTGGTGCGATATGTCATGCGACATATATGACCCATCTGCAGAGACCTTTTTTCCTTTGTAATCTGTTTTAGATTGTTTGTATCAGGGATGTGGCCTCCCTAAATAATGGGCTCACAATATGTAATTCTCGTTCCATAATTAATAAGATGCATTTTATCACACTTTGTTTATTATCAATATTTGCACACACTTTGGATTTACTTGGATGTTTCTGATTGAAAGACTCGTCTATGGACGAGGCGTGTTGGGTGAACTCTCGATTCTTCCCAACACGTAACCTGACCTCCGAACTCATGTTTTCTCTCTAAATAAAGGTTTTCAATGTTTCCTCTTAAAACGGCGTGGCGACTCCTTCTTTTCATTTAAACCGGAAATCATATTTTTTCGGGCGAGCGCACAATAAGAAACGGAGAAATTTTACCTTGAAGAAGAACAGCGTCGTAAGCAAGCAGGGGTGAAAAGGAAGCTTTGAGAAGCCTATTAATCCTTCCAAGCGGTTATTAAAAAGAAAAATAACTCTTTTTTCGAAAAAAATACTTTTTCCTAAGCATTTCACCCCAACCGTCCATTGTCGCCACGTATCCCTGAACCGTCCCATCAGGCAAAGCTGGCAGTTGAGCATTTAATGGGGAGAAAAACATTTGCCTCTTCAATTGCCAACATAGTCAAATGTTTTTGGGGACAAATTGTTGTGGGTATTTTTCAGCATGGTGACATCTTCAGTTGATCCTGCATGTCAAGATGTTATTCCACTGTAAGTATCGTTTTAATATTTACTTATTTGATATTTCCTAATATCTTTATTCTTATTTTCCAGTAATTAAGAGAGAAGAATACGGGATATTTTCCTAGCACGTTCAAATACAGCTTCAACGGCAAAGAATGACTTGGTCTCATGGACGTTGAAAAGATAAAGATCATCTCCGGGATTGTAGGAACAAACTCTTACCCTTTCTTATATTTAAGGGGAGGTGGAGACGGAAATGGACACGCATTCTTATATGCACACACTCTACGCACAAATTAATTGTAATCCTCTCCATCCTCTTCCGAAGTTGTAACTCAATTATCATAGTGAAACTTTTAAGGTTGGAGACCTAACTCCCGGGGTTTTTTCCGAAGAGGTTGTCACCTCCAAGGTTTTCCTCGTTAACAAATTGTGGTGTCATTCATTATTTTCATGTCATTGTTCCATTTATTCGAATTCCACAGTCCCCTCCCTAGTATTTAAATCCACACACTTGTCAAAGTCAAGATTCAACTCTATTGTTTTTTCTACCAAAACAAAGGTGTGCAAGTTGCAAAGATCCATTTATGGATTGAAGCAAACTTCTAGGAGTTGGAATCTTCGATTCGATGAGAAAATCAAAGAGTTTGGTTTTATCAAGAACGAAGATGAACCTTGTTTATACATAAAATTCAGTGGGAGCGTTGTGTTATTTCTCTTGTTGTATGTCGATGATATCTTACTCATTGGAAATGACATTCCTGCACTTGAGACTGTTAGGTCTTGGTTAGGAAAGTGTTTCTCAATGAAATATATGGGCGAATCCGCTTACATCCTTGGTATCAAGATCTATAGAGATAGAACTAAGAGGATCATTGGTTTGAGTCAAAGTACCTACATTGACAAGGTTCTTAGAAGATTAAAGATGGAAAATTCTAAGAGAGAAAACTTGCCAATGGGTCATGGTGTTACTCTTAGTAAGACTCAGTGTCCTAAGACAACTGATGAGTGAAAGAGGATGAATGATATTCCATACGCTTCTGCTAGTGGATTTATCATGTACGCTATGATTTGTACTAGACCCGACGTCTCGTACGCTTTGAGCATGACAAGTCATTACCAATATGATCCGGGTGAGAACCATTGGATGGAAGTCAAGACGATCCTAAAGTACTTAAGAAAGACTAAGGATGCGTTCTTGGTATTTGGAGGGATGGAAGATGATCTTGTTGTAAGAGGTTACACAGATGCTAGCTTCCAAACCGACAAGGATGATTTCCGATCGCAGTCGGGATGTGTGTTTATGCTTAACGGAGGTGCGATATGTTGGAAGAGTTCCAAGCAGAGTACTATTGTCGATACTACTACTGAGGCCGAATATATAACGGCATCCGATGCAGCTAAGGAGGCAGTTTGGATCAAGAAGTTCATTAGTGACTTGGAAGTTGTTCCAAGTATCACTAATCCGGTGGAACTTTATTGTGACAACAATGGTGCCATCGCGCAAGCAAAGGAACCAAGGTCACACCAGAGATCCAAACATATACTTAGACGTTTCCATCTCATTCGAGAGTTCATTGATCGGGGAGACGTTAAGATATGCAAAGTATCAACCGATGATAACATTGGGGATTCGCTTACAAAGCCCCTTGCACAAGCTAAGCATGATGTTCATGTTAGGTCCATGGGTATTAGATACATAGATGGAGCCTATTGCAAGTGGGAGATTGTTGTTGTAATGCCCTAGGCTATGATTATGTTCGACTTGAACCGTTATGTATCATCTTTATCATTTATTTTAGAGCGTATTTATTCTGTTCATTATATGTTTGCATGTTTATTATATTGAACTACGTCCCTAGTTATTGTGAACAACTATTATAAGTTGGTAATGGATAATCATGAAGATGATTATATGCATGGAGATGCACATTACACCTATGGATACTTGCTAGAGAACAAGTATTGGACTTGACCTACTTATGAGATTTATGACATGGTCTGTTGTCATGATTAAATCTCATGATAGTTGTGTTATTGAATTCTTAGTACCTGATATTATCATTGTCTTCCACATGACAAAGATCGTGTTCGATATAGTCCAACACTATCTTTAATTGGATAGCAATAAGGGTTATGTTAGCACGATTGGACTCATGTAGGGAAGAATGATAAGTCAAGACGGGATTTGTCCCTCTTATGAAGAGAGATGTTTGCTTAGGCCCCTCGATGAATGATGTATGAAATGTGTGGCCACACTCAAGTGATTTGATAGAGATCAAATGCATTTGGATTATCAACATATTCGTAATCGAGAAAGCATTGAACAGAATGAGTTGACATAGACCATGACTCATGTTCAATTGGACATCGTGGATAAAGGGATTATGACATTGGATCAATTAAGGAATCAAGCTTTGATATTATATTTAATTGGGTGAACATAATAATTTGCTAGAAGTCACTTATGTCTTGTGAGGTTGATGTTTCAACTCATTACCAACATAAAATATAATTTCTAAAGGCTCACACACAAAAGAACGAATTTGATTCAAGCTGAAAATTGGAAATTTTGGGTTCTGGCACGACTCGTGACCAGGAGCACGACTCGTGCCCTGGGTCACGACTCGTGCCAAGGGATACGACTCATGACAAAGGCTTAGACACGACTTGTGTTTTGGTTCGTTTTGATCAGAATGAGTTGGGGCTTGTAGAATGACTCGTGAGCACGAGTGGAATGCAAAGGGCACGACACGTGCCAAGGCTAAAATTCGTGTCCGTACAATTTTCCTTCGCTAGGAAGGTTTTGGTGTTTGACAAGGTTTCTACCCTAATTGTTAGGAGATTTATATGGGATATAAATACAACCTTTTCAGCCATAATTTTCTCTCTCTCACATCATAATCCAAGTTTTATGAAACTCTAGATTTTGATTTTGATTTTGATTTTGAATCAAAAGTCCCAAATTGTTCCATAGTTTTGGCTTTGATTATTGAATATTGATTCAATAATCAAGAGGATCATCTAGCAATCCAACAAGAAGGTGTTCTTGGATTCGTTCGCGTGTGGATTACCGATAGAGGGTGATAAGTTAATCACCAAGAGCTTGAAGCCTTCCGTTCGTTGATTCATCACAAGGTAAAGAACAAGGAGAAGATCAAAACCTTAATCAACGGTTTGAGATTCGTTTTGAGATTCGATTTTCAGATTCGAATTCAAAGCTAAACATAATCGCATTCAAGGTATGTAAATTTTATCTCATATAAATTTCTAATCTGTTCATGCTAGACGGATCTTAGGGATATGGTTTTGATGTTATTTATAAATCTTCCGCTGCGTTGTAACCCTAAAACCCAACATAACATACCCCCGAGATGGCTTGGTTAAGTGGATTCATCAATTATGACCACTAACCAAAGTCTAGGGAAAGAGAGGACAAAACATGGATGCCAAAAAATCGATTCAATTCCTTCATTTTCTGCTTTCAGTTATAATTCCAGTTAAATCCTGTAAATCCAGTTAACTTTCTAGAAATTACAGTGACTAAACTGGAAATTGTAAAAAATATTGACACTGCAGCCCCATCCGCACGGATGAGATTGCACTACAATCTCCTCCACGCGGAGTCATCTGCAAACAGTTTTCCAATTTTCTGTTATTTTCAGTTTAGTCACTGTTTTCAAACTGTTTTTTCAGTTCAGTCCCTTGAATTTCAGTTATTTCCGAAAAACTTCTTTTTTAAGAAAGTCCCTTTTTAAAACAAACACACACCCACACACAACAAAAGTTTTAAGTGAGGAAGACTCGTCATACGAGGCATTCCGGGTGAACGCCAAACGTTCTTCACGTAGCGTAACGTGACCTCCGAACTCATTTTCTCTAAATCTTGGGTATTTTTCAAAGTTTTGGCCCTTATACTAAAAACGCTGTGGCGACTCCGAAACGATTTTCAAACATTTATGTTAAAAGAAAAATCGGGCATCATCACAGTGGCGACTCCGCTGGGGACAAAATAAGCTTTCTTTCTTATAAAAAAAATATAAATAAAAAATGATACTAAGTATATAGGCGGGAAACCATTAACCTTCCTGCTAACGCCTCCTTATTGGAGTCGGGGATAATTTTTGGTATAACAATGCCACGTACTAGGTCATTTCAAAAAAAAAAAACTTGTTTTTCAAAATAAATAAAGACTTATTTTTCAAAAAAAAAAATCGAAAATGTTTTCATAAAAAACAAAAAAAAATTATTTCTTTTCAAAAAAAAAACTTTTTTGCATGCATCATACTTTTAAGAAACATTTGAAAATTTCTATTTTTACCAAAAAAAAAAAAAAAGAAGATAGACTGCCGCACACTACGCGCACGTTGACCTACACTGCACACTACGTCCTCAACCAAGGAAATCTCAGTAGCAGTCTGGGAGGCCTTACTACGCCTCTCGGTTCGAGCACGGGACGACCCAAATAGCCATTGGTTTACCTTCGTGTCGACCCTGCACTTGTCCGTGACACACTTTTTGTCCGAGACTCGGTTGGTTTTTGGTCTGGTCCGTGTCAGACTATGTCAGTGTATACCCCGCATAGGTCAAACCCTAGTCAACGTGCCAAGTCAGGATCCCCCATAGACCTATTTCAGTCGAAGTCATGCAAATTTCCCGTCATGAACTTTGACCCGATCTTGACTGGGGCTCGGACTTTGACTTTGACCCGCACGACTTATGCACCGGCTCCCGGTGTGACACCGCGTCATCAAGGATTAACGCTCAGTCCATGTCTAATTACTGCTTAACCAAATGACAAGTCGGGATCCTCAGACTATTATCGGTCAAGGCTTTTCGTCAGGTAGCCTCAACCCGATCTTGATCCTCGACGCTGGCCTTGCCTGTAATTTACATCGAATGCGCGTTAAGACTTCATGATCCGCCAGACCTTAGGTTCGCTTTCCTTTTTGGTTGGTGGGACCCTCTTGCCCTACGGAACCCTTGTTCGAGGTTACAGGTTGAGGGTCCGCAGGTGTAGTGATGGGTCCCATTGATCCAGGACTTAGAGTAGTTTAAAAAAAAAGAGCAATCTTTTCCAACCGCTTAGGTTTTAATAAAACACGTTTTAAGTAAACAGAAACAAATAACCGCATGTTGCATGAGCCCTTAGCCCAAACACCTACCCTCTTTCTTCGACTCCTAAAGTCTGAACCTCCCTTATATCTTCCTCCCACAGCACCTCGCAAGGCTTGGGTACGGACACCGTAGCTCCCGGCTAGTTGGAAAGAATCAAGCGCATCGTCAGCTTCACCGTTCGCTTCAACTCCAATTTTCAGAATGTCTGCATCAGCTGGTAACAATGGGGATAATACCACTCCGCCTCCCGGGACTCCCCAGACAGAATAGCAGTGGAATCAGTTGGCCGAAAAAATGAGACTACGGCAGGAAGCACAGATGAACAGCCTTCTGGAAGCTATTAGGAGCCATGGTTTGGCTGCCAGTCTTAATCCCGATGGCACTTTCACCGTGGAAGAGGAAGAGGACCCTAACCCTACTCTCCGTCGCCCTGACTACACTAGGATGCCACCACCCGCCTCCTATGGTATCGCTACCGGAGCCCATGCTTCTCGATCTATGGGTCAGCCAGCTCCTCAACCACAGGCTACTGGGCCCATACAGTCTGGTGGGAAATGCCAATTCGCAGTTCCTCATTGGGGGCAAAATCAGTACGCAATGTCTTCCCATGGTTGGGGGTACCTTGGAATGCCACAGCATGTCAAGATCCCACCGCAGTTTGAAACTGAGCACCCTGGACCTTCACAACAACAGTTCAGAGTAATGCAGTAACAATATGGAATGCCACCACAGCAGTTTGGTTCAAGACAACGGCTAGCCCTCTCCTCAAAATGATCTTGGTCGGTCCCCTTGCAACTCTTGGCGCCTCGCGCCCTCCACAAACCCATTTCTCACTCAAGGTCAAATGGGTCCGCAAGCCCCCATCCTGCCTCATCTCGAATCACCGGACCGGGGCAAAGATTCTCCCGGTTATACACCATCACCGCAGCTAGGCATGCAGTTTAAAAACCAAGGACCGCAACCCGCATTCAAGCCTACTTATGAGTCTCACCCCGGGAAGCCGAGCTATCCAGCCACCTCTGGTCTGCCACTACCCTCTTTGCTGATTGGAAGTCAACCAAAGAAGTCAGCCGGGTTCTATCCCTTTGCCCAGGTTCCTGCTTACACTCCCCAAGGTAATTTGGGCCAAGGACAAGATTTCACCTATATCCCCAGACCGGCCATACCGTCTACTAGTGTGCCGCCAATGGTAACTCCTCTTACCAGCTCAATCACTGGCTTGAATGCTCTGACTCCAACACTGGACCCTCATCTGGCTTGGTTCATGGAACAACACAAGGAAATGAAAGCGTAGATTGCCGAGCTGACAGGAAAGAAGGCTGCTCTTCGGCCCACAGATCCTCATTCTATTGTGCCTTTACCCCACAAGTTCGTGATGCCTAACTTGGAACTGTTTGATGGAACTTCCTGTCCAAAAACCCATTTGGACACCTACACCCTAGCCATGAAAGCCAAAGTGGTGCATGAACTTCGGCAGAAATGGCCGGCTACTTGACCTCTCTTTGAAACCGGGGCTCTAAAATGGTTCTTAGGTTGAAGCCCGAGTCCAGGGCCACTGGGAACGTATCACCAACGCCTTCACCAAAAAATACAAGGCCAACCTGGAATGGGAGACGAATCGGGTAGACTTGCTAACAACTATGCAATGCCCTAATGAGAACATTGGTGACTTCTACAAACGTTGGAACCTTAAGCTGAGTGAAATGGCCATTCCTCCTTCTGATGAAGAACACTTGGACAACTTTCAGTCATGTTTGAAGCCTCACCTAAGAGCATCCCTCAGAAATTTCCCCTATCCAGATCTACGTGCCATGGTCAGCTCTGGGTCTAAGTTTGAAAAGGCTTACAATCAGTAACAAGCCGCCACTCCTACTTTTCGGTACCGAGCCACTACTTCTAATCCTACTCCTGCCTAACCCAAGGGTAAAGAAGATGTCAACTTTGCCAGATAGAATTGCAACAATGCCACTCCTTTTATGCCCAGGAAAGTCGAGATGCCCAAGCCTCAGAATATAAAGTTCAGTAACTTTGGAATGCCCCTGAGCGAAGTTTTCCGAGGACTGGTCAAGGAGGGTTTGATTCCGACTTTAGACAATTACCAGCCCAGGGACCCCAGCGTTCCTTTGGACACCACCAAACACTGTGCTTTTCATCAGTACCAAGGGCACCTTACTGACGATTGTATAGTTCTAAAGAAGGCCATACGAGGGCTAATTGAAAAGGGAAAGCTAGAAGTACCCGAAGGGCCCAACACAGTCAACAATCCATTCCCTAGGAATAACAATGAAGTGAACATGATTGAGATCAGAGAGCCCTCTCGCGCCAAGGAAGATTTGGATGATGAGCTAACCAGGGAGTCGAATGAGGACTCCCAAATACCCATGATTAACCTGGTCGAGGATCCCAAATTCGGATTCCCTCTCGGCCTTGAGAATGAGAGACAGTCTGATTCCCTCTGGTCCCACGTTAGTAGCTCCTTGCACGACTATGAAGCTCGCTACTTCTCAAAAGAAGGGATAGCTGACACTGGATAGCTGGGGCCATCAGATCGCACTATGAGAGGACCATTTACATAAGATGGCTAGAGCACTCAAGAAGAATTGAACAAGAGAGCTTTAGATGGGCACCCGTATTAGGGCTTATTAGTAAAGAGGCAGAAGCACATCTTGAGCTAATATACTTCTGCAAATTAGTTTTGGGATAAGCCGAGTACAGTCCTGATAACAGCGAAGGTGAAGGATCAGATGAGGAGGATTATTTCCATATCCTGCCCGGAGTCAAATATGTACCGCCACCTCTCACTCTTCCCCCGCAGTTCCTGGGAGGAAAAGCTGAGTTGCAATTGCCACTTCCAGCATTGGGGGTCTACGACAACTTCTGTGGTTGCACGCACTTGTCTTCCCCTGATAACAATGATCGGCGCTCGCTTTTAGCAAAAGTTCTAATAGTATGGGATGATGATGATTCTGATGACAGTGATGATGACTCTGACGACAGTGATGATGATGATAGCGAAGAATCAACTTAGGCCCAAGACCCAGAATTAGCTTGGAACGGTCACGCCGAAAATGACCGCATGAACACCAGACACAATGGTTGGTTATCAGTCAGTGACAACGAAGAGCCGCCGGAAAATGTCAATGAGGAACCAATGGAAACTGACCCCTATGAGGAGCCCCTCTCAAGATGCAACTGTGGTCAATGCCCAAATACGTCGGAGGATGAGGAGCAACAGAGCCCATCTGAAGAGGAATATGGATCTGAAATTCTGGAGCATAACGTCCCCTATGAGAAATTAGTAGGCGAATGGAGAAATTTCATTGAAACACTAATCGAAAAGGCAGGCTTTCAGCTTCCAGCGGACAATGAATTTGTAAACGTCATTGGATCTCTTTCTTCCTCCCCTAGGATGGACGGCATCACTGCTATAAGAGTCACTGCTGAACCTCTCGAGCACACTGAGTGTGTGGTATCGCTAAAAAGGGTTATGGATCTAGAAGCCACTCCAGTTGCCTTCATACCCATAGACCCACAAGACGCCTTTTTAGTAGCCCCGATACCCAGAAATGTACCCCAAGAACTCCTCATTTGGACTCATGTGTTACGAGCCGCCGCTTTGGGCCATGCGAACGGGCACTGTCAATCCTTCCCTTGTGGTTGCTCAGCCTGCAAAAACGAGAGGAAAATGGTATACGATGAGATGGAAGCCGACAGCCGGAAAATTGAGGAAATTTCAGGGGATGACCACGTAACCGAAGACATGAAAGCCATGGATTTTCCTGGGACTGAATATGTAGATTTCGTGGAGTTTAACACTACTTACCATACTCTGGGGAAAGGATTCTCGAGCATCCAATCTAAGTAGATAGTTGAAAATTTGTTAGAAAAAGGGAGACTGGCCCCTATCCTCTCCAATGAGAAAGTAACCATTGTCAGATCAAGCCCGCCCGAAGGCAAAGTAACAATCCTCGTCAGGATTAGCAAGGAAGAAGTCACTTTTCCCGAGTGTATCTCAGCTTTGAGAGAGGTTCTGGACACCGGCATGATACCTGATGTACCTCCCGTAAAAAATGACATAACTATCTCTAGCGCTGAGTATTATAAAAGGCAGCCGGGACTGCTGCATAAAGCCGGAGACTTAGGAGAAAAGCCACCAAGCCCTGGAGTTAATAGTTCCTACTGCATGCTAATCGTGGGCAAGCTCGAACAAGCATGGGACAATGCAGACCTTGATCAGGATGAATCGGAAGATGCCCTAGCTCTGTGGGTCATCCAGGGAACAACAACGCAACCCCAGGTTCAGAAACCTATAACTTGGGAAGCAATCCGGAAGGCCGCCCTTGATCGGAAGCTTGATAATACTCAATATCCCCAAGCTCAGCCCCTCACCATTGCTAAGCTCTGGGAAACTTGCAACAAAATTAGTCAGAACCGGTGGCCAGTTGCTAAGCAAGCTCCTTCGTTGACCTTAGCAGCATTAAATAATACATGTAGAATTCCAAGTTATTGATATCCCAATCACCTTTAATGCTCTTTTGGGAAGACCTTGGCTGTACCAAGTCAATGGGGTCATTTCGAGCCTTCATCAGTGCGTAAAGTTCGTTTCAGATGGGGATCTAACAACCATTTATGGAGACCTAGTCACTCTAGAAGGCACTGATATGGGTGGAATACCTATCCTGAAGATCAAACATGATGAAGATGGTTTCATGCTGACTGGCTTCACAGTCGAGTCTCCTAAAGCCCAAGTTTGCAACGTGGATCTGACTGTCACCCGGGACAAGATCCCTCCTGTTATGAGGATGATGAGAAAGATGAACTACCTGCCTATTCTGGGTCTTGGGAAACGCCTATAAGGGACTCACAAGGTCATTGAGGTGAAGGAACAGAAAACTCGCCATGGCCTGGGATACAAGCCAACTTCAGAGGAGATTGCGAAAGAAAAAGAAATTGCTCTGAAAAGGAGGGAAGCTGCTGCAAAAAGGATCCCTTTTGGTGGTCCTAAGACTCTCCGTTTCAGTCTTGACATGACTGACTACTTCGTAAAGGGCGCTCTACAGCTGGACAATGCCATAGTCAAAGAGCCCACTCCTACAGAAGGCTGGCTGAAATTACAGGAGAACCTCAGCAAGTTCAGGGGAACCAGAGCCAACCCCGTCTGAAGAATGTTCCTCGATCTACCCAAGATACCTGGGGCCACTACCACCATGGAAAGTGAATATACTTTCAAAGGTGTGCCAGAGCTGGTAAAGCAGTTTGAGAAGCTCAATGAAGTCATCCCAACTGTCGAAGAGACCACGAAATCTGAGTTTGAACTGGTCACACCAAAGGCCAAGACTCCAGAATTCTCCCTAGATGAATGGGATGGTCCTGTCATGCAGCAGATGTTTGGGGAAGAAGTGCACATTCCAGACCTGATCGACTTGGGTTCTGTTGGGCCTTACGTTTTTCAGTCAACTAGTTTTCAACTTGCACATAACATCTTGGTACTAACAACTTGAGCTGTCCTATTACATCTTGATCATCTTGCAGGTTAAATTGTTGTTACGTTAAACCTATTTTTCAGGGAACGTGTCAACGGAATAGAAGACTAATTCAATGACGTTTCTTCATTAAAGACTTCAGCAACGGATCATTATCTCCTCCCTCAACAAAGTGGCGCAAATATCTCAACAAAACTCAACGTGTTTCCGAGATTGTAGGCTTAGATTTATCTTTGTAATTAGCCGTTATAAAGAGGTATAAAAGGGATAGAACACTATTAATTCACACACGATCACTCTAGCATATTCTCCCTTGTATACGCTCATAGTTCTGTAATCATCTAAATACTTAGTAAACTTTTGGTCAAGGCAGGTTCCTAAACCTCCCGGGGTTTTATGCCGGCGAACAAGTTGTTCAAGGGCTTTCCCTAGTCAACAAATTCCTTGTGTTCATTTCTATTCAACCCGATAATCATTGTACCTTGATTCTTATCACTTTAGTCATTTTTCTTGTCATTGGAAACACTTGTTGAAATTTGACCAAAACAATTTGGCGCCGTCTGTGGGAAACTTTGATTATTTGCATAGAAATGACCAATCCGCCGTCCGGCAGTCAAGGTGAGAGGAGTCAGCCACTTCCTAGTTCTGGCACCCAAGGCAATCCATCTTTGAATTCGGAAGCTGTCAATTTGGAGATAATATCCAACATGGTCACTATGTTGAAGAAAGTGAATGACCGTTTGGATGCTCAGGAGCATACAAACACCATGATATTCAATTCCATTGATGCCATGCATAGAGGGAAGCAAGCTGAAACTCAAGTGTCTACTCCATTCTCACCTTTGTATCCTAGATCTTTGTTTGGTACAGGTACAGGACCTAGTCATTTTGGAGATATCCCTATGTCTGGCACCTTCCCAGCAGAAAGCACGATCGTGACGTCGATTCCAATCACGCAACCAAGATTCAGCCATACAGCTAGCCAACCTGTGTTGTCATCTTGCCACATCTATGCCACACTCCCGATGGGGCAAACAGGGAGTTTCTTTAATGCTTTTGATACTTCTGAACCTCAGTTTAATAATACTCCTCTTTTCGCAGAGAACCAACTTGTTAAGGAAATGCAGACCATAAAAGAGTTGCTTCGAAGTGTACCTGGAGTCAACTTGCCGTATCACCAAGTTTCTCCAACTTTCTATAACGAATCGCGTTTTGTTCCAGCAATAGCTAATGTGGAGATCCCAAAGAAGTTTTCAGTCCCTCATATGAAGAAGTGTGATGGAAGCACCGATCCAGCAGAGCATGTGTTGTTGTATCAGGAATCGATGGATATTATAAGTATCCCCCCTATTTTTAAAGAAGCATGTTTTTGCAGGGGTTTTGGCTCAACTTTGTCAGGACCAGCCTTAAAGTGGCTAACAGGACTTCCTCTAAATTCTATTTCTTCTTATGCTCAACTTGTCAATATGTTTACTAATCAATTTTCATGCAACAGGGCATTTGACAAGTTGACTAGTGACCTTTATAGAATTGTGCAACAGCCTAACGAAAGTCTTAAAGAATATTTGCACAGGTTTAACAAGGAGGCAGTGACTATACCCAACTTGGATATGTCCACAGCTACGGAAGCATTCCGTATAGGCTTGAAGAAGAGCTCTCTATTTTATAATGAGTTGGTGATGACTCCTGCGAAACAACTTGAAGAAATCAGAACCAGAGCCTTGCATTTCATCATTATAAGTCTAACAGGGGCAAACCCTCTGTTAAATCTGACCTTCTAAAGTTCATTTTGTAGATGATGATCAAGATGAAGATGATAATGACTATCCTAAAATTTCTGATTACTGCTTTTCTGTGGACATTGCAGGAGTCCTTTGCGCCATGGAGAATCTTGGAGATAAAACAAGATGGCCTAAGAAGAGTGACAAGCCCACAACTTGGAAGGACAAGTCCAAGTGGTGCGCGTTTCATGAGGATTTTGGGCATACCACTAAGAATTGTTTTGCCTTGAGGAAGGAGATTGCTCATCTATTATCCAAGGGTCTTCTTAAGGATTTGTTAGGTAAGAAGAGGGTCAGAAGTGAGTCCAAAGAACCTGATTCAGGGGAGCAGTCCAGACCCGAAAAAGTTGCACCTCCCCCAGCCACCAAGGTAGTAAGTGTTATTTCAGGTGGATCCCATATTTGTGGCACAACTTATTCTGCAACCAAGTGTCATGCCAAGAGTTCTAAGGAGGATCAGTCAGAACTGCCCTCAAGGTGTCGTGACTTCACCGATGGTCAAGTTATCTCCTTTGAAGATGAGGATAAAGACAACACGTTGGACCCCCATCATGATGGTCTAGTTGTCCAGTGCGGTGCTAATTGTATGGTCAAGAGAATTCTGATTGATGGCGGCAGCTCAGTTAACATAATCATCACTCATGCTCTGGAAGAGATGGGCATTCCTTTGTCCAAAGTTGTGAAGAATTCATCCGTACTGGTGGGGTTCAGTGGTGAAGTAAAGCAAACAGTCGAAGAAATCAAGTTGCCTATCTATTTGGAGGGTATGAATTCTATGGAAAGGTTCTGTGTGATTGAATGCTCATCTTCGTATAATGTTATTTTGGGAAGACCTTGGATCCACAACATGAAGGCCGTGCCGTCAACTTATCACCAGTGCGTCAAGTTTCCAACACCTTGGGGTGTGGCCAAGTTGAAGGGAAATTAGCAGGCTTCTAAAGAGTGCTACAAGGTTAATATGAAAGCAAGTTCAGTCCCTCGTCAAGCATAGCAATTAAAGAAAAAGGCCCAGGATGTTCTTGAAGCAGTGGAGCATGAGATGAAAAGTGTTTCTGTTGATGAGTCAAACCCTGAGGCCCAAATGCAAGTTGGTACATATCTTCCATCCGAAATTGAGGAGGAGCTGATTGAGTTCTTGAAGAGTCAGAAATGTTGTTTTGCATGGAAGCATGAGGACATGACAGGAATAAGCAAGGACATCATTACTCACAAGTTGAACATTGATCCAACCATCCGTCCTGTCCACCAGAAAAGAAGAAAGTTTGCCCAGGAGCGGAACCAGATTATAAAGGATGAAGTTGAGAGGCTTTTGAAGTCCAAGATGATCAGGGAAGTTCAATATCCAAGGTGGTTAGCTAATGTTGTGGTGGTAGAGAAGAGGAACGGCAAGTGGCGAGTATGCGTGGACTTCACAGACTTGAACAAGGCCTGCCCAAAAGATCCATTCCCTCTTCCTCATATTGATTCTCTAGTTTATGAGATAGATGGCCACGATATCTTGACATTCATGGATGCATCCTCAGGTTTTCAGCAAATTCAAATGGAGCCTTCGGACCAAGAGGATACGGCATTCATGACTCCGTAAGGTATATATTGTTATATTGCTATGTCATTTGGTCTTAAAAATGCAGGGGCAACTTATCAGAGGCTGGTGAACAAGATGTTCAAAGATCAACTTGGCAAGACGATGGAAGTCTACATAGATGATATGGTGGTAAAATCCAAGCATATTGAAGATCATGTGGAGCATCTTGCTGAGGCGTTCAACATCTTGAAAGCTTTCAACATGAAGCTTAATCCGGCAAAGTGCAATTTTGGTGTCAAAGCAGGAAAATTCTTGGGCTATATGGTGACTAAGAGAGGAATTGAAGCCAGTCCCGAACAGATCAAAGCTATTCTCAACTTGGAATCTCCTAAAAATATCAAAGACGTCCAAAGGTTAACAGGTAGAGTAGCTGCCCTAAATAGATTTATATCTAAATCATCTGATAAGTGCAGGTTATTCTACGAAGTGTTAAGAAAGAATAAACTCTTCCAATGGACTGATCAACATGAGGCAGCTTTTAAACAACTTAAAGAATACTTGATGATGTCACCCCTACTTGCCAAACTAAAACGCGGTGAGCATCTTTATTTATATTTAGCTGTATCCGAGAATGCAGTTAGTGCAGTGTTGGTAAAAGAGATCCAAGGTGAACAACATCCTGTTTATTATATAAGTAAGTCTTTACTAGACGCGGAAACAAGGTACTCTCATCTTGAAAAGTTAATTCTAGCTTTAACTACTGCTGCTACCAAACTGCGTCATTATTTTGAAACATATTCTATAACTGTTAGAACTAACTATCCTGTGAGAAATGTGTTGAGAACTTCAGAGATGTCAGGCAGATTGGCCAAGTGGTCGGTCAAGTTGAGCACGTACGACATTTCATATGAGCCAAGGACAGCTAACAAGTCTCAGGCCCTAGCCAATTTTGTAGCAGATTTTAGTCCAAGTTTGCAGCCCGAGGTAGAACTGGAAGTACAACAGCTTGAAGGTAAAATAGTTCCTAGATTTTGGACACTGTTTACAGATGGAGCTTCAAATTCCAAAGGAATTGGCTTGGGAATAGTTCTGAAATCCCCTCAAGGTGATATCATACCTCAAGCTGTATCTTGTGAATTCAATGCGACGAATAATGAAGCTGAGTATGAAGCTTTAATCATGGGTTTGACTACAGCTTTAAGTTTAAATATTACTCATATAAATGTATATGTTGATTCTCAATTGCTCGCTAACCATTTCAATGGCAGTTATATGGCGAAGCGATCCCAAGATGACTCTATATCTCCAACATGTTAAGGCTTTGGCTTCAAAATTCCTATCATTCTCTTTGGAACAGGTCCCTAGAGAAGAGAATACAGAAGCGGACGCATTGGCCAACTTGGGTTCAACTTTCAAATCAATGTTGCATACTAATATTCCCATTATTTATGTTAAGTACCCGGCAATAGACCAAGTTGAGGAAACTCAAGCGGTTATTCAACCTAGTGGGGCACAAGATGCAAGACCATCTTGGACCCAACCTATAATTGAGTTCCTTCAACTTGGGACTATTCCGCCAGATATTAAGAATGCTAGATCTTTTAAGATTCATACTTCAACTTTCGTTTTAATAGATAATGTGCTATTTAAGAGATCTTTTGCAGGGCACTATTTAAGATGTATTGATAATGAGCAAGTTGAACTGGTGCTAAAAGAAATCCATGAAGGGATATGTGGAAACCATTATGGTGGGAAAGCATTGGCATCAAAGGCCCTCAAGATTGGTTATTATTGGCCAACTATGCATCAAGATGCCATGAATTATGTGCAAAAGTGTGATGCCTGCCAGAGACACAGTAACATCTTGCATCAACCTGCAGAGCCTCTACACTCTATCGTCTCATCTTGGCCTTTCATGTAATGGGGCATGAATATTGTGGGCAAGTTGCCTAAGGCTCCCGGAGGCAAAGTGTTCATGTTGGCATTGACTGATTATTTCTCAAAATGGATTGAGGCAGAGGCCTATGTGCAAGTAAGAGACAATGAGGTAATTTCATTTTTAAAGAAAAATATAATTAGCAGGTTTGGTGTACCATCAGAGATCATATGTGATAATGGATCCCAATTCATAAGTAAGAAGACTAGAGATTTTTGTGCTCGTTGGGGCATCAAGTTCATCATGTCTACGCCTGTCCACCCTCAAGCCAATGGTCAAGCTGAATCAAGCAACAAGTTGATTGTCAACAACTTGAAGAAGCGCCTAGATCAAAAGAAAGGAAAGTGGGCTGAAGAGTTACCACTTGTACTTTGGGCAGACAGGACCACTACAAAAGGGGCCACAGGTAGAACTCCATATTTTTGGTATTTGGAGCAGAAGCTGTAATCCCGGTCGAGGTGACAATCCCAACAGCAAGGTATGGTTTATTAACTCAAGATAAAAATAATCTCTTGCTAACCCAAGATTTAGACACAATTGATGAGATCAGGGATTTAGCCAAGATAAGGATGGCAGCCTATCAACAACGGATTGCTAGATCTTACAACAAGAACGTCAGAATAAGAAGATTCCAGGTTGGTGATTTAGTTTTGAGAAAAGTATTTCAAAATACAAGAGAACTGAATGCAGGTAAATTAGCTCCCAAGTGGGAGGGACCATATCTCATCGATGCTGAAGCTGGTAAAGGGGCATATTGGCTGTCAACCCCAAGTGGAGATAGGGTCCCTAGGAGTTGGAATGCCATTCATTTAAAGCTTTATTTTATGTAAGTCAAGTTGTTAACAACTAGACTTCTCAGGTATGATTTAATTTGTGCCAAGTTCATTCGTGTATTTCAATTTTCAATTTTATTAGAAATTCTCACTAACTTAAGCATCGGAGGGGTGTTAGCTACGCTAACACCCAATTCTAACATGAATTTGTTTTGCAAGGTATGCAACTTGAACGAGCGGAGTAGGCTCAACATGTTAAACACGCCAGTACGGCTCCAACATGTTGAGACCTAAATTGGAGCAGGTCAAACATGTTAACACGCCAGTACGGCTCCAACATGTTGAGACCTAAATTGGAGCAGGTCAAACATGTTAACACGCCAGTACGGCTCCGACATGTTTGAACCTGAGAAAGAAAAGTTCAACATGTTAACATGCCAGTACGGCTCCAACATGTTGAAACTTTAGCTGGAGAGGGATGGAACATGCTGACAGGCCAGGACGGCTGATTCTTGTTCTGTCTCTTCAAACGGTTTTACCTATGAACAAAGGTACATATTACTTATGGTTAAAAGATTTACATCTTTTCTAAAGAATTAAGGTTTTGACACCTTCTCCCGTGCGCACGATTTCACACTTATTCAAGTTGTGACTATTGGTTGTAACATTGACATGTTACCTACTGTTTATAACATCAACATGTTATCTAATGAACAAGCAAGTATTTCTAAAAAGCCTAAAATACTTCTATAAACTTTGAAATGTTCCCAAAAGATTTTGCAACTGAAGGACAAGTTGGATAAGCCAACCAATCTCTTAAAAACCTAAGAAAGCTTGGAGTACTAGACCAACCTAGTACCCCCAAATAAATTGTTTTAGACTCTTATGAGCCATTACATACCAAAATAAACTTGTTTTGGGGATATACCCCCCCCCCATTTGGTGCCCACCAACAATGGTACGCTAAGAAATAAGCAAAAAAGAAATTGTTTTTGTTTTTCCTCCTTCCAAACTACTTAAAACATTTTTCAAACATTTTGGCCTGCTGCCGCCGGTGGTACAGTTGATTCCTTCCCTTGATCAATTTCTTTAACTTGAGCTACCACTATGGTACTCAAAGCTTTATTAGCATCTTCAACCAGTTGGTTAATAGCTTCAAGGGCCGGTGAATTCACCTCCTCCCCATCCACTGGTTCTTCAATGTGGTCTTCTAAAGTTCTTTTCTCCTCCTCCAAGTCCCAGGTTGGAGCTTGTCCGTTCTTGTACTCTTCCATAAGTTGAATTCTAGTTTCCAACGCAGCCTTGGTAGCATTAAACTTGAAATCATCCTTTGCTGTTTCAAGTTCCTTTACATGAGATTCATTCTCCTTCACCTTCTCAGCACGAACAACTTTCACCTCCTCTCTTAAAGTCTCAATAACTTTTTTCAGTCCCTCTACTTCCCCAACACTTTTGTTGGCTAACTTCTTTGATTCCTCGGCTTCTTGGCTACATCTAGCAGCCTTAATCTTCAAAATATTGACTTGGTCCATAATAGGACTCATAATCTCCGAAACCTGTGTGAAAGAAATGTTAGTGCTTTATAAAATCTTTGGTATAAAGATCAACATTTCCCTGTTTTACCTTATCAACAAATTCTGGCATCACACCACGAAACTTCTCTCTCGATTTCTCCATATTCAAAGTATCACCTGCATCTGTGGCTTCAGCCTCCGCCAATTTCCTTTTCTTTGCTTCATCTTTCTTCTTGGATGCATTCGCTTCCGAGCTGGATACCACAGATTGAGGAGTTGGGGGCTTGCTATCTCTCTTCGCAGTTCTCTTTGCCTTAGCTTCGCAAGTAGGTCTCGCAAAGACTCACGGTGGTCTTGGAGCATGTATCTGCAATAAGGACATAGAAAATTAGGACAACTAGAAGATTAGAACGACTTGCGAATAAGCAAAGATTTTGAGGTATCAAACCTGTAGACATTTTGAGTGAGCTTGGGGGTAGACTTTCTTCAGGATCAACTTCTACCTCACCTTCAACCCCTTCAACAGAGAACTCAACTGGGAATGCCTTAAAAGCCCTATCAGATGCACACAATTGGAAAAGCTTGTTTACGTTCTCCCCCGTTTTCTCTTGATCCGGAAATAGCACTGACAACTTAGCGACTAATACAAAAGATATTCAAGTGGTTAGCTATCAGAATGTCAAGAAACATTAGTAGAATAAGGAAAATTATTTGCACTACCTTGGGACCTCCACTTGGAAATTACACCCTCCTCTTGACCCAGGGTATCTCTCCTTGCAAAGAAAAATTTATTCCTCCATCCTCTATCAGCAGGGTCATTGTTAGAGATCAAGATAGGCTCACCACTCTTAACCCTAAAGCCATACCTTCCAGGGCCGAAACCCCTTAAATACATAGTGTAGGCAAACTCTTCTAAACCAACGGACAGATCGATTTTCTCTCCTAATCTAACTAGGGTTTGCAAGTACCTCCAACCTTGAGGCATTAGTTGGGCGTAGTTAAGTTTGGTGCAAGAGAAGAATTTATTGATCAAGTTGGGGAAGGGAAATTTTAAGCCTATGATAAAAGGATATTCCAGAAAGCACACCCATTCATGGGAATAGCATTCAGAGGTTAAGTCGGCGTGAGTGAAGAAAATAGTTTCGAAGGGGAATGCATGATTCTTTTTAATAATTTCCAAATCAGCTTCAGAAATCAAACATTTTTCATTATCGGGTTCTTTCAACAAATTTTGGGTTATGAAACCCTCAGGCAGACCTTAGTCTCTCTCGATAATGGCAATTTTCTTTCGACCCATTTTTTCAAAACTTGAAACAACAAATTACAGACAGAAAATTAAGTTGGGGACGAAAGACTCACCGGAAATTTCTACTTGATTTTTCTCTCCGACCTTCTTCCTTGATTATTCCTCTAGAAACCTCCTTGAAAGCTACTTTTATGATTTTGTGAAAGGGAGAGTTGGGAAAGGATTTCATTTATTTAAAGAAGAGATTGAAAGCGGTTGGAACTCTAAAAAGCATCATGACCTTCGCCTTGTAAACACCCAAAACCGTCCCATCAAAACCTTTTCATTTAAAACCGCCGTACTCTATATCCATTTTTTGGCAAACTTTTTAAATTTTTTGTCTCTTTATATTCTTTATTTTTAAATTCAAAAAGTTTGGGGGCAATTTTTGGGCCCTACGTTTTTCAGTCAACTAGTTTTCAACTTGCACATAACATCTTGGTACTAACAACTTTAGTTGTCCTATTACATCTTGATCATCTTGCAGGTTGAATTGTTGTTACGTTAAACCTATTTTTCAGGGAACGTGTCAACGGAATAGAAGACTAATTCAATGACGTTTCTTCATTAAAGACTTCAGCAACAGATCATTATCTCCTCCCTCAACGAAGTGGAGCAAATATCTCAACAAAACTCAACGTGTTTCCGAGATTGTAGGCTTAGATTTATCTTTGTAATTAGCCGTTATAAAGAGGTATAAAAGGGATAGAACACTGTTAATTCACACACGATGACTCTAGCATATGCTCCCTTGTATACGCTCATAGTTCTGTAATCATCTAAATACTTAGTAAACTTTTGGTCAAGGCAGGTTCCTAAACCTCCCGGGGTTTTATGCCGGCGAACAAGTTGTTCAAGGGCTTTCCCTAGTCAACAAATTCCTTGTGTTCATTTCTATTCAACCCGATAATCATTGTACCCTGATTCTTATCACTTTAGTCATTTTTCTTGTCATTGGAAACACTTGTTGAAATTTGACCAAAACAGGTTCAATGAAAGAAATGATCACAGTAATTGAAGCAGGAGGACAGAAGCCGTTAGATCCCCGAGCCATGGTCATTCAGTCTACCATGCCCTTGAAGAATTGGGAAAAGCTCTCCGGTCCTTCCGCAAGCAAAAAGGAGATGGTCACAAAGCTTGGATTGGTCCCTTGTCCCCTTGTGTCCACCTATTTCAAGTCCTCTAAGTCTCTTGTTATCGAATTCGAGTCCCTAGATTCATCTGATGTCCTTACGCCAGAAGACTATGAAATTGTAGCCAATGTTGTACTTCCTTTTACTCTGAATGAAATGATCGACCTTTTCGAGTATCCCCTGATCGCCACTTTAACTAATGATAAATTAACTAATAACTTAAAAATGGTTAATAATGATTCACTAGATAAAGATGCAGACACACTAAACGAACAATACATTAAAGAAATCTTTAAGCAGGTTGTTGAGAAAGAGAAAAACCGAGCCCAAGCTGCCAAGGAGGTTTTGACTCGTGTGAATCTGGGATCTGCAGAAGAGCCTAAAGAGACGCAGATTGGCAACTTCTTCGACGGGCCCGAGCAAGCAACTCTGACTGAACTACTCAGGGAATTTATGGACATGTTTGCATGGTGTTACAAGGATATGCCCGGCCTCAATCCCTCCATAGTGGAGCACCGGATACCGTTAGATCCAGAAATCAAGCCAGTCAAACAGAAGCTGAGAAAGATCAAACCCGAGTGGTCGTTACAAGTAAAGGAAAAAATTGAGAAGATGCTCAAAGCAGGATTCATCCGGGTCATTGAGTACCCCACCTAGCTCTCCAACATCGTAACAGTCACCAAGGCTAACGGAAAGGTCCGATGCTGCATGGATTTCAGAGACCTCAACAAAGCCAACCCAAAGGACTTCCCCCTGCCCAACATTGACATGTTGGTAGATACCACGGCCAACTACGAAGTCAAGTCTTTCGTTGACGGTTTTGCTGGCTACAACCAGATCAAAATGGCCGAAGAGGACCAGGCCAAGACAACTTTCATAACCCCCTGGGGAATGTACTGCTACACAGTCATGCCTTTTGGTCTAAAGAATGCTGGGGCTACCTATCAGAGGGCCGCACCGCCCTGTTCCATGACATGATTCATAAAGAAGTAGAGATCTACATGGATGACGTGATAGTACACTCCAAAGGATCCGATGGCCAGCACTTCATCGATTTGAGAAAATTCTTCGACCGTCTCAGAGAGCATTCCATGAGGCTAAACCCAGCTAAATGCTCTTCGGCGTCAAGCTAGGCAAGGTGTTGGGATACATGGGAACTGAGCAGGGAATCGAAGTAGACCCGTAGAAAATCAAAGCCATAGTTGAAATGAAGTCGCCTCGAACACTGACAGAAGTCAAATCTTTCATGGGAAGGCTGTAGTACATAAGTCGTTTCGTGAATCAACTGAGCTCCATCTGCGAGCCTATTTTTAAGCTGATGAAGAAGAGCACATGCATTGAATGGAACCCAAAATGCCAGTTTGCTTTTGAAAAGATCAAGGCATACCTTGTGAACCCTCCAATCCTTAGTCCCCCACATCGGCAAAAGCCACTACTGCTATACCTAACTGTCACAGACACAGCAATTGGGGCTATGCTGGCACATGAGAAGAAAGACTCCAAAGTTGAAAGCGCCATCTATTTTGTGAGCAGAAAGTTAAAAGGCGACGAACTCAACTACTCAGTTTGCGAGAAGACCTGCGCAGGTCTAGTATGGGTAGTGGGAAAGTTAAAGCACTACATGCAGTCTCACTCAGTACACTTGGTATCAAGGCTGGATCCCATCAAGTACTTGTTCGACAAGCCCTCCCTCTCCATGAGATTGGCAAAGTGGTCATTCTTTCTGGCCGAATACGACATCACTTATGTGATGAGGAAATCCGTTAAAGGACGGGTAATGGCAGACCAACTGGCTGACTTCCCAAGTGATGAATGTTGAGGGCCTGAACCTCAATTCCCTGATGAAGGAATTTTTGCTCTAGAAGGAGAAAATCGTTGGCAACTCTTCTTTAACGGGGCAGCTAACAAACGGGGGAACGGGATAGGAATGCTTTTGGTCGATCCCACTGATGAACATACTCCCATAACCGTAAAGCTCAACTTCGAGGTCACTAACAATGCCCCCGAGTATGAAGCCTGTATATCTGGATTGGAGGCAGCCTTGGAAAGGAACATCAAGGAGTTGGAAGTGTACGGTGACTCTGCTCTCATCATCAACCAAGTGTCCAACAAGTGGAAAACAATTAAGCCAGGCTTGCAAAAGTATCACGCATATATGGAAGAATTCGTAGCCCAGTTCAAGGAGGTCAGCTTCCACTATCTGCCTAGAGACCGCAACAGGTTCGTAGATGCTCTGGCTACACTAGCCTCCCTTGTTGAAATACCTGAAGGAAAATCTGTCAAACCCTTCAGGGTTGGGAGAAGAGAAAACCCAGCCTACTGCTTTGAGATTGAAGCAGAGAGGGAACCAGTAAACGACCCGTGGTATGCTCAGATCTACCAATACTTAAAAAGCGGTGAAGCCTCCTTCAAAAATGAAGACTGGGAATACAAAGCAGGAATCAACGCAAGAAGTATGATGGCTCTAAAATGTCTGGCTTCCCACTACGTCCTTCTTGGAGATACGTTGTACAAACGCGCTACCGAGGTCCCCTACTACGCTGTATCAGCAAACAAAGGGCCGCCGAGCTAATGAATGAAGTACATGGTGGTACCTGTGGCCCCTACATGAATGCTTGAGCCTTAATGCGGGTCATTTTGAGAATGGGTTATTTCTAGATCTCTATGGAGACGGATTGCATCCAGTTCGTGAGAAGCTATGACAAATATCAACGTTATTCAAATCTCAACCATTTGCCTCCACACGACTTCTACTGCATGACAACCCCTTGGCCTTTTGTTACCTGGGGAATCGACGTCATCGGCAAGGTTACACCACCAGGAAGCAACGGTCATGAGTTCGCACTAGTAGCCATAGACTATTTAACCAAATGGGTCTAGGCCAAATCTTACAAAGTCCTCAATTCCAAGAAGGTGACCCTCTTTATCAAAGAAAACATCAAGTGCTGATACAGGTTGCCAGCTGAAGTGATTTCTGATAATGGCTCTAATTTTGAGGGAGAATGCGACAGATTGTTGGCAGAGTTCAAGATAACTCGTCACAAGTCGTCCCCTTATCGTTCCCAAACCAACGACGCTGTTGAAGCGGAAAATAAGACTCTGGAAAACATCATCAGAAAGATGGCTGTCCGAGGCAGAGATTGGCCAGATAAGCTCCACCTTGCCCTCTGGAGATACAGAACATCCGTCAGAACTGCCACAGGGGAAACGCCATTTGCCCTCACTTACGGAATGGAGGCCATGCTTCCAATCGAATTGAAAATTCCCTCGCTCCGTGTGCTGTTGGAAAATCAGATCAACAAAGTCGAATGGCTCCAGAGCTGCCACGATGAGTTGGCCCTTCTAGATGAACGTTGTCTAAAAGCCATGGAACACACCCGAGCTTACCAAGCAAGAATGGCCAGAACTTTTGACAAGAAAGTGAAACATCGGGACATCCGAGAAGGCAACCTCGTGCTAAAAGAGAAGCCTCCGACCCCCACCAATCCACTTGGCAAATGGGAGCCCGTATGGATCGGACCCTATGTAGTCTAGAAGATCTTTTCCAGAGGAGCCATGCAGCTCGCAGACTTAGATGGAAATCCCTTCGTGCATCCAGTGAACAGAGACAAGCTCCGCAGATACTATGCCTAAAGATCAAGTCATTTCCCCTCAAAAGTGCTAAAAGATTAATAGCCAACTAGGTTGAAAACCCGAAAGGGCAGCCTAGGTAAAAAACAGGGTTGCACTTCTCTCGTCCCTCTCTCTACCTACCCTTTCTAAAAAAATATGAAAAAACAAATTCATAAGGTCAAACTACGGAGACCTGAGCCCCTTAGTCCACTTGTAAGAGGGAAACGTAGGCAGCCAAAAATGGTTCGGTCTAAAACATAAATAAATATCATATTTTGTCATCAACACAATGACCGCATCATACCTGCTTCTCAAAAAACTCTAATGCAATTCACCTATTCATTACAGTTAAAGACTTCTTGATGAGTTCAATCCCGATCTACTCTTAAACTCACAACTGAGCTAAAAGAAAAGACATATAAAAATACATAACTAAAAACTAGCGTGCCTGCAAGGATGATCAGTGAATACTCATGGGTCTAGCCACTAGTACCAGCGTCTTCCTCTGTCCTCCTCCGTCTCCTCCCACCATGCCTTGTGTTCGTCCTAGGCACGGGAATGATGTCCGTCCTCCTCCTCCCTAGCTTCGGCATAGGGGTCGGGTCCATCAAGCCTGCCTCTATCAAAGTTTTGGTCGCCTGGGCTTCGTCCCTGATCTCCTGCCTTTGGGGTAACGTCATAGGAACCTTGTCTCTCTGACATTCCACTCTCATTTCATAGTCAAACATATCATCTCCACTTCTGTCATATAGGCTAGCCATTACCTCAGCTCTCCTCAATACTGAAACAGGGACATCTTCTGGTCCCACCATAGCCTCACGCCTCCTCATAAGAGCCACCTGAGTCTCCCCCATGTATTCCTTATACCAATCCAAGTACCAAGTAGACAGATAAATACGCTTCAGACACCTGAGAAGGACCATAGGAGGAAAAGCATGATACCTCCATACTTGGGAAAAGAAGGAAACTGCAGATGGATCATCCATAGAAACAGATATCACCACCCGGGTGGCAATATCATCACAGCCCTCCAAATGAACCTGCTCCATCCCAAACTGTCGGAGAACTAAAGCTGGAATGTAAAAGGTAGACCAACTAAGCCGCGGAAGCATAACTACCTGGGATCCATCCTGAAGCGTCCTCTTGGTCTCTATCTGTCGGTGCGGAATCCAACATCGGATGTCTTGGGTACGACATTGAGCCATCCAGCGTTCCCACGAGGCCTGATCCTCGATCTCAATTATAATCCCCCTCCTGGCAAAAGTCCATGGCCTAAATACAAGTGGAGCCCCCCCTAGGACCCCCAGCCTCTCCATCAGCCTCATCGATAACAGAAACGGGCTTCCCCGTGCATGTACCACTTCCCGGTAGCTAAGCGGTCAATAGCGTGAAGGGTCTCTCCCAAGATCAAGGGAACTATATCCCGCACGACCGGGCAGTGCACAACAACGTCTAACGAGAGGCCGGTGGCACATCCCAAAGGAATACACGCATGAACAAGGACCCGTTGCACAAAGAGCAAAGGCATCCCAATAGCAAGCGCCTACCATACTCAAGCTCCTAAACCTATCCGGGCGACCAGAAATGTCAAAATAGTCGGGTCCTTGAATCATACCTCGAGCTTCCTCCGGAGAGATTTGGAGTAAACTGGACTATTTGTTAACAAAGGACATCCTTCGACGAGGGAAGTGAAACTTCTTCCACCTCGGGCCCTCCAAGTAACGCCACTGAAATCTTCAATGGTGGGAACCATTTCGTATTAGGAGAAGCAAAAAGACATGCCTCCGAGTGTCCCAGAACGCAGCGGAAGCCCTCATCAAGTCATAATCCGGAACAAGCTCCTTAAGAGACCATAGAGACTTGATCTTGTATCTCTCTTCAAAGAATGCCCTATTCCCATGCATAACCTCCCGAGACCACTCCTTGAACTTGTCAAAGAAGATCATTTGCAACTCCTTTGGCAATTTAGGAGAATTCTTCATACTTTTCATGGCTTTCTATGGTTTTGGGTCGTGACTACAGAAAGAACAGAGAAAAAAATGGAGTTGAGTGATAAAAACCAGGTTTGAGGTGAAAATTTAAATAACCTTGCCAGATGCTTCTCTTATCCGTGCGGATGAGATTGCAGCCTCAATCTCATCCACGCGGATAAGATTGTTCCCCAGTCCAAAAACTTTTTTGACAACAATAAAAACTGCTGGCCCAAATGAGGAAATCCTTCCCCAAATGGCCAAACATGAAAATATGCCCATTCCCCATGATTTTCATCCAAAATCCCAACAAAGATCCCTTTTTTGTCCCCATAAAACACAAAATCGGGCCCATGCAACTTGCATTCAATGTAGAATTAACAAAGCAAAATACAAAAATATTTAGCAAAACAAAATGTATTAACCTAGTTATTACATTCCAAATATAGAAAAATAATGTGCATCAAATGTAGATATGTTTTATCTCTCTATGAATACTGAGTCGCTCAATCGAATCAGCATGCGAATCGAGAACGGGATCCTCCTCCCTGGAAATCTCCTTGCCACGCTTCCGCACATTCCTCTGAGCCGTGCTCGGCCCCTTCGCTGCTGCCTCCGATAAGGCCATCCCCGGATCTATGTCATCCTCCTCAGCATCAGAGTATCGGTCCTCAGGATCAGTTGGCACGCCCCGGTACGACATCCCAATGTCCGCGAAGAAGTCGTACCCGAAAGAGAAGGCATCGGAACTCTGGTCGTACATGCCCTGGGTCTGCAAGGGAGTCCCATAATATCCCTGCGGCTCAAAAGCACCATAACCACCGCCATGCGAAGAGGAGCCCTCGTCGGTCCTGTCCTGTACGAAGCCCGGTCCCTCCATGCCTCCGAAAATAATATGATCCCGGGAAAGCTCCACGCTCCTGTCCATATAGGGAGAAGGAGAAATGTCCGTCGACCCCCTAGGCTGAGTGCGAGGAGTTTCCATAGACCTCCTGCCTAGCATGGTCTCACTAGCAAGAATAGGGGACCTCTCCCGCATAGAGGCACTAGATCCCAGCCGCGCCACCCTCTCAGAACCCTTCGCATTCCCTTGTGTTACAAGGTTGTGAATGAACCTCTTAGCCCCGATAACCTAACGCAAGAGCCGATCAACAACTCGGGACGAGTACTGCAAAGAAGGAACAAAAGCTTCAAAAGAAGAACAGATGAAGCAATGACGAAAGAAGTACAAAGACTAAATATTCAGAACGCGATCAGCACATACCTGAGCATTCGGTCGAGGCCGAAAAGCTCGCGGTGTCACCGCTGGAAGGGGTATCTGTGCCCTCATCCTAACCCCCTCCTGTGTATACGAGAAGTCAGTTCGGGGAATCCTCACAATCGAACTCCCTTCCCTCGCTAGCACTTAGGGCGACCTCAGCCTGCGTGCCATGAATGCCTGATAGGGCTCCTGAGTAGTGAACCTGTGGCACGCCGCCGGCCCTAAACCACGTCCACCCGCCGACCCTTCCCGAGGAAACAACATATCGGTAGGAGGCTCAGCCGGTGCCAAAGCAGCCATCCCGAGACCATGCTGCCTCGTCACCCTCTCCCCCAAGTAGTATACATCGCAAGTGAGTCCCCGCAGGATGCACCTCTACCTCGTCCAGCGCTCGACATCACCGATCAGCCTCGAACCGGTCCCAAGGGTAAAAATTAACCCTCTTGCTGGTCTCCGCCATCAAAAAGGGCACCATATCATTGTACCTCATCGTTATCCTAGTGTGGCTGGTCCTCTTCACTCGGGCGTCCTTTATCCACCAAAGCATAGCCGGGTATGCAAAAGTCTCCCCCTGGACATGGTCCCATAAGGCACAGCCAAAAATCTCCAAGGCCCAGACCTGCATCCGACAAAGGAGACCCGTCAAAAAACCAAAAGTGCATACACAATATGTACAAAGGATAAAGGAAAAGAAGGAGAAAGTATACCTCCAACGGGAACTAGAAGCAGGTCAGGGAAGTGGACGCCTTCCTGATGTATCTGTCCAAAGTGAAGTACAACTCTGCCAAGCCTGCCTCTCCCCAGGTATACTCATCTATCCTGTCTATATCCGCCAAGGACCCCAGCAAGGCAAACATAGCTGTGCCCTCAGCGTGCCCAAACAAAGTGCTGGAAAGGGCGAACCATAGGAAGCATCAGGCAATCTGCTCAGCTGTGATAGTCTGGTCCCCTCTCTCGTATCGAGCTATACTCTCGATCAACTTCACGTCAATCACGTCATATTCCATGCCCATCCCCTTCCACAGCACAATGACAATCCCCAGTAGATCCGTCAGCTTCGCGTTCGTGTACCAATCGTGCCACTCCAAGCTGAGCCCCTTAAAGGGCAGGTCAGTGATAGCAGCATAATCAGTAGGGGTCACGGTAGCCTCCCCCCAGAAGAAATGAAATGTGTGGGTAACATTCCACCAATGCTCAATCAGTGCCAAATAGAGCCCCTTGCTCTTATGTAAACCCGCCACCCCTCTCAGGCACTCAACGAAGCCGTAAAGCTTAGAAGCCACCACGAGCTGGTGAGGACTCCGCTGACCCACCCTACCAGCTCTGGGCAGAGCATCCCAAAGCCTGACGACTGCCTCCGCAGACCCCCGCGTCTAGCTTATCCAACTTGCATTGGATAACATCAGCTCTCCTCTGAAAGTAGACACAACACAAATATGTCATCAAAATTGCAAATATGATACGAACAACAAAAGAACAGGAAAGAAAGAAAATAAAATACGTCCCATGTTCGGACACATTTTCCTACACACATCTTTTCTCGCATCTTGTTATCAAAAAAAAAAAAACAATTCTCATCAAAAATCTCTTATGCAAGAGTCCGTTTCAAATTCGGCAAATTTGTATTCACTTTTCATAACAAAAATCTCTTATACAAGAGTCCGTCCCAAATTCGACAAATTTGTATCCAATTTTCATCAAAAATCTCTTATGCAAGAGTCTGTTTCAAATTCGGTAAATTTGTATTCACTTTTCATAACAAAAATCTCTTATACAAGAGTCCGTTCTAAATTCGGCAAATTTGTATCCACTTTTCATAAGAAAAATCTCTTATACAAGAGTCAATTCCAAATTCGGCAAATTTGTATCCAGTTTACAAAACGATTTTTATCAAAATCTCTTATACAAGAATCCGTTCCAAATTCGGCAAATTTGTGTTCATTTTACAAAATGCACTTTTCATCATAAATCTCTCATACAAGAGTCCGTTCCAAATTCGGCAAATTTGTACCTCCTTTCATAAAACATAACATACATCTTTTCTCACATTCATGCATCACATTATCAAGCATGCATTCACAAAAAGCAAATTTTCATCAAAAATCTCTTATGCAAGAGTCCGTCCCAAATTCGGCAAATTTGTACTCACTTTATTTTTACATCATGCAAACTACCCATGTGTTTTACAAATAAACTACATATTCCCTTTACCCATGCTTTCAATTAAACAAATGCATCATCAATTGCATACTTCAACAACCAAATAAGCAAAAGCCCCAATCTTGACAATTCAAGCCCTAGGTCTAACATGTACCAATATTGACAAGAAAATCAACAAAATAGGCAAAATTGAGTATCATACCATGCGAAGATTCTCGTCGGTGGCCCAATGTTGCCACATATCCGGGTAGAACTCCTCATTTATCGATTGCAAGAGCGTGTAGTGGCGGTGCATTCTCACCAACTCAAGCCTCCTCTCCGCCGCCTCCCGACTCACCCGACCTCGTCGGACTCGACGAGCCCCTCCGTCTTGCTCCATAGACTTGATTTTGAAGGATTTCGCGAAGAAAATGAGCAACAATGGCGGTTTTCCCTCTCTCTTCTCTCCCTCTTCCTTGTCTGTCTTTTGAAAAGAATGAGGAAGACAGACACGACTATCCAGCTTTTTGAACTAGGCACCCTGTTGATCAGGTCCGCGTGGACAAGATTGTAGGGCGAAATCCCTACTTTGCCCCTTTAATTTCTGGCCCTCTGCATCCAGACCCCCAGTTTAATGAAAACCTAACGGAAGTTCATTTCCTTCCTCATTTTCAACCCCGGCCATCATCGTAAGCCCGTCCTTTAACGAAAACCTAACGGAAGTCCATTCCCCTCCTCGTTTTCAACCCCGACCGTCATCGTAAGCATGTCCTTTAACGAAAACCTAACAGAAGTCCATTCCCTTCCTCATTTTCAACCCCGGCCATCATCGTAAGCCCGTCCTTTAATGAAAACCTAACGGAAGCTCATTCCCTTCCTCGTTTTCAACCCTGGTCATCATCGTAAGCTTGTCCTTTAACGAAAACCTAACAGAAGTCCATTCCCTTCCTCGTTCAACCCCGATCATCATTGTAAGCCCGTACCCCCAGCAGATAAGCCCCGACAATTATCGTAAGCCCGAATCTTCCCCAACGAGACCGCCTTCAAATAGTCTCCCTCAGGTACAAAGCCTCGACTTAGGTTCATACTCCTGAACTAAGTCCCAATTTAGGTTCATACTCCTGAACTGAACCTCGACTTAGATTCATACTCCTGAACTAAGTCCTAATTTAGGTTCATACTCCTGAACCGAACCTCGACTTAGGTTCCCTGAACTAAGTCCCAATTTAGTTTCATACTTCTGAACCAAACCTCGACTTAGGTTCATACTCCTGAACTAAGTCCCAATTTAGGTTCATACTCCTGAACCGAACCTCGACTTAGGTTCATACTCCTGAACTAAGTCCCGACTTAGGTTCATACTCCTAAACTAAGTCCTAATTTAGGTTCATACTCCTGAACTAAGGTATAGACGCCTCCGCTAAGTCGTCCGTCTTTGGCAACGCTTTCGCTAAGTCAAGTCAGTCTTCGGCAATGCTTCTGCTAAGTCGAGTCTGTCTTCGGCAACGCTTCCGCTAAGTCGAGTCAGTCTTCGGCAACGCTTCTGCTAAGTCAAGTCAGTCTTCGGCAACGCTTTCGCTAAGTCGAGTCAGTCTTTGGCAACGCTTTCGCTAAGTCGAGTTAGTCTTCGGCAACGCTTCCACTAAGTCGAGTCAGTCTTCGGCAATGCTTCTGCTAAGTCAAGTCAGTCTTCGGCAATGCTTCCACTAAGTCGATTCTGTCTTCGACAATGCTTCCGCTAAGTCGAGTCAGTCTTCGGCAACGCTTCTGCTAAGTCAGGTCAGTCTTCGGCAACGCTTCTGCTAAGTCGAGTCTGTCTTCAGCAACGCCTCCGCTCAGTCGAGTCTTCCTTCGGCAACGCCTTCGTTAGTCGAGTCTACCTTCGACAACGAAAATGCGGTGGGAGGTCCATTCGTTTGACCGCTCCTTTCCCCCGTAAGACCTCAACTATGACCGACTTAATTCCTCCCACTTGGGATACGTAGGAATCCTTTCGTTAAGGATCCAGCCATCCGACCGCTTCGGTCGCCTCCGCACCCATCTAGGTAAAATTTTGCCAGATTGGGATCCTCACTTTATCGACGACCCCACTTCCCCTGGAAGTACCGTTGCCGAGGGGCTACTGTAAGTACCCCAATCTGGGTCGTTAATGTTCCGTCATCCCAAATTAATGATTTATGATCATTTAGGGGCATTTTGGACATTATTTTGACAATTTGAATGAGGAAGGACCTCTTAGGAATAAAAAAATGGACAAATACCTCGCTGGAAGTTTGTCATTTCCAATAAAAAAGAATAATTGATTATTTGCAAAATGCCAAAACTGCTTTTTGCACAGGATCAGGCACGCTGCTGGGGTCATCCGCGTGGATGAGATTGTACCAACAATCTTGTCCACGCGGATAAGATTGTCATCCAGATAACCTATAAATACAGCCCTTCTCCCTCAGTTTAAAAACACATAAAAAATCCCAAAAAATATGAATACCTACTATTATGTTGTCAAAATCAATTCTCAAATAGCCATTCACACCTTCACAATTCAAAATCCACACCAAAATCCAACATCAAATCCATCCCAAACTACTCCTAAGCCTTTGAAACCTTCAAACCCTACACACAAGTTCAAGAAACATTGGTAATACCCTTGTTCTTCCCTACTCAAAACTCACTCATACATACATTTTTACACAAAAATGATGTGAAGTGGTTGCTATTACTTGTTGTTTGAACTCCCCTTCCCCTCTTGTTCCAAGGATTCAAGAGAATCTCCATGGAATCCATTTCCATGGATGATCTTCTAAGGTGATCCACATTCTCCTTCACTTTTATGTCATTCCCCACTCCCCCTTTTTTACATTACTTGGTATTTGCCTTTTGACCTAAATATGGCCATATTGGAGTCCATCTCCATAGATGACCACTTTAAATGGTCTACATCCTTTACTTCCTTATAAATCCCCTTCCCCATATCTAAGATGCTCACCTTGGAACACTTTCCTTGGATGAAAATCATCTAGACTCACAAAATAGGTCACACAAGATGTATAAGATACACTTGAATTTAGGTCTCAATGATGGTCTTCTCATGACCACCTTAGAGATCTTCCTCTAAAGTTGATACATCTTGACCTAAATTTCTTGTCAACTTACTTTTCATGTTAAAATCCCCTTTGTCCCTAGCAAATGAAGTGTTTTCAAAAGTCCTAACATGCCCCCGGGATGGCTTGTTTAAGTGGATTCATCAATTATGACCACTAACCAAAGTCTAGGGAAAGAGAGGACAAAACATGGATGCCAAAAAATCCATTCAATTCCTTCATTTTCTGCTTTCAGTTACAATTCCAATTAAGTCCTGTAAATCCATTTAACTTTCTGAAAATTATAGTGACTAAACTGGAAACTGTAAAAAATATTGACACTGCAGCCCCATCCGCGCGGATGAGATTGAACTACAATCTCCTCCACGCGGATGACATTGTCATCTGCAAATAGTTTTCCAGTTTTCTGTTATTTTGAGTTTAGTCACTGTTTTTCAGTTCAGTCCCTAGAATTTCAGTTATTTCTGGAAAACTCATTTTTTAAGAAAGTCCCTTTTTAAAACAAACACACACACACAATAAAAGTTTTAAGTGAGGAAGACTCGTCATACGAGGCATTCCAGGTGAACGCCAAACGTTCTTCCCAACGTGACCTCCGAACTCATTTTCTCTAAATCTTGGGTATTTTTCAAAGTTTTGGCCCTTAAACTAAAAAGGGCGTGGGGACTCCGAAACGATTTTCAAACATTTACGTTAAAAGAAAAATCGGGCATCATCACACTTGCTCAGCCTCATTCTTGGCTACCTGGCCCTCAAGTTCTTTGACCTTGAGGTCCATAGCCTTGTTCTGAATGGCCTCATAGGCAGTGATTGTGCAAAGCTACAACGAAAAACGAGAAGATGTCAGCCACAATGCCACAAGTATAGAGTATCAAGGTAATGAATTATGAGGAAGCTTACCTCGGCAAGCACTAGTGAGGCCCACTTCCGCTAGCAATATTTTCCTTATTGGGCTGGGTGGCCACCATGTGATCCAGCAAGTCCTCGTCCATAGCTCGATGGGCTACTGCCCGACCCAGCCTAAGTTTAGGACCTGTTCGGGCTAGCACATCCAATCCCCTCAGAGTGGGATGAATGGCCAACTTTCTAACTACCCTCTCAGCATCAGGGTAGGTCTTCACCGTATGGACGGTGAGCTCTGAAGAAGGAGCCAAATTAGAAGCTCTCTTAGATGGAGGCTCCTTTGTGGAAGGTTCAGCAATAGGGCGCTTTTGGCATGATCAAGGCGATCTCCTACTGGACCGGTCGGCATCCATTCCACCTCCCTCGGCTTCGGCGGTTTTGACTTGGAGGCTATGCCCTCTCTTCAGTCTGAATTCGCTGCCCAAAGTGTGTCTCCTCGTCAGCTCCCCCCAGTGGATCAAGGGATAGTGCAGCAGACTCTTTAGTGGAGAGGATGACCTGGTGCCTTGTGGCCTCCTCTTGTCTTTTGGATATGGCTGAGGAGCGAGTGGCCTTCTTTTTATGTTTCAACAAGGTCATAGGGTCAAGCTTTCTTTGAGACATCTCTCTCTCTCTCTTGCTTGGCGGTCAAATCTGCAAAATATGAGGAGAGTTATCACACATATACGAAGAAAGAAAAGACATGAAAATTTGATAAGTATGAAGGATGGGAAAGATTACAGCCGACGACGCTGTCCTCGGTCAAACACCGGTCATTGTTCTGTTTGCAAAAGTCACAATCAGCATGAAATACAAATCCGGGATGTACCCTCCAGTCTGGAAACCGGTTGCCCCTAATGACGGGGATGAGAGGGATTATATTATCAATAGGCCCTGGCATAATGCTGGCCTGGACATAGTAACGAGGTTCACTTTCTAATGCCGACCAGCTTAATGTGCCGACCTTAGCAAATTGAGTTAACCTCTCTATAAGTTGGTTGCTCCACTCGGCTCTCCATACAACCTTGGGCAAACGGGGATCAACAGAAGGTGTTGGGAACTACCATCCTTGGCGGCTTTCCACTCGAATAACATGGTTGTTCCACCCTGTCACCTTGATCGACATCAACGAAAAAAGTTTGGGACGATTAGGATCACTCCTAATCACTATCATCCTAGTGTCAGACGTATACCCAATTGTGAAGAAATGATGGAAGGCTGTTTGGCAAGGTTCAAATCCTAGACTACAGCACAATACAATGAAGCCTACGAGGAACCTCACCGCATTAGCACCTAGCATGGCCGGGATAGCCTGCATATCTTCCAAGAAAAAGGGATCTAAGGGAAGACGGAGTCCCTGTTGGAATTGTTTATAGAAGAAGTTGACATGATTGAGGCAGTAATAAAAATCCATACCTTCTGCCTCGGTCACGATTGGGGTCTAATGGGAATAACTTAACTATACTCCTCCCTCGGCACTCCATACTTGGTATGAATCTCCTCAATCATTGGCACACCGGCCTTAACGTGCCTAGGCCTAGGAGCATAAGCCCTACCTCGGCCTGATCTACCCCGGCCGGCTCTCCCTCGGCCCTCTACTTGCTCTTCGTCAACAAAGGCGTTAACAATATTGGCCGACGTGGAGGCTTCACTCTCTCTTCCCGTCATATCTGCATAAAATCGAGCAAAAAGTATCAGCAAAATCTTCCAAGGCATAAGGATGGGGAAGAGGAAGAGTACCCCTCCTCGTCAGTTGTGTTAAAGCTGAGGAGGAAGCCTTACCCAACATTGGACGGTCTAGATGGTACGATGTCAGGTAAAAGAGAATTATGTGGTCAATCATCCCGGTCCAGCCATGAAAGACAATCATACTGGGGGACATTGTATCTACTCGGTCAATTCTAAACTTGCTCGGATATCTAATATCGTCTCTCGGACATCCGTACCTCGTCAGCATTTCTCCAATCTCCATCAAAGGTATCAACAACCATGGCCCTCTGTCCCTTTGGTAAACCCTAAGGTTGCTTTTGTGGTAGCCATGGATGACACGGGGGTTATGTTCACATGAACGGGCCATTTCTAAGAAGGAAAGAAGGGGCAAGAACGATTCAAGAAGATTCAAGTACAGAAATTCAATAAAATCTTCGAAAGGACAACAATGGCAGTTTCTTAACATCACATTCAACCAAAACCCAAGAAAGTACAAATTAAAATAGAAATAACAAAGGGAGAAAAAATTATACCTGTTTCTGTTGAAGGTTGATGAAATCGAACGGACAAATCAAGCGATTCGGAGAACCTGGGCACTAGAAATTAAGAACACGAAGGGATTTTTGAAATCTTGATGTTTCGCTCTCAATTGCTGAAGGTGATAAAAGGTGAAATTGAAGTGAGGGTTTTGTTTTTATACCCTCTCAAATGGGTCATATCCAATCTAAAATGGGTCAAAGTGGGTCAACCGCCGTCCTTGCCCCCTACATTTAATGCGTTAGGGGGTTCCCAAGATGTGTCAGATCTAGTAGACCACGCCTTATCATTGCACTATTTAACTGGCGAATAATGAAACTACACAGATATTGAAGCGACATTGCCACGTGACGCCTGTCCGTATTCTCGTAAGCCGAGGACGATCGAAATCACTTTCTCCTCGTCATAGTCGAGCTAGAAAGTCGGGGGACACTGAATAGTATAAGCCGAGATACGAACATGGGCTTGTCCGGACAAGGCCCAAGTGGATTGGGCCCTAAACATAATCCATAAAGTCTCATATACGAGGAAAGAAAAGGGCTTCCTCGTACCAAAGCTACCTCGCCATTCCCTTGGGTCGACATAGACCCAGCAGGCACAATGAATAAGGCTCAACGAGAAGACCGAGGGCGACCTCCCTCCAAGGCCGAGCTGGAGCTCCCTAGAAGACGAGGAGGCTTCCTCGGCTATCAATCCGTGACTGATTTCTCCAGTTCTCTTACCTCCTCCCCGGCTCATTGTAGGCCGACATGGCCACGTATGACGAGGAGGGGCCATCTCAACATTCATGCAAAGTGGCAGTTTATTCAGTCCAATTAAAAGCAGGAGATTGAGCAGTTACAATCCTCCTAGGATTGTAACCACCTCACTTGCCTAATTCAGGTCCATCAAGGACTCCTCAATGCATTTAATCCTCCTAGTATTTATTTTAGCAGTCCAATTCAACGTGGATTCTACATTAGTATTCCCATAAATACAAGTCATAATTCACATATTTTGGTTCGTTATCTTTTGACTCTAAATTCTGTCAAATTGATTTCTCTCTCTGAAAACACCAATACTTACTCTCACGCCGGAGGGCCTTCGCCGGAGAAGCCCCAACTTAATTTACGTGTTTTTGTTTCTTTTTCAGGCTATTCAATCATCGGAGTACTATCGACCGCTGGATTTGAGCTGATTTGATATTTTTGGCAGCATCACTTAAAAAAATTTACCCCCAAAATATAGTTTTACTTTATCTTTATAATCAAATCACAAACTTCCTTGATCATAAAATTATGAAAATTATTTATCGTAATAATATTCTAAAAATATTTAGGGGTTTTCAATTATTAACCTTATAAAGATTTGTTCAAGAATTTATAAGAATAATTTTTAAACAATTATATTTTTAAATACCATAAATTCACTACTAGAATCGAAATACTCCCTCCATCTCAAAATTTTTGTCTCATTTGATTTTTTTGTTGAACTTTGATCACAAATTTATGAGAGATTAATCATGTTCATGAAATTCTAAAAGTTGTTGTTGATAATATTATTAATGGTGAATCAATAGGAATTTTTAGAATTTCATGAATATAATTAAATTGTCATATATTTGTGGTCAAAGTTCAACAAAAAAGTCAAATGGGACAAACATTTTGGAATGGAGGGAGTATCATCTTAGGCATTTCATATTGACCAATATCAACATTTGAAACGAAAACCAAGAAGGCGGAAATTATGTCTCGATTTTCTATGTTCACATTAATCTTACTAGATTGACTCCCGTGCGATGCACGGGGCGTTACTATATATTCAAAAAATAAAAAATCTAACTAAAATAAACCAAAAACTCAATTCGCTTATACATTATAAAATTCTTCCTTAAAGGCTACAATGTCAGTACATAAAAATTAGAAATCAATAAAATAGAAATAAAACATAAATCATAAGGATTATGCATTTCTCTGTATACAATTCTGTAGTTTTTATCATTTAAAAAAATTAAATAAAACAGACGAACATGTTTATCATATACGAAATAAGTTATTGAAATCGGTTAAAAAAAGTGAAGGTTAGAAATCTAGTAAAAAAAAAAAAAGTTGATATTTTATTTCGTTTTGATGAAGAGAATTTTTGAAATAAGGAAAAAAGATTTAGTCATACCAACAGGATAATACAGTTAGCTAATAAGAACTAATATCATTATTTTTCAAATGAAAAATTTCCATTAACTCATGATCGTACATCTAAAAATCATGTCATATGGATTTACATTAACTCATTATGAACATAATTATGATATTTATTTTCAATTTAACTTATATAATAGTTAGAAGAAAAAAATACTAACAATTTCGTTAAATGAAAAAAAAAAATTTGGCCAAACCCCCAATACCTCATAAAACCCAAATCACTTCTTACTCCCCTCCTTTAAAATATCGATTTATAATATATTTATTTCTTCTAATATTGACATAAAATTAAATAAAAATTTTATAACCGATGGGCATTTTCCACACGATATTCGTCTTTATAAATACACAATTTTTTGAGACGAAACAAAAATCGACAAATTTATTAATACTTTATTTACAATGTTTAAAATACTTTTTTAAAAAAATATTAAATTAATTGTTTGGTATATAAGCACAAGAACCATATTACACCATCTAACTTATTAAATAGATATATAGTATTATTATATAAAATAACCATTTATACTTTATAAATACACAATCGTTTGGTTTATAAAAATTCAACACTATTCCAACTCATCATCCTAGACCTCACCACGTTTCTTTTATTTTATATTTTATATTCTTTATTATTATTATTATTATTATTATTATTATTATTATTATTATTATTATCATTTATAATTAAAAATAAATACTTTACACTTATTTAATTTTTACAAAAAATATATAGAGAAATAAAAGACGAATTAACAAAGGATAATTAAGAAATTTATATTTAAAAAAGAGGAGTTTTTTTTCTCTAGCAAAATCAAATGAAAGAAGTCTCTATTTATTAAAGAGAAAGAATGTATGAATTTTGGTGCAAAAAAATTTAAATAAAAAATAATTTATTATAAAATAATTGAGGGTAAAGAAATCGAAAAAAAAAATTTGGAAATTCAGCCAGCCAATCAACGGGAGACATGTGTCAAATTCTTAAAAAAAAAAAAAAAAAAAAAAAGGGAAAAAAACCAACATACACGCACCGTTGTCGGCCCGTGCGCACACGCCCTAGAGAAATGTCGAAATTGCCTTTCCACAGATAGACGGCACATATGTCCAACGTTAAAAAAAAACCCTAATGAATTCACGCCCCTCTTTAGACCCGTGTAATTTACGGCTCTCATATTTTTAATCAATAAAAAAATAAGAAACAAATTAAATCATTTCTTATCCACTTTATTTGGGTAAATATTAATAAAAGTAATTTAATTTATTTCATAAAAATTGAGATTATAACTCATTTAGTTACTTGATTTTTTGTTCTAATGTATTTTCGCGTGTGTGCACATGTGTATGTGTAGGTTTAACATGATGTACAAAGCTTCTTAAATTAGCGACACACATGTTAGTAATGTTTTTGCTCTTCATAGAATTTCAATCCCAACCCACTTCTTCCTATCCCTCTTTTAAAATATCAATTTATATTATCTTTATTTCTTATAATATTGACATACGCTTCAATCAAAATTTTAAAAGTAATTTAATTTATTTCATAAAAATTGAGATTATAACTCATTTAGTTACTTGATTTTTTGTTCTAATGTATTTTCGCGTGTGTGCACATGTGTATGTGTAGGTTTAACATGATGTACAAAGCTTCTTAAATTAGCGACACACATGTTAGTAATGTTTTTGCTCTTCATAGAATTTCAATCCCAACCCACTTCTTCCTATCCCTCTTTTAAAATATCAATTTATATTATCTTTATTTCTTATAATATTGACATACGCTTCAATCAAAATTTTAAAAGTAATTTAATTTATTTCATAAAAATTGAGATTATAACTCATTTAGTTACTTGATTTTTTGTTCTAATGTATTTTCGCGTGTGTGCACATGTGTATGTGTAGGTTTAACATGATGTACAAAGCTTCTTAAATTAGCGACACACATGTTAGTAATGTTTTTGCTCTCCATAGAATTTCAATCCCAACCCACTTCTTCCTATCCCTCTTTTTAAATTATCAATTTATATTATCTTTATTTCTTATAATATTGACATACACTTCAAGCAAAATTTTAAAAGTGATGGTCATCTTGCCCGAAATTTGTTTTTATTAATACACAATTTTTTGAGAAGGATAGAAAATTCGATAAATTTATAATTACTTTATTTACAATGCTTCAAAGTTAATTTTTTTTTTAATAAATGGTATGATGTATCGAACTAAAATAAACCCAATAACCATATTACCCCATCCAACTAATCATCTTATACCCCACCACTTTTATTTAATTTTATATTCTTTATTTTTATGATTAGTAAAATTATTAATATTATTATCATTTATAATTAAACAAAAATACTTCAAACTTAATTACTTTTCACAAAAAGATATTGAAAAATTAGAAAGGAAAATTAAGATATTTATATTTAAAAAAATATTTTTTTCTGTGTCCAAATCAAATGAAATAAGTGTCTAAAAATATATAAAAAAATGAGATAGGAAAATTAACAAAGGATAATTAAGAAAATTATATTTAAAAAAGAGGAATTTTTTTCTGTGTCCAAATCAAATGAAAGAAGTGTCTATTTAAAGAGAAAAAAAAATTATGAATTTTGGTGTAATTTTTTTTTTTTTTAAATAATTTATTATAAAATAATTGAGGTCAAAGAAATAGGATTGTTTTTTTAAATTTGAAATCCATCCGCCAATCAGAAAGCGACACGTGGCACAAATTATAAAAAAAAAAAAAAAAAAAAAAAGGGAAAATGCTGCACTAACTCGCCATTGTCGGCGCGTGTAATACACGCGCCAGCAAAATGACGCAAATGCCCTTCACCCAAACGCCTACACGTGTCCAAAATTAATAAAAAAAAAAAAAATTTATATATCCTCCAATCACAGCTTGCCATGTGTATCCTCAGCCGATTTTTTTGCAAATTTGCCACCTAGTGAAATTACCAAAATACCCCTCATTGTCCAAAGATTTACCAAGATCTTGTTATTATATATATATAGATATAGATTATTAAAAATAGTGTCACTATATTAATTTATATTGAACTTTTTTTAATGTGTATATTGGACCTACTGCTACTTATCGGTTTGAATTCATTAATTTAATAAGCATTCCTAGTTGAGTCACCGTAAATGATTGATCAATGTTTATTGATGATGCCAAAATCGTCAAATCAGCCCAAATCCAAGCGTTGAATGCTCCGGCGATTGTAAGGCCTGAAAATAAGAGAAAACACGTAAACTAAGCCGGGGCGGATCCGGCTAAAGGCCCTCCGGTGTGAGAGTAGGTTCACGGTTGATATTAGAGAAATCAAATTGACAGAGTTTCTCCAATGTAAAAAGTGACGTACCCAATAATGAGCCATGGGGCTGGTATTTATAGGAATGGATTGATAGAATCCATGTTGAAATAAACTTGTAAAGAGATAAGATGTAATCTTAAGAGAATTACATCTGTTAAGGAGTCATTGTTTGACTTGGATTGGTGTAGCTGATTACAATCTGGATTGAATCATGAATGTGTAATCCTTGTTGTATAAGGATTGTATGTTCTGATAACCGGAACGCCGAGGAACACAAATTTTTTACCTCGGCCTTAACAAATAGACCGAGGTAAATGATTCTGCTTCCTCGTCATTTGGAGATTGGCCGGTACGGTGATATGCCGAGGTAAATGATTTAGTTTCCTCGTCATGGTGGAGAATGCCGAGGTAAGAACTTTAGTTTCCTCGTCTCTTGCTGCATACCGGCCCAAACATGTTGTTATAAGGCTGAGATAAACGCTCATTGTCATATGAGGAGGACCCTACTCGGCCCTGATACTTGGTTATTTAGATAATATTCATGGCCCAATTCAATTAGGCCCAGCTTGAGCAAACCCATATTCGTATCTCGGTTTATACTGTTCAGTGGCCCCCGACTTTCTAGCTCGGATTAGGACGAGTAGAAAGTCATCTCGTCCTCGTCATATGGATGGAATATGAACGGTTTTGACACGTGTCCTCGGCGTCGCTTCATATAACTGACGGTTGCCATTCTGGGGCCCCCCAGTTTTGTCACGCCTTGAAACCGTCAATTCGCATTTAATTCTTGGGGCGCCCGACCCGGAATGTTTACTTTACCCATGGGTTTAACCTGATTGAGGGGTATAAAAAGCTAAATCCTTCTCATTTTACTCTTTACAAACCCCAAATACTCGAGAGCAACTACCAAGGTTCAGGCGACAGTAATTCCGGCGACCTTGATCTTGTTCGACCTGGTTTCCGGCGAGCTAGCTTTCATTTGTGATTCCATCAACCTCTTCAAACTCAGTATGAAATTTATCCCCTTTTGTGCATTTTGAATCTGATTTCCATCTTCTTAGGGTTTGTTGGGAAGAATCTTGAACACACCAAGAACCGGCAAACCTCCATTGTTAAAGAATGAAGCTTTTCTTCATCAATTCAAAACTTCAAACTTTTTGATTTTCATTGTATTTTATATGGACTTTCTTGAATATTGAATGAACTCCCCTTTTATTTTTGATTCCCTTAGAAATGGCTCGTTCTTGGGACCATTCTCCCGATTCCGTTATGGGATATCATACCTTTGGAAATTTGAGGGTCTATCGCAGAGAGAGAGGTCCATGGTTGATGCTCACTCCGGGATGATGTAAGCAAGCGCTTAAGAGGTTATGGTCGAACTCGTCTATTCCTCCAATACCCCGACTCCACAAGAATAGATAGGATCGAGTCCGGTTCACCCAACATTATAGTTTTTTTGAGGATAGGGCCGAGATGATGGAGCACATCGATCTCTGTTCTACCCGGCCTCTGATCGCGAAATGCGTGAGCGCCTGAGAGGTACGGCTCCCTCCTCGGCCTTATTAAATGACGAGGAGGGGAATCTCCCTTCCCCGTCCTAAATCAGTCATGGACGAGGTCACTAATTTTGTCTCCTCGTCTTTATGCAGATATGACGGAAGAGAAGGAGAACCCTCCTCGTCTACTCGTATAGTTGATGCTTTCATGGATGAAGCACAAACTGATGGCCGTTTGGCCCGAAGAAGAGGAGGCCGAGGACGAGGAGGCCAAGGATTAGGACAAAGGCAAGAGAGGACCCCAAGAGCCGGGGATCCCATGCTGGAAAAGCTATACTCCAAGTACGGGGTAGACAAAGCCGAGTACAGGCTAACTTATATGGGCCACATGGAGCTGAAGACAAAGAAGGAAGAGGATGACTTTTACTATAACCAAGACTTTGTCCACTTCTACTTCAAACAATTCCAACAAGGACTTCGTCTTCCACTGGATCCTTTCATCTGCGAATTTCTAGACGACGTGAGGGCGGTGCCGGCCATGCTAGGAGCCAATGGTACCCGGGTTCTTGTCAGCTTCATCATCCTTTGCCGTAGCCTAGGGTATGAGCCAACCATGGGAGCTTTTAGGCATTTCTACCATGTCCAATTTGTCAAGGAGAGCTGGCTCCTCGTCATTAAGAGTGCGTCTAAGAAACCAAAGTTGCTCCTCCCAATGTCTAGCAAAGTTGCTGGTTGGGATAACCACGTTATAAGGGTGGAGAGCCGCCAAGGATGGGAGTTCCAGTCTCCTTGTAAAGGTCCAACTTCTTGCCTGCGTCCCCGTCCAACAATATGAATGGACCAAGGACTTGATTAAACGCCTAGAAGAGTTTGCCGAGGTGGGAGTCCTCGATTGGTCAGTGATTGAGTCCTCGGACCATTATTACATTCAGGCGGGTTTGATGCCGGGGAAGAAGGATGGGGTATCTCCCCTTGTCACCGTAAAGAGGGGGAGACGCTTCAATGACTGGACAATTCACCCCGGCTTAGTGTTCCATGAGGATTGCATTACGTGCAAGACTGAACGTCCCCGGGACCAATGTTTGAAAGCCATCGACATAGTTGGACGTAAATGTTTCTTTTTACTTGTACTTTTCAAATGCTTGTTACCTCTGCCCCGTATTTAACTCTCTTTCCCTCGTCCTTGCAGATCTAACAGCCGAGGAAGAAGAAGCTTTAGCCATGGAGAGACTTAGTCCCCAAGAGCTAGTGAAGAGGAAGAGGAGGCTGAGCAAGAAGGCTGCCTTGGTAGAAAGGAGGGAGGATGCCAATGCCCGTAACCTCATCCTCAATGTTCAAGATGACCAACCCCTTCCCCTTAAATTACACGGGGAAGTGAATGCCGAGGAACCGGCGGCTGACAATCAAACCAATCCATCAACTTCGTAGGGGCATAGCCTCCATGTTGATGCCGAGGAAGAGGCGACCGAGGAAGCTAGCCTCGTCCAAAGGAGATCGTGCTCCAAGAGAACGCCAACCGTTAGCGCCGAGGAGCTCGCGGCTAAACGGGCAAGCGTCGCAGTAGCCCCCAATGTTGATGCTCCCCTCCCTTAACCGTTCAATCCATCAAGATCGTTGAGGAGGCCGACGAGCCGGCCAAGAGTATGTCCCTCGGCATTCCCGTCTTAGGACTCCCCTGTCGGGCAAGGGAGGGACCCTTAGTGAGATTGGGCCGAGCTCCTATTCAAAGGGCTATGGACGAGGATGCCTACGAGGCATTCTCAGAAAGAGGCTCCCAACGAGGACACCTTGCTCGCCATAAGGGACTCTTGATCGCCGAGGTAAATGTTAATCCCTTTCTCGGGTTATTGTCTTTGATATTGGTTTTGCCTTTCTAATAATGATTTATCTTTCGCCTGGCTTCACGTCACGGCGTACGAGAATGTTTTAGCCAAGAAGAAGACAAGGCGTCTGAATGAGGCTAAGGCAGCTCAAGCAAAGAGCGAAAAAGACAAGTCTTCCTTGGCTAAGCTTTTGGAGGCCAAGGATGCTGAGCTTGCGGCGGCCAAGACCAAGGTTGAGGCCGAGGTAAAAAGGGCCGAGGAAGAAAAGGCAAAGGCCGAGGAACATCTCCAGCTTAAAAATGAAGAGCTTGCCCAGGCAAAGGCTGATAAGGTCGAGCCGCACCAAGGCCGATGAAGCCGAGGCCAAATGCCGGGATTGGAAGCTACCCTCCCGCCTAGGGGAGGAAGAGGCCGTAGCTCGGCTCAAGGAGAGCTCGGCTTTCAAGGAACCGATGATGGCCGCTCGGCCTTCAGAGAGGCCGTGGACGAGCAAACGGCCACCATGTTTGAAGATGGCTATCTCCATTTGGCCCGGAGTATTTTGGCTGATCCTTCCACCGGTCTGGACATTAATAAGGTTGCCCAGCTAATTTGCAGGGATCAATATGCCGAGGAAGTCAGGGCTCTCCATCACTTGGTCCCCTATTCTGAAAGCAACTTGGTGCTGATGGCTGCCAAGGATGCTCATGCTTGCAGGGAAGTGTGGAGGCCGGCCTCTGTTGTCCCCGGCAATATTAAAGACCTGGTGGAGGCGATCCAAGACGCCGAAGAGCCCGAGGACATAGAAGCCGAGGTGGAAGGGAGGGACCGAGGAAAATAATGCCTTCACCGAACAAACGGTCCTTCCTCCCCGGCACTATCACTCAAGACCGGGCCGGACAAGCCTTTTGATGACGTGCACCAATCTTAGGATAGCTTTTTTCCTTTGTTTTTTGTAATAGATGGTAGGACTTTTGTAATTTTTTGAATATCAATGAAAATCCTTTTGTCATGATTCATGTTATTTCCATAACTTACTCATGTTTTTGTATGCTAGGCCGAGGCACTAGACTTAAGAAGTCGGGATCCAAGGAAGGTTCCTTGCTCCCAAATGTTGGGCAAAGTGGTTAGGCCGAGGAAATACTCCTCGGCTTTAACTATGCTCTTTATTTATTTAGGCCGAGGAGGGTTTCCTTGGCTGTAAAGTGTTGTAATCCTGAATCGGAGTTGATTCATGGTAGGAGGTTTGTCAAGCCATTAGGGCCGAGGAAAGTCCTCGGTGGCCTGCCGTTTGTCTCCTAAGTCAAGGCGCGGACCTCACCGAAGCTGCTTGCAAGCCATCGTGCCAAGGCGGAGGTTCCTCGGGTCTTGGCCGTTGGTATCCCGAGTCAAGGTGGACCCGACAGATGTGTTGTAAGCCATCGTGCCAAGGAGGTTCCTTGGTCTTGGCAATGTAGGTTTCATCGTGCCAAGGGGACCCTTGGTCTGGCCGTTGGTAGTTATCGTGCCAAGCGAGGATCCTCGGGTTCGCCGTTAGTAAGCCATCGTGCCAAGGAAGATCCTTGGTCTTGGCAAAGCTTGGTGTTTTCATCGTGCCAAGGAGGATCCTCTTGGTCTTGCGCTTGTGTAAGTTTTCATCGTGCCAAGGGGACCTCGGGTCTTGGCCGCTGGGTAAGCCATCGTGCCAAGGGGGACCTCGGTCTGGCCGCTGTGCCATCGTGCCAAGGAGGATCCTTGGTCTTGGGCCGGGTAAGCCATCGTGCCAAGGAAGATCCTTGGTCTTGGCGGTTGGTAAGCCATCGTGCCAAGGAGGATCCTTGGTCTTGGCGCTTGTGTAAGCCATCAGCGCTGGACCTCGGTTCGCTATCGAGCCATCGTGAGCAAGGAGGATCCTCGGGTCTTGGCCGCCGGGTAAGCATCGTGCCAAGGAAGATCCTTGGTCTTGGCGCTTGGTAAGCCATCGTGCCAAGGAGAATCCTCGGTCTTGTTGCAAGCCATCGCCAAGGAAGATCCTTGGTCTTGGTTGCCATGTATCGGAGAGTCGGAGGTAATGTCCTCATCTTCCTAAGCCGGGTGAAGAGTTGATAGTTGCTTTGCATGTTGGAAGAAACCGCTTTCGTAGAACCGAAATGCGATTACATAGAACTGCAATCCTATCAACTAAAAAGACAAAAAAGGCAGAAAACAAAAGACCGAAAATAAATGACAGAAAATAAAGAGCTAATTTATTGCATAATAAACTAGACTAGTGATAATATTTTCTAAGGTTGTCGGAATGCCACGGATGCTTGAGATCCTTCCTCCTTGGTCCTTAATCCGTAGGTCCCTTCTCGAATGACTTGAGTGATGATATAGGGACCTTCCCACCTGGGGGAGAGCTTGTTCTCGTTCTGCCTTCCGTCCAGTGGCCTCGATCTTTCTAAGTACCCAATCGCCAACTTGGAATACTCTTTTGATGACCCTCTTGTCGTGATATGCCTTGGTCCTTTGCTTGTAATTCACCATCCTCATCTGCGCAGCTAGTCGTTTCTCATCTATCGTGTCCAGGTCTAGGAGCCTATCGACCTTGTTGGCTTGCTCGTCATGAATGGGAGTTCCTTACCGTAGGGACGTGGCCATCTCTCGCTGGTGCCATAGCCTCGTAACCGAAGGTTAGCGCGAATGGGGTTTCCCGGTTGGCCCCCGGGTGGTTGTGCGAATGCCCCCCATAAAGCTAGGGGAAGTTCGTCCAACCATCTTCCCTCGCGACCTTCAAGATTCTTGGTGAGGCGGTTAGGACCCGGTTGTTGGCGCCTTCGCTGACCGTTGCCTTGGGGTCTCGCTTAACCGAAGATTTTACATGGTGTACTTTGACTCTTCCCAATTTCCGTTGTAAACGCCGTGGAGAATTGGAGTCCATGGTCGTAAACAATTGTATGTGGAAGGCCAAATCGCACTGGGATGTTGTCGTGGACAAAGTTGATCGCGTTCTCTTCCGTTATCTTGGCCAATGCCTTGGCTTCTATCCACTTGGAGAAGTAATCAACAAACTACTATCACGTACTTGCAATTACCACGGGCGGGTGGGAAGGGTCCAATGAGGTCGATCCCCCACATATCAAATGGCCACGTAGGTATTACGAGCTGTTTGCTCGATCATGTAGTCTTGGAATGTCAGCAGAACCTTTGGCATTTGTCACATTTTTCGAACATAGGCGTGCGCGTCTTCCCTTAGGTTTGGCTCGCAAGAGTAACCTAGCGATATGATTTTGTCGCCTAAGGTTCTGCCCCCGGTGTCCGCCGCAAACACCTTCATGTACTTCTCGCCAGGAGGTTCTCGCTCTCTTGGGATAGACGCACCTTAGCAGTGGGCTTCGTGAAAGATCTTCGGTAGAGGACTCCGTTCATCACCACGAATCTTGGAGACCTCTTCTGATAAGCTTGGCTCGAGCATCATCTTCCGGGAGTTTCTCCTTCTCAATGTATTCGATGTAGTCATCGATCCAAAGCATCTCTCTTTCCTCGGCTCCGTAAAGCATGACTTGTAATCTTTCATACGTTGTGTTCCCAAGATAAACTACATATGGGTTGGTCTCCGAAGGAGACACGTCCATGGTGGCTAGTTTGGAGAGAACGTCTGCGACTTGGTTGTCTTCCCTTCCTATTCTCGCTTGAGCTCGAAAAATTCCATTTTCTTCGTCATATCTAGGACCAGGTCTCTATACTTGGCAAGGGTGACATCTTGAAGTGTTATATTCTCCCTTTACTTGTTTGACAACAAGCCGGGAGTCACGTAGCAGCCACCTTAGTTGCTCCATAGAAGGAGGCCAACTCAATGCCAAATATGAGAGCCTCGTATTCGGCTTGGTTGTTAGAGGCAGGAAACTTGAAGCGGATGGCATCTTGTATAGTATATTCTCCTTCTCGGGCTTGCTAGTACAACCCAGCCTCCGCTTCTTTCCTTGGTAGCCGATCCGTCCGTATACTGTGATCCAACAGCTTGGATGGGAGTTCAATGGGAGAGTCTTTTCCTCCGGCGCGTTTTGCTTCCGGGAGGTGGGGAGATGCTCACCCATAAAGGCAAGCCTCGACCATGAAGTCAACCAAAGGCTGTGCTAAGAGGGTCTTCCTTGGTTGGTAAGTGATATCAAACTCCGTTAGAGCGATTGACCAATTAAGGAGACGCCCCGAGCCGTCCAACTTGTGAAGGATTTTCTTCAATGGTTCGTTGGTGTAGACGGTGATAGGACGTGCAGTAAAATATGCACGCAGCCTTCCTTGAAGCAATGACTAGTGCGTATGCTATCTTCTCCACATTGAAATATATGCTTTCTACATCGGATAAAGCTGCCTTAGAGACATAGTAGACGGGCTTCCGAATTCCTTCATCCTTTCGAACTAAGATTGTGACAAAGATGATCAATGGCGGCTTAGAAGACGTATAGCATCTCACCGGTAGCCTGACCGCGTGTTAAGCAAGGGAGGGGAACCCAAGTACTCCTTCAACCGGAGGAATGCTTCCTGAGCATTCAGGAGTCCAGAGAAGCTCTTGGTACCCTTCAATACCTTGAAGAAAGGCAAAGGACTTTTCGGCGGATTTGGCGATGAATCTTCCAAGGGCCGCAATTCTTCCATTAAGTCTTTGGACCTCCTTGATGGTGGTAGGTTCCTTCATGTCAACGAGCGCCTTGATTTTCCGGGTTTGCTTCAATCCCCTTTCGGGGAAACCATGAAGCCTAGGAATTTCCTCGCAAGAACTCCGAACACGCACTTGCTTGGATTCACTTCATGTTGTTTGCTCGGAGGTTGTGAATGGTCTCTTCTAGGTCAGAACGTGGCTGCCTTCCTTGGTCTTTATGACCATGTCATCAATATAAGCTTCCATGTTTCTACCTATCTCGACTTGCAAAAACTTGATTTACCATCCGTTGGTAAGTGGCACCGCATTCTTGAGCCCAAAAAGGCATCATGATGTAGCGTAAATTCCCCACAGTGTTTGGAAGGCAGCCTCTTCTCGATGTCCTCTTTCGCCATTTTTATCCGATGATAGCCTCGAGTAGGCATCTAAGAAGCCGAGAGTTTGGTGTCCGTAAATGGAGTCAACCAACTTGTCGATTCTGGGAGAGGATAGTCTGTCTCTGGGGCAAGCTTTGTTTAGATCAAGAAAGTCTATGCACATACGCCATTTCCCATTTTGCTTCTTCACCATAACGACATTAGCCAACCAAACGGGGTATTTGACTTCGCGAATTATTCCGGCGCCGAGTAACTTCGCACCTCTTATTTTATAGCTTCCTCCTTGTCCCTTGCAAAATTTGTCCTCGTCCTGGGAGATGGTCTTCGCTAAAGGATCAACTTCTAAGCGGTGGAGGGCTACTTCTTCATTGATCCCCTCATGTCTTCGACTCTCCAAGCAAAGACGTCGAGATTGTTTTTCAAGAGGGATATGATTCTTTCTTTCTCTTCCCGTGATAGCCGGCCTCCTAGCTTGATTTTTTGTTCAGGATAGTCGGATTAATGACTACCTCTTCTAGCTCATCTACAGGCTTCATTTCGGTCCGTCTCGAAATTCCAGGATTCGATGATGATCTCTCTCGATTCTCCCTCCCTTCATTGTCGCTTACATTGAGGCCTTCTTCCTCCATAAGTTTATCAATGTCTGGAAGATCGTTCTTCCCCGAGTCATGGTTGGCCCCCGAGTTCTGGTCATTGACGAGAATGGGGTCTTCCTCGGAGATGGGTAGAACTATGCCTTGGTCATCCACAGCTTCTAGGACCATAGGTGCCTCTTCAGACATAGGTACATGTGGATCTACGCCTTGGTCATCCTGCAGCTTCTAGGACCATAGGCTCTTCTTCCAGTGTGGGTAGAGTTACGCCTTGGTCATCCACAATTTCTAGGACCATAGGTTCCTCTTCCTCACTTTCCCATACTTCACGGATATAGCTCATTCTAGAGCTAGTTTCGGTGGTCTTCTGTGATTTGGAGATCTTGATGTTCTCCTCGGGCGTATCTATCTCCACGCTTTTTGACTTTTTCCGGCTCTTGACAACATGTTCCAAGAAATCTTTGGGGGTTGCCCTCACGCATCCAATGCCAAAGACGAGTGGGAAATTTAACTTCGGCTGGGTGAGGAAGGGAGGCCACCATCCCAAGTTTGGCTTGACTTGGAATGCCTATAATCGCATGATAGTCACTAGTCAAGTCCATGACTATAAAAGTGACAGTAGCTTTGGCTCGGAAGGGATGATCGCCGACTTCGAAGTTCTAGTTCCCCCACGGTTCTGCTCTCTTTGCTCCAACCTTATGGTTGGTGAATCCTTCAAGCCTTCCATGATATGGTTCTAGCACGTTGTCTTTCAACCCCATTTGTTGGAAGGCTGAATAGTATAGGATGTCACGGGAGGCCCCCGTGTCAACAAGAAGTCTTTCGGATTCAACATTGTCAATTCGACCCTTGATGACCAAGGGCTGCTCACGAGCCGCTCGACTTCCCGCCAACTCATTCGGAGAAAAACTAATGACTTCTTCCGCTTTATGGATCCAAGCAGGACATGGTATACTTTGCTTAGCTCGTGGATCCGGTCCCTTAGCTTTACGATGGAGGTCACCTCTTCCACGGATCACATGTAGTTTAGCCCTAGGGAGGCCTTCGATCTTCATCCTCACTCTTGGAGTCATCTTCACTCTCCTCTTGCTTCCACTTTCGCTTGCCATCTTTCTTCATGACATAACGGTCCTAACTTTCCCTCGTCAACCCATTGTTGGATTATCTTCTTAAGGGCCCAAAGAACCATCGTGGTGTGCTCCGTTGTCCTTGTGAAAATCACGGTATTTGTTCTTGTTGCGGGGATATTTTGGGTGATCGGTCGGCGGACGAGGTGGAGGAAGGTTTACTAGCCGCATGATTTCGTAGAGATGGGCTTTGTAAGAGGGGTGAACTCCAGCTTCTCGGTGCTTCTCGTTCTATTCTTTCCTTTGGAACCTCTTGCCGTTCCCGTTGTCATTCGTCGGGGGTTAGTTGCTTCAGTTCCGTCTTGTCGCCTCCCCTTTTCTTTGTCTTGTCTTCTACCATGGAAATGGCATAAGCCACCTTGTACAAATTCGGCCTTGGAATTAGGTTCCCCGGCCGAGAGTTCATAAATGAGGGGGCTCGGGATTTTAACCCGTAGTTGAAGCAAACTATGACCTCCCTATCGTGAGGCTTTCTTCAACTTGGTCCGCCATTTTTCGGAACCTATTGTAGTAGCCGAGGGTGGTCTCTCCCCTTCCCTTGCTTCAATGTTGGCCAAGCTCGGTTAATCTCATCTTCCTCTTCCCAAACCGTGGCAAAATGATCTAAGAACATTCTCCTCATGCCCCTCCAAAGAATCGATGCAACCTTTCTTGAGCTCACGGAACCAGTCAAAGCCGTTCGGAGAAGGTGCTCAGCAAAGCTTTGCAGAGCAAGTCATCGCAAGTGGTGAGGAGATTCATGGTTTGTTCCGAAACTTTGCACATGGTCCTTGCAGCGAAGTGGTTCCGTTGTATTTCTCGAAATTTGGGAGCTTGAGGTTAGGATGGGGAGGTGCAAAGCAGCTTATCCTCAAGGAAAACGGACGGGTGGCCCAATCATAATCGTCATCATTATATTTCTTTCCCCTCTCCATATCATCCAGCCTTTGCTTCAACAAACTCCCATTGCTTTGTTTCTATTCCCTTCTCACCGCTTGAGCGAGTGCTTCGTTGGGAGCTTCCGATCGACTTGTCTTTGGGGCGATCATTCACCCTACTATGCTCCGCTTCATGTCGGTGGCCATCACGCTTGGAGGGGCCTTATCACGTCTTGGTTCCGTGTCTCAGTGCGCCAAGTATCATCCCGTAGGGCTCGGGGTCCTTGGCCTAGCAAATTCTCGATGCCGAGGACGAGGAGAGTCCGTCGACAAGGACGATGAGAATCGAACGACGAGGACGAGGAGAATGCGGTCGACGAGCTCGAGGAGACGTGGGACGCCTAGGTGTCATGGCAAGACGAGCGTGGGATAGGCGCCTATTCAAGCCGAGTCTTGTCCTTAGGTCCCCGGAGTTCACTTCCTCTTCCCTAGGAGTTAATTGGCTTCTCAGTCGACCACGTGATCCTTCTCGCTACCGGTATGCCGAGGACGAGGAGAATCCCCTGGGCCGGCATCGTAGTTCAAATAGCCTTCGTGGGGAGGAGCCCGATGCTCTCCCCTGTTCCTTTCTCAAAGGTGGGCCCATTGATGGCACAATGAATGGAGCCATGGAATGATCTCGGGTCCATTTGCAAAAAGAGCAACTTGTGTTTCATACATCCTTTGCAAAGTCTCCATTTGTTTGTGTAACAAAGAGCGCTCTGGCCAACGGGCCGAGATCCTCCCCGCTTGACCGGCGTCGGCGTTCTTTGTTTTCTTCCTTCCCGCTTGCTTCCCACGAGCACGAGTAGGACGAGGAAGGTCATTGCCCTCTCCTCGGCATTTGCCTCGACCCATGGAACGAAGAGTCATGGCAAGGGGAGGAATGGCATCGGGCCGAGGTAGAGGAGGAGGAGGAGGCGGTGGCTCCTCGGTTCCAAGTGTTTCCCCATTCACTTGGGTGGGATCCTCAGCCTATAACACTCGTGAATTGTCCGTCCATTATGAATCACAAACAGCATTATTAAGTGCAAAATTTTCCAAAATCACAATTTCACTGTAATCAATTTATGGCTAAAATTAGGGCAAATTTTAACCAAAAACAAACAAACCAATTGTGATTTTTCTAACGCAAAGAACTCAAGCCAAAACTCGGGTCGGAATTTTAACGCCAAAAATGCCTTCAACGGAATCCGGGTAAACTCCTATACAACTTGCGAACTCCGGTGGCTTCAAGAACAGAGTTTTACCGATCCAAAAATTCTGTTCCAAGAAAGAACAAATTCGGCAAGAAAATTGGCTTTAAGCGAGCGTTTTCCAGGCCAAACAATGGGTGTTTGAATCGATTTCCCGGCAATGGAACCAATTGATGATGCCAAAATCGTCAAATCAGCCCAAATCCAAGCGTTGAATGCTCCGGCGATTGCAAGGCTTGAAAATAAGAGAAAACACGTAAACTAAGCCGGGGCGGATCCGGCTAAAGGCCCTCCGGCGTGAGAGTAAGTTCACGGTTGATATTAGAGAAATCAAATTGACAGAGTTTCTCCAATGTAAAAAGTGACGTACCCAATAATGAGCCATGGGGCTGGTATTTATAGGAATGGATTGATAGAATCCATGTTGAAATAAACTTGTAAAGAGATAAGATGTAATCTTAAGAGAATTACATCTGTTAAGGAGTCATTGTTTGACTTGGATTGGTGTAGCTGATTACAATCTGGATTGAATCATGAATGTGTAATCCTTGTTGTATAAGGATTGTATGTTCTGATAACCGGAACGCCGAGGAACACAAATGTTTTACCTCGGACTTAACAAATAGACCGAGGTAAATGATTCTGCTTCCTCGTCATTTGGAGATTGGCCGGTACGGTGATATGCCGAGGTAAATGATTTAGTTTCCTCGTCATGGTGGAGAATGCCGAGGTAAGAACTTTAGTTTCCTCGTCTCTTGCTGCATACCGGCCCAAACATGTTGTTATAAGGCTGAGATAAACGCTCCTTGTCATATGAGGAGGACCCTACTCGGCCCTGATACTTGGTTATTTAGATAATATTCATGGCTCAATTCAATTAGGCCCAGCTTGAGCAAACCCATATTCGTATCTCGGTTTATACTGTTCATTTATTATTATAATCGTTAGATATGTTAGAGATATTAACCCAATATTGTTAATATCTCTAACAACAACAACAGTGTCGTGCATTAATACCGTGGATCGTTGATTCTGCACGTGTAATGCAACTGCTTTGATACGATCATAAATTCTGAGATTCCAACTTAAAATAGATGGTATCAGAGAGCTGATCAATTACACGTGTAGGCGCAACAGTACACAATATTACTGCACGCCACCTGACTAATAAGTTCAGTAAGCTTTGGCAAAGCCCGCTACACACGTGAGGGGCGTGTTAGAGATGTTAAACCACGCCTTTGACAAACCTAGTATATAATATATAAAGATCATAGGCCATTGCCTTTTTTTTATCACCAATTGGTTTTAGTCTATTTGTATGTAATAGGTTAATATTTGTTAGTTTTTACTTTTTTAGCAAAATATGATTGCAGTTTGATGTAATCAATTCAATTTATGAAATTTACTTCTTCAAGATGCAAAGCAACTATCAAGACAGGAAACGTCTAAAATCTATGTACGAGTCATCTTTCTCGCCAGAAGTAGATGAAAAGAAGAAAGCCCCACGTCTTGACGAGGAAACCCCTCGGCTTTAACGACTAAAGCAGCTCAACCGTCTAAAATCTATGTATGAGTCATCTTCCTCGGCATAAGTAAACGAAAAAGAAGAAAGCCCAACGTCTTAACGAGGAAACCCCTCGGCTCTAATGACTAAAGCGGTAGAAAATGTCTAAATTTATGTACGAGTCATCTTCCTCGGCATAAGTAGATGAAAAAGAAGAAAGCCCAATGTCTTAGCGAGGAAACCCTCGGCTCTAACGACTAAAGCGGCAGAAAACGTCTGAAATCTATGTACAAGTCATCTTCCTCAGCATAAGTAGATGAAAAAGAAGAAAATCCAACAGTCAAGACCGAGGAGCTCCTCCTCGACCTAATGACCCTAAGGCAAAATTGCCAAAAATTCCTAAAAACGAGCTAGCCTTCTCGTTTTAATTATCAAAGCGAAATGCGAGGAACCCCTCCTCGGCTTCCCCAAAAGTAAGCTTGTACTTGTGCAAAGTGTACGATATAAGTACAAATCAAAAACAGTTCATACGTCGAGGCATAAAGTTAAAGACGACATGAATTGGAAGAAAGCAGTTCATTAATATTCAGAAAGTGAATTACAATAACCTATGAAGTTACATCAAAATAAAAAATTTCCTAAGTCTGTTCATCGGCAAAGGGATCCTCGAGGAAGGCCTCCGTCTCGGCATCAACTATTGGAAGGGTGACTTGCTGAGTTTGAGCATCGAGTTGAGTTTTCTCGTTGCTCGGCTCCTCTGAATTAACGTCCCCCTCGTCCTCGGCACTAATGTTCTCCTCCTCGTCACGTGCAAGAATGGCATTGATATTGTGTTGGTCGATGGCAGGAGGAACCCAGGAAAGACGGCTAGCCTCCTCGTCAGCTTCAGCAATCGCTCCCAAGGCATATTCAGAAAATGGGACAAGCACTATAAGAAAACTGGTCTTTTGCGACGGTCAAAAGCCATCGCGTAAACCCTTAAAGCCGTCGCGGAAGGCTAACGCAACGGGAAAAGCCGTCGCAATGGCAATCGCGTAAAGCCTTGTCGCGAAAAGATAAGGTGACTGAAAAAAGCCGTCGCCTTTGTCAATTATTTTTCGCGATTGCTTTTTCCATCGCGTTAGAGTTTTTTAAAATTTTATTTATTTAATTATTTTAATTAAATTTGCAATCGCCTTAGCTCAGCAAAGGAGACGGCAAATGCAATCGCCTTAGGTTTTAAAGAAGGAGACGGCAAATGCAATCGCCTTAGGTTAACAAAAGGAGACGGCAAATGCAATCGCCTTAGGTACTTTAAATTATTTTTTTTTTCCATTTCACTGGCCCTATTTATAATTAATAATTGAATAAAAATTAAAGAAAGGTTGATTAGCACAACATGAAAATTAATAAATTAATTGCATTAACAATATATTATGGACCATAATCATCGTTACAAAATCCAAAAAAAAAATCAACCTACTAGGTTTGTCAAGAAAATATATCATCCTACTAGGTCAATATAAATACAAGGATAAGAATTGACATGTAAAAAACTAAACTCTAATGACTGTAGACATCTAATGTTACATGACAAAGAAAAGAAAAAAAGTAACTCCCAACAATTTTAATGTCCTTCCCAAATAGGATCCACTTTCGGTAGTCTCGCAAGAGAAAGGAGATAATATAAGTTATCGAGTTGGTTTTAAGTAGAAGATTATGAACCAAGTTGAAAAAATAAAAGCCAAGAAAGGGTTGTAGAAACTCACAAGTTCATTAACCAGAGAAGGTGTGATATTTTTCCCAAAGAAACTTAGTTGATCCAACATAGTTTCCGCATCTCGAAGTGAACCATCGCATTCGTAGCAACAACAGCGAAAGAAGAATAACAAAGAAGAACAACCACAGACAAGAACAAGAAAATCAACAAGTTGAACAAGCTAATAACAAGAGAAAAGCCATGGACTCGACTGACTCCCCAAGAGATAATCCACTACCCTTTTTATCGTCTTGAGCGTTGGACAAATCAGGAACCTCCACCGCTTTTAGTTTCTTCAAATCCTATAATACTTCGTTGTTGCTGATGACGAGCAAATGAGGCATAACTTGTTGGACAAATCGAACCTCCACCAGCTTTTATATTAAAATAAATCTCACCTCAGACTTTTGTGGTTACAAATGAGTGCATATCTTCCTCCATGCCTTTGAGCTGTTGTTCTTGTTGAGTGACTGAAGCTGCAACAGTCTTGTGCAAGATTTCAAGCTTGAACAGTGAGGAAAAGCTAATCTAATAAAGCGTAATGACATTTTTTTAAGCTTGAATATTTTCACAAACTGAAAAGTCAAAAGTTTAAAACTTGGCTCGCTTAGGGTGTTTGGCAACCTTGAATGATGGAAATTCCAATCACAAAGAAAGATTTAAAACACACAAATTACAAGACATTCCACATCAAAACAGCTTTGAAACCGCAATAGTGCACTTCAAGCAATGTAATAAGCACAAAGAACAACAGAATTGCAAAAGCGCATCTCAATTCCAGAATTTGAAATCTCAAATAAGTAATAAACAATCTATATAAAAAGAAGGGAAATTTCGAAAAATATTTCTACTAAGAATTACATTACCGGAATCAGCTTCGAATTAATTCATTTTCTTAATTTAAAACGATAAAGCTTCCAATCAAAAAGCATGAGAAATAAATCTATAACTTTGTGTTATTGAAAACCCTAGTAAATATTCTACTTTATCATTAATCAAAATCAAGATATCTTCTCATAATCCCCACTTAAATCTCAACATCCCCGTTTCTCTCTCCTCCCCCAATCAACAGCCAATGCCTCGAGTAGACATGGAGAGAGAGAGAGAGAGAGCGAGAGTGAGAGAGTCAACTTGTACCTTGGAATCGAAAGAATCGGCGCTGGAGGAAGAATTGCCGCTAGAAGGAACGCCGCTGGAAGGACCGCTTGAAGGAACGCTGGAGGGTGAGGAAGAAGAAAGAGGAAACAAACGAGAGTGAATGAGTTTGGAAAAGAAAAGGGTTTAGAATTACAGTCGTGGAATGCGATTAAGAAAAGAAAAGGGCTTTATATTTTTATTTTTATTTCATATAACGCGACTGCAAAGCAGTCGCCTTTAAAAATAATAATTAAAAATTCAATTTTAAAATTATTTAATTTAATATTTTTATAAAATGCGATTGCTAAAGCCATCGCCTTTGATAAAAATTAGAATTTCACATTCCCGCCCGGACTACATTGTTGGCGCTAGAGGGAAAAATATATAATGTGATGGCATCCGTGACTGCTTAGCCATCACGCTAGCCTACTGTGACTGCACTAAATACAGTCACAAAGGCCGTCTCCTTATATACTCAAATGTGACTGCTTTTTTTGCCATCGCCAAAAGCAATCGCGAAAGACCAGTTTTCTTGTAGTGAAGGTAATGGAGGGACCTGGCTGCCTAATCATAGGAGTCTTTAGTTATGATCCGGGCAAGCGTCTCCACATCAATGCCGAGGGACATGTCATCCATGATCTGTCGGGTTAGGTGTAAGTAGCCGTCGGAGAACATTGTAGCCGTCTCCTCGGCTATAGAATCTCAGAAGGCCGGGCTAGCCTTATACTCAGAGAGAGCATCCTCAATTTGTAGAGGCAGGCTGGCCTCCATCTCTTTTAGCCGGGCCTCAGTCACCTCGGCTTCCTCAGACTTAGCTTTGAGCTCAGCCTAGAGCCCCTCAACAATGGCCTGCCTGGCCCTGGCATACTCCTCAGCCTTGACGCACGCCTCCTTGGCATCCTTTTCAGCTTTGGCCTTGGCCACTCTCTCGGCCTCCAACTCCTCCCTCAGCGACTTCAACAAGCTTGCCTCCTTAGCCTGCTCAGCCTCATTCTTGCCTAGCTGGCCCTCAAGTTCTTTGACCTTGAGGTTTATAGCCTTGTTCTAAATGGCCTCATAGGCAGTGATTGTGCAAAGCTACAACAAAAAACGACAAAAGATCAGTCACAATGCCACAAGTATAGAGTATCAAGGTAATAAATTATGAGGAAGCTTACCTCGGCAACAAGGAGGCCCTTCCAGTTAGCAATATTTTCATTATTGGGCCGGGTGGCCACCATGTGTTCCAGCAAGTCCTCGTCCATAGCTTCGATGGACCACCGCCCGACCCAGCCTAAGTTTAGGACCTGTTTCGGGCTGCAGCGCATCCAATCCCCTCAGAGTGGGATGAATGGCAAACTTTCTAACTACCCTCTCAAAGATCGTGGTAGGTCTTCACCGTATGGGCGGTGAGCTCTGAAGGAGGAGCCAAATCAGCAGCTCTCTTAGATGGAGGCTCCTCGGTGGAAGGTTCAGCAATAGGGCGCTTTTGGCATGATCAAGGCGGTCTTCTCGGCTGGGGACTGGTCGGCATCCATTCCACCTCCATCGGCTTCGGCGGTTTTGACGTGGAGGCTTTGCCCCTCTTCAGTCTGCATTCGCTGCACGGAGTGAGTCTCCTCGTCGCCTCCCCTAAAGGATCAACTCCGGGATAAAGGCAACCAGACCCTTTAGTGGAGAGGATGGCCTGGCGCCTTGTGGCCTCCTCTTGTCTTTTGGATATGGCCGAGGAGCGAGAGGCCTTCCTTTTATGTTTCAACAAGGTCATAGTTGAGACATCTCTCTCTCTTGCTCGACGGTCAAATCTGCAAAATACGAGGAGAGTTATCACATATATACAAAGAAAGAAAAGACATGAAAATTTGACAAGTATGAAGGATGGGAAAGATTACGTGCCCGACGACGCCCGTCCTCGGTACAAACACCGGCTATTGTTCTCTGTTTGCGTGTAAGTCGAATCAGCATGAAATACAAATCCGGGATGTACCCTCCAGTCTGGAAACCGGTTGCCCCTAATGACGGGGACGAGGGGGATTATATTATCAATAGGCCCTGGAATAATGTCGCCCTGGACATAGTAACGAGGGTCACTTTCTAATGCCGACCAGCTTAATGTGCCTACCTCGGCAAATTGAGTTAACCTCTCTATATGTTGGTTGCTTCACTCGGCTCTCCATACAACCTTGGGCAGACGGAGATCATCAGAACGTGTTGGGGAATCCCAGCTCTGGCGGCTTTCCACTCGAATAACATGGGTGTTCCACCCAGCCACCTTGCTCGACATCGGCGAAATAAATTTGGGAGGATTAGGATCACTCCTAATCACTATCAGCCTAGTGTCAGACGTATACCCAATTGTGAATAAATGATGGAAGACTATTTGGCAAGGTTCAAATCCTAGACTACAAAGACAATACAATGAAGCCTACGAGGAACCTCACAAAGATTAGCACCTAGCATGGCCAGATTAAAATTTCGTATATCTTCCAAGAATTCGTTTATAAAGGAATCTAAGGGAAGATGGAGTCCCTGTTGGAATTTTTTATAGAAGAAGTTGGCATGATTGAGGCAGTAATAAAAATTCATACCTTCTGCCTCGGTCACGATTGGGGTCTAATGGGAATAACTTAACTATACTCCTCCCTCGGCACTCCATACTTGGTATGAATCTCCTCAATCATTGGCACACCGGCCTTAACGTGCCTAGGCCTAGGAGCATAAGCCCTACCTCGGCCTGATCTACCCCGGCCGGCTCTCCCTCGGCCCTCTACTTGCTCTTCGTCAACAAAGGCGTTAAAAATATTGGCCGACGTGAAGGCTTCACTCCCTCTTTCCGTCATATCTGCATAAAACCGAGGAACAAGTATCAGCAAAATCTTCCAAGACATAATGACGGGAAAGAGGAAGTTTACCCCTCCTCATCAGTTTTGTTAAAGTCGAGGAGGAAGCCTTACCCAACATTGGACGGTCTAGATGGTCCGACGTCAGGTAAAAGAGAATTATGTGGTCAATCATCTCAATCCAGCCATGAAAGACAATCATATTGGGGGACGTTTGTAGCGTTGTGAGGAAAAAGAATTTTATCTTTTTCGTTTTGAGTCGCCACCTATATTATTCGATTGGAAACATAGGAAAACCATTTTGAAAGAGATTTGGGTTCGGGGCTTAGGTTATGGAATGGGTAGGTCAAGGAGCATCCATCCACCCAATCCGGAGATTGGTCTTGCTAAAGAAAAGAGAGGATTTCAATCTTTACAATAAATAATTAAAGAAAACAAGTAAACCCTAATCAATTTCTTGATTAGAAATGTCGGATTGTATGCTTCGAGATCGCCTCCATTGACTGAAGGGACTCTAGGCCAATCTTTTTGATGGGATTACACTACTCTAAAATTAATAGAGGGATTGGGAAGAGAAACAAAAGTTTAAAGGATGATTACCTTTTGAGGGGAGATTCGGACAGAGTTTCGACTCAAGTTTAGAGTTGAAACTTGATACGGACAGAGCCTTGCCTCGATCCTTGACTTGGATCTTGATGCGGACGGAGCTTCGCCTTGGTCCTTTGATTCGGGCTTCGATGTTCGTTAATCAACAAGGTTGATGAACAAACTTTAGGTGATTTAGGGTGATTTTGGAGGAACCTTTCAGGGAGAGAAACCTACAAAATGTGTGTGTTGTGTGAAATTGTCGACCTTTGAAACACTAAAAGTCATCCAGTATTTATAGGAGGTTGGAGAGGTAAGGTGGAGAGGTAAAATCCCCTAGGAAGGTTCCAGAACTCAGTTCTGATTGGATACCCGAATTGATAAGGTTTTATCCAAAAAGAGAGTTTGAAACGGAGAAGGAGAGTGATTTCTGCACATCATGTCGAGGGGATATCTCGCGCGAGATAGGATATCTCGTGCGAGATAACTAGTCTGATGACTATTTTGTCCTCTTCAGTTGTTCCGTTAGTCAGTTAGGTCCAAAACTGACGAGGTTAGTTAGAAACTTAACGAAACATGACGAAACTGATATGCTTTCATCAAAACATAAAATAGAGATGAAGAGTAGTGTAATCATGTAATTATGAGTTCAGAATGGGGTGTCTACAGAGCCCCTCGGCGACAGGTCTTATGAAAGAAAAAGTGTCGTCGATAGAAAAGACATCATTCTGAACACTGGGATGGTCGTGCCGCACGGCTGCCTACGTATCTCTATCGGAGAATCAGACCAAAACGTAGTTCGACTCCAAAACACGAAAAGGTTGCTTTAGGTATTTTGAAAATCATTTTTTGGAAATCGAGGAGATCTTATTTTTGAAAAGGCAAATCCATACTGAGGAATCAAATCATGATCCAATTCTGAATATACATGTATGTCTGAAGATTCGCCTATTTGAGCTCTGAACCTGCGGGGAAAGATGTTAGAAAACAAAGGTTTACCTGCCTGGTCCTTTGCATCCTGTTGGTTTGTCTTTTGAGACTGGAGTGAGGTGACGATCCTTGCGATTCGGGACCGAGCTTTTGTTGAGGTGACGATCCTGGTGATTCGGGACCGAGCTTTTGGTGAGGTGACGATCCTGGCGATTCAAGATCGAGCTTTTGTTGAGGTGAGTATTTGACATACTATCCCTAGATGCTTGACACACCTAGTTGGTGACGATCCTGGCGATTCAAGATCGAGCTTTTGATGAGGTAAGTATTTGACATACTGACCCTAGATGCTTGACACATCTTAGATGTTTGACACACCTAATTGGTGACGATCCACCTGTCTGGGCGTTGAATCGGGCTTTTTGTTGGAATATGCTTGACGCATGGCACTTGACGTGATGGATGCTTGACGCGATGGTTGCTTGACGCAAAGGTTGCTTGATGCAATGGTTGCTTGACGCGATGGTTGCTTGACGCGATGGTTGCTTGACGCGATGATTGCTTGACGCAAAGGTTGCTTGACGCCATGGTTGCTTGACGCAATTGTTGCTTGACGCAATGGTTGCTTGACGCAATGGATGCTTGACACTTTAATTTGATGCATTGATATATGGAAAGGTAGGCGAAATCCAAACACTCAACATGTTTGATCTAATTCTTGAAAATAGGCACTTGACGTGCCTTACGCATTTTAATTCCTGCAAGAGGGTTAGTGAAAGCATTTGCATAACAACATACATTCACTTAAGCACTCGTTTGTTCAAGACGACCAATGTGCACTCGACTCCAAGAATCAGCGGGGAGAATGAGTTCTATTATGTGAGAATTGAAAATCGTTTGTGATTTAGATTTTGGTTTTGAAGACCAACTCGTGAGGTCCATCTAAAGATCGAATGGGACAATCGTCTAAAAGGATTCCGTTGAGTTAGCCCAAGTTTAACGCTAAGGTTAAGGATGCTTCAAGGATTTTTCGTTGTCGCAGGACTTTTCATCGTCAAGCCCCAAGTTTCTCATGTGATGATCATTGACTGAATGATGTCCAAACCACTCCAATGGCTTTTTCTATGTAGAACTTATGCTGCCTAATCCAAAGCATGTATTTTCCAAGGCTTCTCTCGAAACTAAGCCCCAAGACTTCTTGTATGCTGCAGATGACTTCATGAACAGGTTTGTGAGGCTGCATGAATTGAAGAAGGATCCCCTCCTTTTTCCCTTTGATGATTCTTTTTTTTCTCCTTTAGTGACGCACCCTGGTTTTTGCCTAGACCGCCCTTTCGGGTTTTCAATCTAGCGGGCATCTCTTTTGCGTCTTTTGTTTTTGTGCTCTAACTTTTGCCTAGGCTGCTCTTTACGAGTTTTCAACCTAGCGAGCTATTCCTTTTTTTTTGAAAAGTATGTGTACTCGAAGAGAACTCAGAGGAGAGAATTTTGTGAAGGAGAGACGGGCTCTATTCTTTGGAAGGTGATCCAAGCATTGATTCTTTGAAGAAGTGTATTCTCTAATGATAAAAGTGAGAAGCGAAGAGGAAAGCCCCTGATGCAGATTTGATTACTCTTGGGAGTTTGAGTAGAGATTGACTGGGGGAGGAAAGGTTAGGAAGCCCCAGTTTTGCTGCTCGGATTTCAAGAGTGTGTATGAGAATGGCTAAGAGGAAGCCCTTAGACTCAACAAAGAACGCTATATGGCTCAAAGGTCTAGAAAAGTTGTTTTACCTTTAATGGACCTTGTATCATCTAGAAATTTCTTAACGAGTTTGAAAAGAAGGCCAATCATTAGCATGACTTAAGGCTAAACATTTTTCTTTGATGTTGAAAGTCTTCTTCATTTGTGTTGCCATTCGGGCTTCATTGTAAGAGGATGTTGAGGGATCCTCTTTTCTTCATTGGTATCACTTGACTCTTCTTCTTTGTGGAAGAGTCCTTCTTGCCTTTGTTGAAATCCCATCTTTGTTGTGGGGCGATGAAGGCTTGAGAGCTTTTTTTTTTTTTTTTTTTTTTTTTTTTTTTGATGCTCTATTTTTGCCTAGGACGATTTGAGGATTTTCATCCTAGCGAGCTTTTTATTTATTTTTGTACTCTCAAAGCCTTGAATTGAGTAGCCCCACTCTTCTTGGGATGAATGTTGACAGCAGCGCCTTTGGCTTCCTTCGTTTGTTGATCTTCGACTTTCAACAGGAGTAATGTTTAGACTTAAGCCTTCTAAGGACAGTTTTTCATTTCAAACTTGTTTAAATGTTTCTATTTTTCGTGATGATTTAAGGAATGAGTGTCCACTATTTAGCATGGATCAAATGATACTCATAAAGAAAATAACTTTTGGGAAAGTGTTTAGGATAAAGAGATAACTTTTATTGATAAGGAAATTCGAAACAGACTCGATAGTTTACTTGACACAAACTAGAGAGGATAGAGATGGACTAGAATGACAGAATGACTCTTCAAGAACATACTAGGAAGCTAACCTAATCTATATATATATTTTTTTTTTCAAAGGAAAAAAGGGAGAGGACGATCGGAGCCCCAAGGTGGTGATGCTTCAGTTGATCTTGCCAGCTTCATACAAGTCTTGGATGGCATCCCTCAAATTGTAGCAATTGTTGGTGTCATGACCACTAAACTGATGGTAATCGCAAAATTTGTCGTGATCCCAATCTTCCCTCATTTTCTTAGGATGATAGTCTTCCATTGGCTTAAGTTTTCCTTGGCCTACTAGATCATTGAACATTTCCTTAAGAGTAGCCCCACCAAAATCATGATAGGTACGACCGGTGCTCCCCTTTATTGGACGATTCTCCTTTTCTGAATTCTTTCTAAGAAGGATCAATTCATCAACTCTAAGGCCCGATTTATGGAGTTCGAGGAAACTAGGGAAGTAATTGTCGGCAAGCGTCTCTTGGTACTCTTCGCGGAGACATTGAAGTAGGATATGAATTTGTTCGTCTAGGCTTGGCCTATCAACGATTTCAGTCAGTTTGGTCCTCCATCTTTTGACGAAGTCTGCGAATGATTCATTTGGAAGTTGCTTGGTTTGCTCAAGGTCTCTCCTAGTAGTGCGGTAGGTAGTGTTGTCCTCAAATTGTTCTTGGAAGGCACGACTGGCGAGTGGCCAATCAAGCCTTGTGGAGAGTGGAAGAGTCATGTACCAATCTCTAGCGGTACCATCAAGGGTTTGAGGGAAGCATTGAACTAGCAAGTTGTCATCGACACCCATAGGTATAGCATGGCCCAAGAGTAGGTTTCCAAATGAGCTTTAGGGCAAGTAGAACCATTGAATTTTGCAATGTCGGGTGTCTTGTACTTTCTAGGAAGCTTTGACATGGATTGACGAAGGGTGTCATAGTCAATAGAGAGCGAGGCTCCCTTACTCACATCGAGGGAAGCAAGTTTCTTTTCTAGCATTGCCATGGTAAGGGGTTCGTCCTTGCTTTCCCTCTTTCTTTCTTTCTTGGAAGCATAACTCTCATTGTCAGATGAGGAAGATGATGAGCTAGACTCACACACCTTTTTCTTGTGCTTGTGGTGGTTTTTAGCCTTCTTAGTGTATGATACTTCATCATCGGAAGATGACTCATTCTCTTTCTTCTTTGAGCTTAATTCGGCCAATTGTAGTTTCATGACTTGGAGTTCGTCAACCATGGCTTTCATTTCCCCGGCTTGGATTCTTCTTTCAAGTTCTAATCGGGCCTCCATTTCATCGGCTTGGGCTTGTAGCATTTCTTCATATCGAATCCTTTGATCCTCAATTTCCTTTTTGAGTGCTTCGGAATTCATCGTGTCGAAAAGAAATTGAGATGCTACCGTTGAAGAGCGGTAAGGGAGCTTGACGACCTTAGAGATGAACTAGAGATATCCCGACGAGACGCCTTTTAGAATATTAGCCCCAAACGATCCTAGATGGAGAAAAGGATGATGGTTAAAATTACCTCACGAGTGATTTTTTTTGAAGTTTTATTTTTATTAGAGACGGAGTTTTGACTCAAGGAGGGAGCGCACATCGATTATCAATCACAAACACGAAATCTGCAAATAATATCTCGCGCGAGACTAGGTCATCTCGCACGAGATAACCATTCGAAGAGATGGATTTTATTCCTTTTTATTTTCTAAATTCATGGTCGGACGGACAAAGATCCGTTTTCTATCTAGCATCCTAGGTAAATCTTGCAGGTATACGTAATTCAAACCAAACCTAGGGACTCGGTAATTAACAATTCTTTGTAAAATAAAGCCACATAAAATTGACCGGAAGGATTTTTTTTTCTTTAAAGGGACTTTCGAAAGGGTCATTCCGAAGGGACATTTCCGAAGGGACTTTTTCTTTTTCCGAAGGGACTTTTCCGAATCCTTTCTCGATAGCCAATTTTACATTAGCTTTATTTTGGTCAAAGACAAGAAGAATTACCGAGTCAAAACCGATCGGTCACGGAGTGTTCCTAGAAAGACAATCTACATGATATGTGGCGATGCAGGGCTGGAAGGCTAGGCTCCCCGTGATATGACAATCTAGGTGGATTGAATACGCGGAGTGGGATGATCCAACTTCGGAGAGACCGGCGACTAGGTGGTTACCGTCATCCGTCCTTAGTGTGGGTCCCGAGTTTATCAAGGGTATGTAGTGTAATGACAGTTATAATATGAGTGGGCGTGTGTGAGAATCAATCTAGGTGATAGAGAAAAATAGAAAGTTTTTTTTTTTTGAAAACTAAAAGGAAAAACAGATAGTGGCCGCACCAAGTGGTTGCCTACGTTTCTCCCAATTTAGGGAGACTCAGGCCGTCGTAGTTTCACATAAAGAGAGATAAAGAGAGATAAATAGATTAATTTACAACTCCCGAATCCCCAATGGACCGGACTTTAATTAAATAAAACCCAATCGCACGCAGTTCATAAATAATAATCAATTATTTAAATGAAATAAAGATTCGAGTTCTACACCTTAAGGGAGGCCTTAAGATGTGGGAACTCTGCAGATAATGAATTCTGGGATCCCCCTTGCGTGTTCGGCTCTCGTCTTGGACTATGAGATGAACGGGAGAAACCAGAAAACAACCAGATTGCCGAGGCGATATCTCGCGTGAGATATGATATCTCGTGCGAGATATCCCTGATCTGGGAACAGAAAATCAATTTTTTTTTTTTTTGAAAACCTCTCTTTTAATTTTGACGCAAGTTTAAGCCTCTTAATTTTAAGTTCCCTGCGGAGTCGCCACTGTAGCGTTGTGAGAAAGAAGAATTTTATCTTTTTCGTTTTGAGTCGCCACCTATATTATTCGATTGGAAACATAGGAAAACCATTTTGAAAGAGATTTGGGTTCGGGGCTTAGGTTATAGAATGGGTAGGTCAAGGAGCATCCATTCCACCCAATCCGGAGATTGGTCTTGCTAAAGAAAAGAGAGGATTTCAATCTTTACAATAAATAATTAAAGAAAACAAGTGAACCCTAATCAATTTCTTGATTAGAAATGTCGGATTGTATGCTTCGAGATCGCCTCCATTGACTGAAGGGACTCTAGGCCAATCCTTTTGATGGGATTACACTACTCTAAAATCAATAGAGGGATTGGGAAGAGAAACAAAAGTTTAAAGGATGATTACCTTTTGAGGGGAGATTCGGATAGAGTTTCGACTCAAGTTTAGAGTTGAAACTTGATACGGACAGAGCCTTGCCTCGATCCTTGACTTGGATCTTGATGCGGACGGAGCTTCGTCTTGGTCCTTTGATTCGGGCTTCGATGTTCGTTAATCAACAAGGTTGATGAACAAACTTTAGGTGATTTAGGGTGATTTTGGAGGAACCTTTCAGGGAGAGAAACCTACAAAATGTGTGTGTTGTGTGAAATTGTCGACCTCTGAAACACTGAAAGTCATCCAGTATTCATAGGAGGTTGGAGAGGTGAAGGTGGAGAGGTAAAATCCCCTAGGAAGGTTCCAGAACTCAGTTCTGATTGGATACCCGAATTGATAAGGTTTTATCCAAAAAGAGAGTTTGAAACGGAGAAGGAGAGTGATTTCTGCACATCATGTCGAGGGGATATCTCGCGCGAGATAGGATATCTCGTGCGAGATAACTAGTCTGATGACTATTTTGTCCTCTTCAGTTGTTCCGTTAGTCAGTTAGGTCCAAAACTAACGAGGTTAGTTAGAAACTTAACGAAACATGAAGAAACTGATATGCTTTCATCAAAACATAAAAGAGAGATGAAGAGTAGCGTAATCATGTAATTATGAGTTCAGAATGGGGTGTCTACAACGTTGTATCTACTCGGTCAATTCTAAACTTGCTCGGATATCTAATATCGTCTCTCGGACATCCGTACCTCATCAGCATTTCTCCAATCTCCATCAAAGGTATCAATAACCATGGCCCTCTGTCCCTTCGGTAAATCCTAAGGTTAATTTTGCGGTAGCCATGGATGACACGGGGGTTATGTTCACAAGAACGGGTCATTTCTAAGAAGGAACGAAGGGGCAAGAACGATTCAGGAATTCAAGTACAGAAATTCAAGAAAAGCTTCGAAAGGACAACAATGGCGGTTTCTTAACATCACATTCAACCAAAACCCAAGAAAGTATAAATTAAAAGCAGAAATAACAAAGGGAGAAAAAATTATACCTTTTTCTGTTGAAGGTTGATGAAATCGAATGGACAAATTAAGCGATTCGGAGAACCTGGGCACTAGAAATTAAGAACACGAAGGGATTTTTGAAATCTTGATGTTTCGCTCTCAATTGCTGAAGGTGATAAAAGGTGAAATTGAAGTGAGGGTTTTGTTTTTATACCCTCTCAAATGGGTCATATCCAATCTAAAATGGGTCAAACTGGGTCAACCGCCGTTCTTGCCCCCAACATTTAATGCGTTAGGGGGTTCCCAAGATGTGTCAGATCTAGTGGACCACGCCTTATCATTGCACTATTTAATCGGCGGATAATGAAACTACACAGATATTGAAGCGACATTGTCACGTGACGCCTGTTCGTATTTTCGTAAGCTGAGGACGATCGAAATCACTTTCTCCTCGTCATAGACGAGCTAGAAAGTCGGGGGTCATTGAACAGTATAAGCCGAGATACAAACATGGGCTTGTCCGGGCAAGGCCCAAGTGGATTGGGTCCTAAACATAATCCATGAAGTCTCATATACGAGGAAGGAAATGGGCTTCCTCGTACCAAAGATACCTCGCCATTCCCTAATGTCGGCATAGTACTAGCAGGCAGAATGACTAAGGCTCAATGAGAAGACCGAGGGAGACCTCCCTCCAAGGCTGAACTGGAGCTCCCTAGATGACGAGGAGGCTTCCTCGGCTATCAATCTGTGACTGATTCCACCAGTTCTCTTACCTCCTCCCCGGCTCATTGTAGGCTGACCTGGCCACGTATGACGGTAGGGCCATCTCGGCATTCATGCAGAGTGGCAGTTTATTCAGTCATATTCAAAGTAGGAGATTGAGCAGTTACAATCCTCATGGGATTGTAACCACCTCACTTGCCTAATTTAGGTCCATCAATGACTCCTCAACAGATTTAATCCTCCTAGGATTTATATTAGCAGTCCAATTTAACGTGGATTATACATTAGTATTCCCATTAATACAAGTCATAATTCACATATTTTGGTACGTTATCTTTTGTCTCTAAACTCTGTCAAATTGATTTCTCTCTCTGAAAACACCAATCTTACTCTCACGTCGGAGGGCCTTCGCCGGAGAAGTCCCGACTTAGTTCACATGTTTTTGTCTCTTTTACAGACTATTCAATCGCCGGAGTACAACCGACCGCTGGATTTGAGCTGATTTGATATTTTTTGCAACATCACCTAAAAAATTTTATCCCCAAAATATAGTTTTACTTTATCTTTATAATCAAATCACAAACTTCCTTGATCATAAAATTATGAAAATTATTTATCGTAATAATATTCTAAAAATATTTAGGGGTTTTCAATTATTAACCTTATAAAGATTTGTTCTAGACTTTATAAGAATAATTTTTAAACAATTATATTTTTAAATACCATAAATTCACTACTAGAATCGAAATATTTAGGCATTTCATATTGACCAATATCAACATTTGAAACGAAAACCAACAAGGCCGAAATTATGTCTCGCTTTTCTATGTTCACATTAATCTTATTTAGTAAATTAAAAATAGTGTCACTATTTATATTGAACTTTTTTTAATGTGTACTCCCTCCTTCCTCCGTTCCAGCCCACTTAAAATTTTTTGAAATGGCACGAAAATTAAGAAATATTATTATAATATTAGGAGAGAGAATAAGTGGAAAAAATGTTGTGAGTGTGAAAAATTAAATAGGAGAGAGAATGAGTGAAGGGAATAGTAATTATAATGGTGTTATGAGTATTAAAATAATGTAGAAGAGAGAATGAGTGGAGAGAATAGTAATTTAAGGTTTCTATTTTGGGAATTCTTAAGTAAAGTGGGACGCCCAAAATAGAAAGTTTTCTTAAGTGAAATGGGACGGAGGGAGTATATTGGACCTACCGCTATTTACCGGTTTGAATTCATTAATTTAATAAGCATTCCTAGTTGAGTCACCGCAAATGATTGATCAATACTCCCTCCATCCCAATAAAAGCTTCACTAATTACCCAAAAGGGCGTCCCGTTAGAAGCTTCACATTTCCTTTTTTGACAAAGAATCTTTACTATTTCCTCCACTCATTCTCTCTCCTACATTATTTTAATACTCACAACACCATTATAATTTATTATTCCCTCCACTAATTCTCTCTCCTATTTTCAAATTACACTCACAACATTTTTTTTCCCTCTCATTTCCATAATTTGCGTGCCCACCCAAAAGGGTGAAACACTTAATGGGATGGAGGGAGTATTTATTATTATAATCGTTAGATATGTTAGAGAAATTAACCCATATTGTTAATATCTCTAAGACTACCCACAGTGGATTAATATCACTCCCCCATTTCATTTAACACTTTTTACATTTTTTTTATCCACCTAATATTTTGTCTACTCATTTCATTTACCTTCACTCCAATGGCTAACTTAAATTAAATTTCAACTCCTTCCAACTCATCATTTTATACCCCATATCATTTAACACTTTTTACACTTTTTCTTATCCACCTAATATTTTGTCTACTCATTTCATTTACCGAATTTAATTTTTTTTTTAAAACTGATTAATTGTTTTTTAAAAAAAAATAAAAAATGTAAAGCGGTTATTGACAAAACCGATATTAAATTCAAAGTTAAATTCGGGTTTGTCAATATCGGGTTTAAGCTTTTTTTAAAAAAAAAAAAAACAGATTAATGCTTTTTTTTTTAAATATAAAAGGCTATATTTTGGAAAATAAAATCAGGAAAAGGTGTGGCTGCCTTGTAATCACCTTGCATAATTGATTAAGATAAATATCTAAGACACCATTGCATAATCATAGATTCATAAATTTTCACTACGAGCAATAAAAAAAGAAGAAGAAGAAGAAGAAGAAAAAGAAGAAGAGAAATCGACAGCAACAATCTCTTTACATTTTCAAAAAAAATACTATTTTTTCTTAAGTATTTAAATATTTATTTGGAAAATACTAAAATGAGAGAAAGCCTTTTAAATAACCATTAACTTCAAATTTAGAAATGTATTCATTTTCACAAAAATTAAAAAAATAGTTCTTGATAGCAGTTCTAATGTTAGCATCAGTGATAATATTTAAGATTGTATGATAATAATTAATTTTTTATAACTTTTGTCAAAGTTAAATCAAATTGACCAAAAAAGTTAAAGTGAAACATTTATTTTGGGAAGAGGCGAAATATAGATTTTTTAGTTAATTTTTATTCGTTGTAATGAATGTTCAAAAAATTATCAAGAGGAAGAAATGGAATGTCCCATATTATAGGACCTTGATCCAAAGGCCAACCTTCAAATTCAATTGCTAACGGTGAAATGAAATCACCGGAAGTAAGACGATCCTAGACGTATGAAAAGAAGAGAAGAGAATCCCCCCAAAAATGCAATCTGTCGGGATGAGGACGAAACCAAAACTCCTTTTGGAACAAGTCCCGTCCTACTCTCAAAAAAGAATTAGGAAAATTTGTTCTTTAAAAATTTTTAAACATTATTTTTGGAATGAATGATTATTAAAATATAAAGTAATAAACAAAAATAAAAAATTGCAAAATGTAAGAATATATATCATACAATTTGAAATATAATTTTACAAACAATATGACAATAACAATAGTAAGATATTAATTATATCAAATATCATCTTATAATTTAGTCGTTAAAATAAAAAATAAAGTATTTCTTAAAAAAGAAAAAAAAAGTAGCAAAATCTAAAATTTAGAAATATAAAAATAAATAAATTAATGTAAATATTAGATATATAATAATTAACTTCTTCTCATAACTTCTTTCAATACAAACAAACTACTTCGTCCATATCTATCAAACCTATTTAGATCTCTTTCAAAAATTGATTATCGACAATTAAGCCTAGAAAATATACCAAATCTCCGCCCATTTAAGTAGCCTAACTAACCGATTTTTACTCTAAGAATATCATTTTTTTTCTTTTTGAAAAAAAACGTAAACTTTAATTTTTATTTTTTTATTTCTTTCTAAAATTGAAGTTAATGGTTATTTAAAGAGTTGGTCTTATAAAAAAACTAATTTTTTTTTAAGATAAGGAAAAACGTGTTTTCAAAACAAACGGTGGCATTTTTGTAATTACACAAATTCGTGCCATCCCAAGCTCCGATCATTTTCTCTGACCATCCCAAGCTCCGATCGTTCTCCGGCGTTCACTCAGTTTGAGTATTTAGTAACCTACAATTCGTGCCCTAGTTCCGCCATTAATGTCCATTGTCAACTCTGCTTCGTTACATAATTGATTGGTACTTTATTGATTGGTACATAATTAATTGGAGATAACTGTGTGATTTGATTCCATAGCTCTTCGTTTTTTCGTTGGATAAACAGAATGTCCTTCAATGGTGTGGAAAAAGGGTTTAATTTGCTGAAGTTTGGGTCAATTCAACAAAGCAGTGCATGTGTAACAAAGTGCCAGTGCCAGTGTAAAAAAGTGCCAGTGTTAGTGTAATAAAGTGCCAGTGTTAGTGTATCAAAGTGCTGGTGTTAGTGTAAAACAAGTGCCAGTGTTAGTTTAACAAAGTGCCAGTGTTAGTGTAACAAAGTGCCATTGTTAGTGTAACCAAGTGCCAGTGTTAGTTTATAAAGTCACTTAATATACATGCACTAGCACTTTTTACACTGACATTCAAAAATACATGGACTGGCATTTGAAAACACATTTACTGGCACTCAAAAATGCATATACTGGCACTCAAAAATACTGATAATTATTTTTGCTGATATTCAAAAAAACATGAACTGGCATTCAAAAACATGGACTGGCATTCAAAATTACATGAACTGGCATTCAAAAATACATTGACACTCAATTACACACTTACTGGCACTCTATTATACACTAACGGACACTCAATTATACACCAACGGGCACTTGATTATACACTAACGGGCACTTGATTATACACTAACGGGCACTCAATTATACACCAACGGGCACTTGATTATACACTAACGGGCACTCTATTATACACTAACGGGCACTTGATTAATCACCAACTGGCACTTGATTAATCGTTATAAAACAACAGGTGCTTCAGTCATATCCAAATCCTCACCATTTTCCCCATTCGGAAATCCCCAATCAAATTTCTGCAATAAATTCGCAAGCGCCGACCCAATCGTCACCGCTGCAAACGCAATCCCAGAACACCCCCTCCGTCCCGATCCGAACGGTATCAATTCAAAATCAAATCCTTTGTAATGGTAATGGAGTGTGTAAACGGAAGGTTTCTTTGATTACGGCTCTCAAATAGTTCATCTTCTCCAAGTCATCGTCGGTTATGTGTTGTCTGTCGCCGGTTGGTTTCTGGGATCGGAGAGGGGATTGGTGTTGCCGGAGAAGGAGAAGACGGTGAGGGCGATTGCAATTGGGGTTGCCGGAGAAGAAGAAGACGCGATCTTCCCCTTTGCGTATAGAGAGAGAGAGGAGAGAGAGAGAGGTTACGTAACTGTGTGTTGTTATTAGGAAGACGGTAAAACACGTTTTTTGTTAAGTTAACAAAAAACGCATTTTTTATAAGTTTTTGACTTATTTAAAAGGCTTTCTCTCATTTTAATATTTTCCAAATAAATATTTAAATACTTAAGAAAAAATAGTCATTTTTTGAAAATGTAAAGAGATTGTTGCTGTCGATTTCTCTTCTTCTTCTTTTTTTTATTGCTCTGAGTGAAAATTTATGAATCTATGATTATGCAATGGTGTCTTAGATATTTATCATAATCTATTATGCAAGGTGATTACAAGGCAGCCACACCTTTTCCTGATTTTTTTTCCAAAATATTGCTTTTTAATTTTTTTTTAAAAAAACATTAATCTGTTTAAAAAAAAAAAAAAGCTTAAACCCGGTATTGACAAACCCGGATTTAACTTTGAATTTAATCCCGATTTTGTCAATACCTGCTTTACATTTTTTATTTAAAAAAAAAAAATTAATCAGTTTTTTTAAAAAAAATTAAAGCCGGTAGTGACAATACCGGCTTTAAACTTAATTCCGGTATTTCCAAAATCGGCTCTCCCAAAAAATTCTAATATGGAAAATAAGTTTTGGTCAAAGTTATTTTGGTATTTAAAATTTTAAAAGCAATAATTTGAAAGAAAAAAAATTCAAACTGGTCTCTATTATAGAGAATAAAAAAACAAAAATTTAATTTTTTTAAAATAAAATATAAATATATTTATAGCCATTTTAGAATTATATTTAAAAAGATAATTCAAAAGTTGAGAGAACCAATCAAAAAGTGCCACTTGGCAAAGGCTTTGAAAATTTAGGTTCATGACCAAAATTGGTCAACCGACCAAATCTTCCATGGTTGGTTGTTTGCTTTTCTTTTTCACTAGTTTTACCCCCGTGCGATGCATTGATCATTACATGTTATTCTAAGACAGAAAGTAAAGAAAAACAACAAAAAAGTGAAATAGACTTATACATTATGAAAACCTTTCTTAAACACTACATTATCAGTACATATATAGATCAAATTGGTAGGACTTATCATCATTACAAATCAATATTTTAAGACCATCAGTTAGTTGCCACTCCAAACAAATCAAATCAAGGTACAAACTTCGTCTCACTTTAAATTACAAAATAATAATTATTAATAAAGAAAACTAAATAGAAATATTATTTTTTCCATCTCAAATAAATACTTTAAAAAAATATACTTCTATAAAAAATTATATTATTCATTTCAAAAATAAATATTACTTTCGACTCAAAATGAATAACCAAAAAATAATACTATATTTTTTATCCAAAAAAATGAGCATTACTTCCTTCATCCAAAGTGAAATTTTAAAAATTAATACTACTTCATTCGCCTCTAAAATTAATGTTTGTAATGTTAATTTTTGAGGCGAAGGAAGCAGTATTATTTTGATTCGAGTAAATAACAAATATTAATTTTTAAGGACAAATTTGTAATCTTCATCTTTCTAGCAAGAGAAAATATGCCATTATCTTTAATTTGGTAGAATTAGTCAACTTTGCATGTACGTCTTTATTAAATTTCTTTATTTCTATCCAAATGTAGATAAATGTGATAAAAAAAAAAAAACTTAACTTAGCCACATTTGTTTTTGAATTTTATACATGTGAGTAAAAATAAAATATTATGTACCCTAAATAGCTGCAATCATATTTAATTTATGAATATGATGGAGAAAAAAGAATAACGAAATAAATTAAATCAATTTAGTATATCTATTTCAAAATAAATATCCAAAAAAAATCTAATTTACTCGAATCAAAAGCAAATTTTTTTTTCAATATTCATTTTAAATTTTAAAACATAGGAAGTATTTAGTTTAAATAGTCACTTTCATATATTAATTTAGAAATTTGATGAAAAGTCATTAAAAATAGTAAAGTTGTAGACATCATTATTAATAAAGAGGCAGAGTTTAAAATGAACATTACTTTACTTGTCTCAAAAATTAATATTTATTTTATGAGACGAAGACACTAATATTATAAATATTAATTTTTAAAAAAGAATACTACATCGTCTAAAAAATAAATTACTATCTTCGTCCCAATGAATATTTTATAAAATATTACTTCATTTGTTTAAAAAATTAATGTCATATATTGAAACGAAGGCACTAACATTACAAACATTAATTTTTGAGGCAAATAAAGCAGTATTATTTTTTTAAATATTTATTGGGATGAAGAAAGTAATGTTCATTTTTTGGACAAAAAATGTAGTATTATTTTTTTGTTATTCATTTTGAGTCGAAAATAATATTTACTTTTGAAATGGAGATTATAATTTTTTATATAAGTATATTTTTTAAAGTATTTATTTGAGATGGAAAAAATAATATTTCTATTTAGTTTTTTTTATTAATAATTATTATTTTGTAATTTAAAGTGAGTCAATAATTATTATTTTGTAATTTAAAGTGAGACGAAGTTTGGATCGGTTTAGGCTTTGTGTTTTTGTTTGAATGACACATCGGTTAGGCTGTCTTTTTTGAATCCTTGTTTTTTGTTTGGATGACATCATCGGTTAGGTCTTGTTTCTTTTTTGGATCCTGACCGATCCAAACAATGCCATTGACCGATCCAAACACAATATGCTGACCGATCCAAACAATGACATTGGCCGATCCAAACAACCATGCCACAACCGATCCAATCCAAACCAAACCAAACCAAAGGTACAAACTCCATTTCATTTTAAATTACAAAATAATAATTATTAATTAAAAAATTAAATAGAAATATTTTTTTTTCCATCTCAAATAAATACTTTAAAAATATATTTCTATAAAAAATTATAATCTTCATTTCAAAAATAAATATTACTTACGACTCAAAATGAATAACCAAAAAATAATACTACATTTTTTGTCCAAAAAAATGAACATTACTTTCTTCATCCCAATGAATATATAAAAAAATAGGGGAATTTGCCCCATAAGTTTCTTTTGGAACAAATCACTTTCCACTAAGTTTCTCATTGTATTAAAATGCCCCATAAGTTCTCATGTTGTATTATGTATAATACAACATTTAGTTATGCAGTATTTTAAAATCAGCATAGGAAGAAGATAGTTGTGAAACCCAATCCGTGAATCCTTGTCAATCTTGATCTTAATATCTGTTTTATTTTCGTTAGTTTAATTTCTTTGTTATTCTAGTTTTATCAACCAAAATCAAAACCCCCTTTGTTACTTTTTACATTAACTAAACCAATTTGTTCACACACAAATCTCTGTGGTTCAACCCTTACTTTTGTATATTGCTACTTCGGTAACTTGTACACTTGCAAAGTTTTTATTACACGAGAATTTTGTCCATCAACCACGTTTGCTAGCCAGGTGGTATGGGAGGCCTCCTTGATAATATCTGCACTTAAAAGTTTGTTTATCTCAAGTTTTATTGCCTCTTCTTTATCACGAGCAAAACTCCTTAGCTTCTGCTCCTTGAATTTGACGGTCGGATTAACCTCCAGCCTATGAACGGCGACCTCTTCCTTGATCCCCTTCATATCTTCTACTCGCCAAGCAAAGACATCCGTACTTTCTTTCAGCAGCTCGACTATTTCTGCCCTCTCTTTAGGTGACATTTGTCTTCCTACTTGAATTTTTTGGTCAGGGTAGGAAGGATTGGTTATTACATCCTCTATCTCGTCCACGGGCTCTAGCTCCGGACCATCTCTGAACTGTAGGGTCTCGATGATAATTTCACAAACCCTTTGTCTTTCCTCGGCCCCCAAGTGCGGATCCTCTTCAACAATCATATCGTCCAATTCAGCTGCAATCTTTCCAGTGGTTGCCCCTGAGTTTTGGTCGATCTGTAGGCTTAGCTCGCCTATGGTTACTTGATCAACCATAACTGTATCTGTTTCGACCATAGTATTTAGAGAGGGATGTGTCGGCTCGACCATGACATGGTCATGTGAGTGATAGGTCATCTCGTAAACACAGGTGATTGTAGATAGCCTTGATGTTGTGGTGACAGATTTTGAAAGTTTCCAGCTTGCCTCGGGGGTTTCAATTTCTAGTTCTCTCTTCTTTCTTGTTCGAAGGACGTGATCAAGATAAGCTCGAGTTGTACTCTGAACGTAGCATATTCCAGCTAAGGTAGGAAACTTGACCCGCTGATGGGGAATTGAGGCCACCATTCCCAGTGCTACTTGGCCAGGAATACCCAAAATAGTATCATAATCACTTATCAAATCTATAACAATGAAAGTTACCTTAGCCACGACCCTGAAAGGGTGCTGTCCTATGTCGACCTCCAGCTCGACCTGCACCTTGGCCTCCACCCTATGATTGGTGAAGCCCTCAAGCCTACCATTGTAGGGCAACAATCTTTCCTTCGTCAGTCCCATCTCTTTGAAAGTTCTGTAGTAGAGGATGTCTTTGCAAGCCCCTGTGTCTACCAGTATTCTGCTCGTCGTACAACTATCTATTAAACCCGTAGTTACTAGAACTTGCTCCTTGGCAGCCATGTTGGTAGCTAGCTCGTCAGGATAGAAACTAATGACTTCTTCTTTGATGTAGCTCCTAGGTGGCAGTACGGAGCTTTGGTGAGCTAAATTTTTTTTGTGTTTCAGGACGGTGTTGCTAGTTTGTTCAGTTATTACCCCCAAATCCAACCGAGGCTGCCTTGGTTTAGGTATACCTCCTGCAGATCGCTCGCCTCCGCTAGGTCGAGTTCCCTTCACAAACCTATCCAGATTTCCGCTGTCGAACCCCCATTTCTGTATGACCCGTTTAAGACTCATGCACTCCTCTGTAGTATAACCCGTATCTTTGTGGAACTCATAATACTTGCCGTTGTCCCTTCTGAACTTATTTGCTGGGTTCATCGGAGCAGGTGAGCCCAAGTCGACAGTATTCGTGATTTCAGTATGACTCACAGTCTACGGAGTGAAACTCTCAGGCACTCTTTCAGTCGCCCTTGTCCTATTCTTCCCCTTGTTGTTATTGTCATTATGCTTGGCCTGACCCCCTTTGTTAGATTCTCCAGCCTCAGATTGCTTGGAGCCCCTCTCTTTCTTCTTTTCCTTCCTTTCTTCAGCTATGGCCACATCGTAGGCCCTCTCAAACAGTTCCTGCCTAGTAGTCACTCTCCTAACCTGGACCTCATAGTCTAAATCAGGAGAGGACACCCTATTCCTGAAGCAGTTTATAACTTCCCTATGTGTTAGGTCCTCCTCTATTTGGTCGGCCATCTCCTTAAACTTTGTGTAGTAACTCATGGAGCTTTCAGTTTTGCCCTGAGTCAGGTTGTTTAGGCCGATGACCGTCTTCTCTCTGGCCCCAGTTGTGGAGAATCAATCTAAAAATTTCTTCCTTATGTACTCCCACGAGGTAATGCAGCCCGGTGCCAAACCATGGAACCAAGTCAGTGCTGCACCTGTGAAGGTGCTGGTTAGTGCCTTGCACAACACATCATCCTCGGAGGAGACCAAATATATGGTGGCCTCAAAGTGCTGCATGTGGTTCAGGGCGTTGGTCGCACCTGAAACAGTGAGAGTAAGCTAGGTCGGGACCAAACACATAGGCTTTGATAAGAGATATAATTGTAGTAGGATTACGCCAGATTCCTTAGAATCATGGAACGAATCGTGTATGAGATCACGTACGTAAGTAACGCCTGATTTGTTGGAGTTCTGTTATGAAAGAATTGTAGGTGCGTTATGACTCTATAGGTCGACGTACGCCTTGTAGGTCGAGGTCGCCTGCATGGGTCTAGGTCGACCTGACTGAATGATATAGCCAGGTAATATTCATATAAGATATGGATCGTATGTCGGACAAAGCTAGGTCGGGACCAATGATGGTCGGACAATGAGCTAGGTTGAATGATCTTTGCTGCTGGGCCATAGGCCTTATGATATCGCCTGAATAATTGGGCTTTGTATGTTGGACCTAGCACGTCACTTTTATTCCTTTCAGTTTTGATTTTCATGAATACAGAAAACCAAGCAACGTTGCTGAAGATTTCATCTTATGTGATCTCTTTGCTGCCTCCTCAATCTTCTCCTGATCGGTCGACTAGTCTTTTCACTCCCTCCGGGACATCAAGAATGGTATAAATATTTACCTTGGCCAAAGCAGGAACGGGCCATGGGCGAGCATCCTTTTCGGCCAATTGCTTCAGCTCATCTTCAGTATAAGGGATGGCCAACACGGGCCCTTTCCCCTAACTGATCAGCCACGCCCATAGACTTGGGACTGATGGAGTTGATCTGTTTGTCAATTTGTCATACAGTTTTCCTTAATGATATTTTTTAATTCTTGCTGTCACGATGTTTGAGTATATATATTAGATAAAGTAGGATGGTATGAGCTTTGAGTCTTCTTGCACAAGGAGAATGATGTTTCACTCTTGAAACTGTTATGACTACAGAAATGAAAGGGGTGCAATGCTCTTCAGCTAAGTTTTTTTATAATTGAGGATATAGAAGTCATTTTCTTTTTATTTCCTCTCATTTCATTCCAAAACTCAGAAGCATGAGGAGAGAAAATTTTGTTTTTCTTTCATTTCCTTCCTAACTCGAAAGCAAATCAGAAGAAATTTAAATTCACTTCCCTCCCTTTCTTTTATCTCCTTTTTCCTCCCCTCACTTTCTTTTCTTTGCATTAAAAACTCGAAAGCAGACCCTAAATGAATGTGAAAAAAAACCTTACAAATTCGAATTTGCATTTGACTATAAAATTGTACCCATTCACTCAAATAAAAATAAAAATTACACTCTCTCTTCCGGTGATTGACGGTGGTAAATCGCGGGATATGTCCGAAATAGTCAGGGTGACAGCACCCCTTATACTTCTGGCCCCAAGGGAGCCTCCTACATGACGCTTACATCACTCTTACATCACCAACACTACAAGAATCAGGCTTTTTAGCCACGGTCGTCGAACCGTGGTAAATAGAGATAAAACCGTGGCTAAAAGTATTTACCACGGTTTTGTCACGTTTTTACGTCCGAGGCATTTGTGAGCGTCGCTTATACTGTTCTACGTTTTCTAAACCGTGACAAATAGTATTTGCTACGGTTATGGTCACGGTTAAAAACCGTAGCACAATAAGTGTGATATATGTTAATTTTTTATTTGTCACGGTTGTTGTGACATTTTCTAAACCGTGACAAATAGTATTTTTTTATTTGTCACAGTTATTGTCACATTTTAAAAAGGGTACAATTTTTAATAGTTGTGACAATTTGAAACCGTCACAAAAGTTATGTGCGACATATAAGTCATTATTTGTATTGGTAATTAACGTGACAAATGATATCAAAATGTGTGTTTTTCATATTTGTAACACAATTCAAAACTGTGATATATAGATTTGTTTTAATTATAAAACCTAGTGTACTATATATTCATCGTAATACATTTAGTAGCAATAAAAGAGTTAAATGACCATTTTAACCATAATGCATAAATTTCCATAAAAATCCACAAACGGTAATACAAGTGCTTAAACAAAAATTCTAAATAATTCATTCTAGTAAGTCAAATCTAATAACTATTTATAAAGCATTTGCTACTATTAAGCATTTGTCTGAAGTAAAACATGGACAAAAGTGTAATCATGGCCATAATCTAGTCTAAAACATCAAAGTTTTGAAGTTGAAGTTGAAGATCAAAGAGACATCATCAAGGCTCCAATCCTGTCATGCGTAAACAGGAAAGCAAATCTTCATAAGTAGTGAATGAATATCGTTGACAATTGAAACATAAACAAAATCACGAGTACTTCATATTTTAGATTTAAAACAAATGGATAATAATTACTAATCGATGTCATGACATATTATAAGTTCGAAAAAAAACTAACAAAGAAATTAAGTAAAAAAAACTTGAGTATGAATTAAAAAAAAAATTACTTACAAAAAAAGTCATCTAGCTACAAATGTCATTTGATACATCATCACCCGATGTTGTAGGAATCTGTGAATAAGAAAATGATGTGGATTAGTCACAAGTGTAAAACCTTATCTAATGAGAAGCTCAATTTTATAAATGGAGACTGATTAGAAAATACACAAGAATATGCATAAAACACAAACTCATATGTTATGCTACCAAAAGCATAACATATACATTCAAATGTAGCAGTTTATATTGAAATTTGTTACAGAAAAGTGTTTTCACTGTCCGTAAGCTATTGGCAGATAAACTATGCAAGATTGTCACTTTAATGCCGAATAATAAGTACACAGACATGTCAAGGCGAATACCAAGGTGGCAAGAACTGTCAACTAGATTCTGACTTGGCTATTAGACTATAACACATGCTGATGTAAATTAATTCTAAACCTTTTCTAATCACATTCTTAAATTTTCGTCAAGCATCTGATAAATACAGTTGCTAATTTGTTATTCTAAGAGTCAAACACAGCATGGTTTTCTAAAGTAAACAATAAGAACACCATGCCTAATCTAAGGAAATGCAGATCAAGTTCAAGTCCTGTAGCAGTAAATCTTGTGCCTTTTGTGTCTTAACGATATGAGAGTAAGTGCATACTGCCATAATTCTGCCAATAAGGAGAAAAGGATATCCACCTTTCCATCGGCGGAGCTACACTTGAGCTAAAGGGGGCAACCATAATTACATACTAAAATAAAGGTTCCTCTACCTGCCTTTCAAGCAAATGAAATGATACAATAATACTCTCTCATTCCATAAAAGAATTAAAGTTTGAAAATCTAACTTCTAAGATTAAACTAGTTTTAAGTAACAAAAACTTTTCAGTAGCTGCCTACATCTAACATATTAGGAGTGAATATCAAATAGGGCTAAATAGAGTACTCAATTCTAAGTAATATGACTTACTTGACCAACGCTTGATGGGATACGAGGAGATCCATCCAGAGTATCTGAATATGGAATGATCCCATATGCGTGTAACTGGTTTCAAGTTTAACTCCATTGTCCTCTTCCAAAGAGAAAGACTATATACTCCTGGAAAAATAAGAAACAGAAAAGGAAATGAGAAGTTTATCAACACGGAGAAAGAAGAGAAATCTCTTGCTGATGAAATAAAACGGCTTTGCACAAGAAAGTATCTATTTCCTACTAGAGTGCTACAAGTCTGCAATCCATGTATCTCTTTCTCCCTCCGTCCCAAAATGAATGACCAAAAAAAATTTAATTTGCTCTTGATCAAAAGCAAATTAAAAAAGTTTTTAGTCATTCATTTTGGGAAAGAGGTAGTACATGATAGCAAATTAAAAAAGTTTTTAGTCATTCATTTTGGCTAATATATGATCAGCATAATTAGAGACTGCAAACTGATACTCTACCGGGAATTTCTGGGAGTCAATTGTCAATTTTTGGAACAAGATTATGAAAAAAAAATGTCATTCCGAATCCTTTTAGTTACTTATTACAGGAAACTCAGTAGTGGAATCATTTATTTTCAGATGCTAATTGTAATCCCCAGTAATAAAGGAGAAGATTTTTGTCCATACAATCTGAAAATTCTGCCTAATAATTATTGTAAAATCATGTAGATATGAAAGAAAGAAGCAAAGGATGGTACCAGTGGCATTTGTTGATGTGATGCTAGGATCACCACTGACTACAGCAAGCAGCAAACTTTCCGAGTGGTAATCCAAGCAGAACACATTTTGAGGGAATTGGTTCTTTAGTATTGACCCACTATTCGAGCTGTGTGTTTTAGAAATGGAGGCACTTGGATCCCGACTGATCTCAATATCATGAAGTGAACCATCAGATGTAAGAATGCTGAAGGTGCACCTGACAAATATTTGTGTTCCCTCAAGCAGCAGTGGAGCAATTGAACATAAACAAAAATTGTAACAGGGTAGATTTTAAAGGATTTGAAATAGATGTCTGAAACTTACAAACAAGATATTTTGGTATCAGCGTCATTCTGAGGAATTATGCTGATAATTGGTAAAGGCCCTTTCAGACGCCTCTTAGTAACTCTGGTTATCTCTTCACCATTAGCTCTAATTAAATAGAGTGTATCGGTGTCATCAACGACGCCGAGAGTATCATGGCCTTCTGACCAGGCTCCACATTTAAAAGTGGTAAGAGAGCTGCCTGATTTCACAGCACAAAAATTAGATGTAGGTTTGACAACAAATTGACGAAGAGAATCATGTTCAGCTTCCAAAAACTTTTGACTCTAAACTGGTAATGACAGAGAATAAGAGCTCGGATACCATCTTTTGAAGCATGCTGAATTATGCAAAGTTATCCATCAAACATAAACCTTCAGATCAAATATAAAATGTTTTTTTAAGTACCTGTAGTTTCATAAGCATGGGTAATACAAAAGCCAATGTTTTTCCTGAACCGGTTGGAGCACACGCAAAATATTCCCTCCCCTAAGAAAAATGCAAAAGAAGCAGTGAAATTGACTTTTAAGATACAAGATCAGAGATATGAAAATATGAAGTACAAAAATGTAAAATACTAACCTTTAGCAACAATGAATCCATCAAGGAGGAAAACAAAGAGCAGTGAAATGGTAGCAAGAGCACTTCAATAGCAGCTGCAGCTACAGCAACTGCAGCAGAGATTGCAAAATCTCAAAACTGTGAGGGATAGGATTTTTAAGGAAAGGACTAGGGGTAAGGAGAGAGATGATACCCGTGTTATTTTGAATGGGGAGAAAATAAACAATGTGATTCTTTAGTTGCAAAGAATAGAAGCTGCAAGCACAAAGCAGAGCAAGGTTGATAGTATTTTTCATGAATAATGTGACATGTCAAGATTTGTTTGTACGAGTATTTTTCATGAATAATTCATTCTTAAATTTGATTTAATTAATGTTGTACATGTTTAACAGCATCCTAGGACATGGGAGGCCCAATTTCAGTCTGGTATACAGGTACAACTACAACCTGACATATCTTTCAATATGTTAGATTAATTACTGTTCTAAATATCTTAGATAAGTTTAATGAGCAACAAAGCAGCTACATACCTTTTATTATCGAACGATTATTATGTGGGACCAAGTCGAATGTTGAGCGGTGAAGTGAAGTTCAACGGTTGATTTTTTATAATTGAGCGCATCTTGATCGTTAGTTGTAGCTGTTCCGCTTTCGTTTGGCTAACACTTGAATATATATAAAAAAAATTGCAGACTATATCCCTGATTGCTGTTAGAGAAGGTGTTATTCAATTAGGATCCATTCACAAGGTTCAGTTCTCTCTCTCGCTCTCTCTCTCTCACACACACAGAGACAGTTGATTTTGAATGGTCAAGACTTGCGACTGTACAACAAAAGAGACCTGGTTGACAAATACTAGGTGCAATTTTTCAGTTTTACATAAAGGTACTAATTTACTTGAAATGCCCTTGATTAAACTTCAAGGTGGTGGAAGACTTGAGCTACGTCGTGCTACTACACAAGAAGTTCAGCTACAATTAAACCAAGGGTGTATATACAATTTCAAAACCAAGCGTTCCAAATTCTTTACTCGCATCAACCAAAACAAATTATTTGAAATAGTACAAGATAACACCTTTATTTATTGATATTGAGCAACAATCCAGGCCAAGGAAACATGTTAATATCAAAGACAGCATATATTAACGAAATCAAAAAAGTTAACAGGATTATAGAAACATCTCATTCATAATCACCCAGCACAGACAACAGCACATGACGTAGTCTATTACTGAAGCTATGCTTGCTAAAGTTACTCAAGATAATGCAAAATATGTGACCAACTCAGATCATGTTTTAAAGCCAATGACAAAATGTATCTTCCAAAGAAAGAAAGAAAGAAAGAAACATGCAAAAGTATTCCTCTGAGGCTCTATCCTTCAACTGAATCCAACTCTTGTCCATGTCTTATTTCGGGAAAAAAATAGGACATAAATGTGAGACTACATACAGAAAAATATAAAAGAACCGGATGCAAAAGTAGTTTACACTGAGAATTTGCAATAAGATTAACAAACCCAATATATTACTCAACTAGTTAAACATAAAATGTCAATCAAGAATGGTAAGTAGGATTCGTTACTAGATATGGGAGGAGTGAAGTTAGTGGCCAGTTCCTATCCTTGTTAAATCCTGAAGAGAGGATGTATATGTATGAAAATACTAAATAAAACAAGAACAGAAAATACTAGTAGTCACATTAACTTCAGCCTTTGTGTACCACATACCAAAACTTCTACCAAACTTCAGCCGTGTCTTCTGGGTTATGCTAAATATCATACCTCTGTCTGTCTGACCAATGATTGGCCACTTCACTTCCCCAAACAAGTAATGATTAGTTTGAATCATTAGTAAAATGGAATTATGTTCCCATGTGGCAAAGTTGTCTTATCTGTTGAGGATTGGGCAAATATTGTATACTTGCAGGAGCTCAACCTACTGCTATCTCGACCATTGCAGCCCAAATCATTCTCACGTCGCTATTTGGCTGGGGTAACTGAAATTTCTTTTTCCCTTTTGTTCAATTGATAACCTTTTGATAAAGGACTACTCACTTGTTTACTACTTGCTAGTTGCTATGTATTATAAAGATGGTGGGGGCATTTATGTCCTCTAATAAGTTGGGATATACACTTTCTAGGCATACTTAATACTTGAACTAGACACATGCATTTATTTCCAAAAGTGCATACTTACTTCTATTGTCGTAGTGGCTATATGATGAATATAGCTTTAGCCGGATGTTTGTTATAGAAAACAGATGCTTATTTGTTGTAGTTGATTTAGCAAATGCGCATATTCAGTTTTTAGTTCTCTAAATAGCTATATGCATGCAACTTTCTGCATAATTTGGTTAATTTGATTGTTCAAAAACCAACTAATTACTTCTAGCTATCTACTTGTAAGGATGATTGCAAGGGTTCTTTCATTTAATTAAACTCCTGCTGCATCAGTTAGTATTAAACTTCAAAATTCTATTCCAGTCCGACATTACTCCCCAAACGTTTTGGTACGGAGAAAATTATTCTGTTTGATACTAACCTACTTAAAGATCTCTCTCCTTCACCTTGGGATAATCCAACAAAATTTGCCCAATCCTCCTCTTGGTCTGTTTAAGCTCCAGCCACTTCACTTCCCCAAACAAGTAAACCAATGATTGGCCAATCAATTTTTCAGAATTGCTTTCCTTTATATGATTATCAATGTCTTAATTTCCTATGACCTGGAACACTAATGATTCAAACTAATCCACCAACAGTCAATACTATGAAACATATTCACATATTATTAACAAACAAACAACAACAACAACAACAGTCAATACTAATGATTCAAACTAATCCAACAACAGTCAATACTATGAAACAAATTCACATATTATTAACAAACAAACAGGAACTTAAGCAATCAAGTTTGTAAATAAAAAACGTACTGTGTATTATCTTGTCGAATTATCAATGCAGATTGATAAGAGGGAGGGACGATTTTGCAAGCCTTCTTGTTGATTATTTCCGCAGAAGATTTCTAGGGCTTGCCGCTTTTAAGTAACGGCGCTGCACAATACGGAGTGGGAACTAATTAGGATTTCGGTAATCCTAATTAGGTTAGAATTCTAGGTGGAAATCACAAACCGATTTGGATTCGATTCAAGATTTGGATTGAGAGGGAAGATTTGGAGCGAAATCTCGGAATTTCTGGAGGGAATTTTTGGCGCTGGGAATGTTGGGAGCGCTGGGAATGTTGGGAATTTTTGGGCAATGAATGAACGGCGGTGTAAATTAAAAGAAGTAAAAATAAAAATAAAAATAAAACTTTTATAAGGTAAACCACGGTTACCTTATAAACCGGTGCAAAAAATATTATTTGTTACGGTTAAAAAAAACGTGGTTTATATTAAATTATTTGTCACAGTTGACGGACCGTGGCAAATAAAATGTGACAAAAATACCTTTTTCTTGTAGTGCAATATAATTGGTTACTCCAGCTACTTCTGTCAAAATTCGAACTCTTCACGTTGAGATCACGTTGAGATTACAAGTTCAGCAATACTGCTTTCTTTACCCTCGACTGTGCCGGGGGTTCAAAGTCGTAACCTTATTATTTTTATGGGAGGTAGTATCTCAATTTGACCAATAAAAAAAATAATTTTTTAGGGACGAGTTTTTGAGTCGGGTGTATGGTGTAGTTTAACAGGCGGCCCTAAGCCCTAACTAGCGCGATTCGAAGCAGCGATTTTTTGATTTCTTCCTCTTCTTTGGAAGTCCTGTTCTTGGTGTGATTCTGCACATGGTTAGCGGTTCGATTTCATCTTGCTAGTAAAGCAACAAGGTAATCCCTCTTTCTTTGTCTTGTGCTGCTGATTCTTTGAAATTTTTTCTTGATTGTTTTAATGTGAGGATTATCTCTTAGGAAATTAGAAGAAAAAATGAAAAATTATAAGAAAAAAATTTGTATTAACTAGAAAAATATACTCTACATGTTTCTCTTATATTTAGAAAAACTCAAGACTATTACTTAATTACAATTGCATACAAAGATGACATAACTAGAATAATAATAATATACTGGTTCCTCTTATAATTTGAAAAATATTTATATTTCTCTTAAAATTGATTACCACTCTGTATATGTAAGAAGGTTTTCCTATAATGGCAAAAGAAGATTGCAATGGTAAGGTAATAATTGAGGATGAAGGAACATCAGAGGTTGAGTATTGCAATGATCCAGTGATTGTTCAAAATCAAGTTGCAGAGGAACTTCACGATTTGGTGTTAAAGGAGCTTCCAGGTAATGACCTCATTCCATTTTTATTTGATTTTTGATTTGCTCGGAATAATTACCCTAAATGGTACTTCTACTGGATTTGTTTTGAAAGCTAATGCCACACGGTATACATCAAATTATTTTTAACTGTGTTAATGCAAGTGTAAAAGAGGTAATAACTCTACAAGAATTTGTTGTCTCCTTTTCCTCCTGCTTTTTATATCTTCATCTTCTTCTAATTGATCTATTATAAATACTCCCTTCGTCCCACTCGAATTAGGACATTTTTGCCATTTTTGGTGTCCCACTCGAAATAGGACAAACCCAAAATGGAAATGTTTTATTCAACGGGACCCACTTTTACACTCAACAAATTTCCACTTATTACTCCCTACCCCATTTTCTCGCTCCTACCCACTAACACTTTTTCTTAATCCCCGTGCTATCCAATAAATATTTCGAGTGGGACGGAGGGAGTATTGATTTCGGTTTACGGTCATTATAGTGACCTGCTTTTTCATAAAACAGTAACTAGAGACGCTTGACATTTTGCTTATGATTCCATGAAGAATCTACTTCTCATTCGAGATTCTTCTTTCTTCTTGTAGTCAACCTAGTTCAGATGCTCCTTAATTTCTGCAATATGTTTGCTATATTCATTTTAGTATTGGACCGTAATGTAGATGCCATATTCAGTTTGAATGCTGTCATGCGTCGGCTGTGCTTCCTTGCAAAATCAGATACTATCGTTTTTGTTTCTCCTTTCAATTAGATGCTGGATATCTCCTTTTTGGAAGCCTGAATGTTGATCAATTTTATCCAATTGAAGAATTCAGTTTTTGTTTTATTCTTATTTGAAATTTGTCCCCTAGGCTAAAAGAAAAGATTGAAACTTCGCTTGGATGGTTCTTTCTCGCATTAAATGTCCTCAAAATATCCCGAACTATATTTTTAGGTAGAAGCTTTAAATGTCGATCACTCAAGATTATATCTTTTTGCTGTGTCCAACAGAATAAATTGCGGCATCAGTCGTTTTTCTTTTTAAGATAGAAGTAAAAGTCCATACTCTTTGAATTTTGACATTCAAAGTAAGACTTCATTTTTTTTATACATATTACTTATTTTTTTTTATTATTATTATCTGGATTAGCGGGTGCAAGATACTTAAGTGATATTTGTTATAGTAAACTTTGAAATACTATTAAGGCAGATAATGAACCCTATCAATTCATGAAATTTAAATAATTCATATTGGACCTGTCTGTAAGTGAACAATCCGAAGGCAAATCCACTTACTTTACTTATTAGTTGATAGGAACCTTGCTTGAGCAACTGCGCGTTTTGCTCGAAAAATCTCAACTATTGGCAACTGCGAGTCTTACTCGAAAAATTTCAACTATGCTTGTTTCTGTAAATATCTGGGAATGAACTATTGAGGAATTTATACACCAGAGAGATGCTAAGTTTAGTCCAAGCATTCTAGTTTGTCAGCTTTCTTTGTATTTGAGTTATTGGTGGTTAGTCTGTTTTGTTTTGGTTTCATTTGGTGGTTCTTTTATAGTTTGTAATGGTGTATTTCTTATCCATGTTTATATTCTTTCGTATCTATGAGCGATTCATTGTTTTTTGGAATGAAGATTATATACTATATGATCCCTTCTCTCAGAGTACTTGCATGTCTCTGTATTTCCTTCTCTTCTCATAATTCCTGGCCGCCTCATATGCCTTGAGCTATTGCTGCACTGATGTAGAAAGATTTTCATTATGTTTTGTTATGTTTATAGGTTTCTAATACTTGAATTTGCTTCTGTAATCTGTCCTTCAGAAGCTGCAAAAAAGAAGAAAAAGAAAAATAAAAGCAAGTAAGACTCACCAATCTCTTATTGAACATTTGAAATGACAAGTTTTATACTATTATCTCTTCTCATTTTTAGAGCTTGTTGTATCAGGAAGAAAAAAGAATTAGCGCAAACTGATCCACCTTCTATTCCTATTATTGAACTTTTTCCTCATGGGGAGTTTCCGGAGGGTGAGATTCAACAATACAAGGACGAGTGAGTACATGTTAACTACCTTCTTTTGCCCCCCTTTTCTGTTTTCATTTTTCATCAAATTAGATAATATTCGTATTGATATTTTGTTTAATAAGATTTGTGGCAATAGTCCCGCCATAATGCAAAACTAGTATGTTGGAAACTTAACACCATTGACTTTGAGGCACAGATACAAGGTCGGGATACGGGATCTGCCGTGCTGATATAACAAAACGTTTAATTCCAAAAATAATGGATACGGCTCCGTAAAGGATTCAACAATTTCTATTAGAAAATAAAACTATGTATTATGTGGTCTCTGAATGATTTGTCATTAAATGTTGATGAGCATACGGTAAATAAATAATGATTGAGACTTCTTAGTTCTTACATTATCATCTTATATGCTAACATGTAAAAGATAAACAAGTCAGTGGCGTACTTGACATTTCTAATGTATGGGAATCTATGTGATCCACTTGTTGTGGGGTTAATGCTAATGTGATGTTGGTATCTTTTTGGCGGGGTCATCCTTACCTTCGGGTAAGATGCATGCTGCCTCTAGACGCTAATATAAATAGCTCTGAATTATCAGTTCTTTCAAGTCAGTCTGGAGGGGTGATTGTCACTTTTCCATTCGCCAAGTTTGATTTATCTCATTGTGCATGGGCCTTAGCTTGTGGTCTGATTTCTTTGTTCAGTGGGCTTTGTTTCTTTCATTGATGACAAATATTTGATCAAAATCATGATAGGGTTTTGTGAGATCGCACACAAGATTGTTTTAAGGGAGTGGAAATGCAAACTAAGTAGCCTTAGGGAAAGGGCAGGTTATTGGGGAAGGGATAGTATTTTCTAGACCCCTCGTAAATAAGCTGAGGGTTATTTGGGTGGTTGTTGGGGACTTATGTGATGGCTCACGTGCGGTACAGACATTGCACTTTGCACTGACATTCCTTACTAGCTAACCATAGGCCACCTGAAATCGGTTGTAAGCAGGAAGTGTATATAAATGATAGAAATTTAAGAAAGATAAGAAGAAGAGAGGAAGCACATCTTTTGCTAAACAGTTCAACTCAATATAATACTCAATAATGTCTATCTGCATTGTTTTCTTGGGTCTGTGCACCCCATCATTTAAGAAACTCGCCACCAAGTTTTGAATTGACTAAGAGTGAAAATCCATGCTAGTCCATTGAAGCTTGAGCGTCCATCATTCAGACCTTTTCAGGTTCTTGTGACCTGTTTTTTATACCAGCCCATCTTCAATGGGTTCTTCATTTATTTCTAAGCACGTTGCTATCCTCTGGTTGTGCTTGCACATCCTCTGCTGCAAGGCTTTGTAATTCATCCAGAAATTCAGCAAGAATGGCTTCTTGTGTAGAAAATATTATGCAACCTATCCACGCTAGTCATCTTAAAACTAGTAGCTTCTCTAATATGCTCTCATCTTTAAGAGCCAGAAGGGAATTTGGCATCCTGCATTTCTGTTCCTCAATCTTGACTATAGAAGTCTGAGATTTGTCTGGTTTAAGACAGACATGGAATAAAAAGTTATGAGTAGAGTGAGGTTAGGATGGATGGATCTGATTTATTATTATTATAATATTTTTACCAGCTTTTGTCAGACTAAAATGTGAAGTATGGTTCAGATCAGCCGGTTTAGATAATAAGTTGGGGGTAATCAGCTCTGATTCAATGGGCTTATTCGCTGATTCTGGATATTTAGACGGTTAACGACTTGGTTATGGATTGGCTCAAAACTAGAAAGCAGATCTGATACAGGGATCAAAGAATTTAAAACTGGTGATACTCACATTATTGCTCCTGAAAGTGGTTGTGAAGTTGGGTATTTGGTAAGAAAATAGAGTGGGGTAAAATATTTTTGTGATGGAGGAGGTAGGAGACGAGAGTCTTGGGTGAAGGTGGTGAGTTGAGTTGTTTGACACTGGGTTGTGTTTGAGCTGTTTATAAACCTTAGAATGGGCTTCATGGTGGTCTACAAAGATAAAGGTTATTTTTGCAAGAAAGACAACTAGGGCTGCTGGGTTATGAAAGAAGGTAGGTGCTTTGTACTGGAAAAAAGAGAGCAATAAGGACATGAAAGAGTACAGATAATCTATTGTGATTCATCGTCTGTAGTTTTGTAGATGGTTACTAAAACTCTCAGAACATAATTGAGGAAAGAGAAGTGGGACATGATAACAATGCTCTACTAAAGGCACTTGACAAAGATGTCAATCTGTTTTTTGCTGTGATAGCAATTAGTGTGCATTTAGAAAAGATAAGAATCAAGAAGTAGAAGAAGATACGGAAATCCTTACCCTCACTACAGATCGACGGTGCCCAAGGGCCTCTACTACCAAAGTGTTTTTTCTTTAATTTCTTCAATTAAAGGCAAAAATAACATTTGGACCACCTAACTTTATAACATTATTCACATAGGCCACTCATGTCTCAAACAGCCTTGTCACTCAACTATCAAAAGTATGCAAATGACTCCAAAAGTGGATGCGCGTTAACTTTTCTCATAATCTAAAATCATCTTTATACCCCTCAATAAAGACCATTTTTGTCCCGTTTGATGTGCAAACCGCCATTTTGGTTACTACTCCCTCCATCCCGAAATTAATTTCCATTTTCTAAAATATTTGTCTCTAAATGAACTTTCATCTTCAACAATATCATTTCCAACCATAATTGTAAAAGTCTCTTTAAAAGATAGTCACACTTTGGCCTTCTTGGTATGCTAATGGGGGCTTTCTGAGGGTCATCACTTAATATTTTGAAGAGTGAAAGGAGTGTCACTATAGTTAAATCTAGTTTCTTTTAAAAAAATAATCCTTGTAGTTGGACCCCTTGTCCATCCTTTGATCTTCTTCTAATACAATCTTCATTTCCTTCCAAAAAATCCTTTTTTTCTTGAGGTTTTGGTCAAAGTTCAAATTATTGACCTAGAATTCAAAGCGAGACTATTTTTTTGGGACAAAGGGTATGGAAGATGTAGTGTGTGTATTTATCTCTTTGCGACCGAATTTTCTAAAATGTCACTTAAAATTTGGGACAGAGGAGTGTTTATTATTGAATTCTGCACTTGTCAGGGATGATTGAAAAAAGAGAAAGGGAAAGTTTTATCTTTCTATTGGGTCAATGATAAATCATGGGATGAGATAGAAAGAAAGCAAATATTGTATTAGAGGATGAAGGCTAGTATCTACACCTTAGAAAGGGCAATCTTTGTTGAGGGGTATAAAGCAGATTTCACAATGAGATAATGACAAAAGTTAGCGAGCATCCACTTTTCGGGTCATTTGCATACTTTTATTAGTTGTGGCAAGGTTGAATATTGTAAGATTTGGGTGGCCTATGTGAATAATGAGGCAAAGTTGGGTTCCCAAATGTAATATTTGCCCCAAATAAATAATGGGGTATTGCATCAATATTTATAGGATAAAAATAAATCCTATAACTACTAGGACAGGGCAAACTAATGAAAATGAATGTCCTAATTATTCTAAGACTAAAATGATAATGAAGGATAATTTAGATACAAGTAATACTCTACTGAAACAGCTCAATACATCACATATCTCTAAATAATTCACATGGTAATCAGTAGTAATTCAAGTCCAACTCCACTATTTCCTGATAGTGGTGAATATATTCGTCTTGCTGCTTCACTGCTTGGCTTAAAGTTTTGTGTTACTAGGCTTTTTTGAGTATTGATTATTGATTTTTGAAACTTGTATTCCACTCGGTAACTCCTCTCTATCTCTCTCTACCCCTGGTGCTGACAGTAATCTGTGGAGGTCTACGTCAGAGGAAAAAAGAGATCTGGAGCGCCTTGAGAAACCTATGTATGATTCAGTTCGACAAGCTGCAGAAGTTCATCGGCAGGTTTGTGTTGATTGAACAAAGTTGGTTGCTTTGTCTGTGCCTGTTAAGCGGGATTTTAATTCATGTTCTATAAACTGTATGAAGTCTTTATTTATTTTCTTTTTCTACGAGGAATTTCTAATTGTTTCAAACTTGGACTATGGTTGCATCTTATCAGGTTCGAAAATATGTCAAGTCTATTTTGAAGCCTGGAATGCTAATGGTGGACCTGTGTGAGACCTTAGAGAATACAGTTCGTAAGTTAATATCAGAGAATGGTCTAGAAGCAGGCATTGCATTCCCAACTGGATGCTCCTTGAACTGGTAAATATCTTTAGGTATGAGTAAATATCTTTAGGTATGAGTAAACGAATTTTCTGACCTCCGTACTATTCCAGATTATCATATTGACCTTTGTACTATCAAAACAACAAATGTAACCTGCGTACTATTGATTTATTAGCAAAAGGCCAAAATACGTTTATCCCCCCAAAGTATACCATCAATCCCACTTTGCATCCCAGTTTGAGAAAAGTCGGTCTGCTTGGCACCTGAAGTTTAAAATTGTCCCACTTTGCCCCTAGCACCAATGGGCGTTAGAAAACCTAACGAATTTGGTCATTTGCATGTCATGTGATGGGTATTTTAGTCATTCTCATTTTAACTTTAATTTTCCTTTTTTTTTTTTTACACTTTGTCATGTACAATGATTTAAAAGAATATAATTATTTAATCCATTAAAAATATTAAATCATTATATCCAATTATCTAAATAATAAATTTATTTTTTAAAATATAAATTAAAAACGAAAAGAAATATCATGTACCAAATAAATATTTTATTTTAGTTTTTTATCTATTATAATTATATCATAAATTATAAATTAATGAAAATTATAATACACACTCAAAATTAAATAAAAAAAGAGAGAAAAATAAAAAATATCTTACACTAAACAAAAAACGAAAAAAAAAAGAAATAAAGAAAGAAAGAAGAAAAGAAAGAAAAGAAAAAAGCAAAACAGAAAAAAGAAAAAAAATATATCTGGAACCCACTTCCCCTTCGCCTTCCCTTTTTACCACCAAAGTTGCTTCCTTACCACCGTCCCTCCCATGTCCTCCGTCTCTCCCACTCCAACTTCTCCATCTCTCATACTTTATCTTTTCTCCCCCCTTCGTAATTTTGCTGCTTATTCCTCTACCATAATCCCTTACCTTTCTCCTGCTACCGTGACTGCCACCAGACCCAATCACTCAAATTCAAGATGCAATCAGAAACCCAACACCATGTCCGCACCATCACATTCCTTTCACATTCTTCTTCACAACACTTTCGCCTCCTTCCATTCCCAACAATTCATTCGATTGTGCAATTGCTTTACATAAACCCAAATCTATATTTACATTTGTCTTTAAAATATAATCTTGGTTTTCGAAAAAAAATTCTTTGTTGGCCGATTTTTGTAAGAAAAATATTGCGAGATCCAAGGATAATTGAAGTGTCTATGAAATTGGTGTTTGTTTGGTGGCATGGCGGTGGAAAAATGTGCTTGGTTGAAGAAGAAGAAGGCAAGATTGTTCTCATGTTGAAATGACATTCAAGCCCTTCTCATTTTAAGTTTAATTTGAAAGATATCCATCACATGACATGCATATGACCAAATTCGTTAGTTTTTCTAACACCTGTTAGTATTAGGGGGCAAAGTGGGACAATTTTATACTTAATGTACCAAACAAATCGACTTTTCAAACTGGGGTGTAAAGTGGGATTGGTGGTAGACTTTAGGGGGTTAAACGTATTTTGGCCTTAACAAAACTAATTGAAATCGTTAAAAATGTTAATGGACGTTAAAGGGCGTTAGCAACTAAGTTAAGTGCAAGATTCATCACAAACCTAACCTATGGACTTTTTTACGTATTGTTCACTGATTTTTTTTTTTTAAAGTACTAGTAGATTTATTTTAAAACCTATCATGATAATTTTTAAATATTTTCAATGAATAAATATGAAATTGGAATAAAATGTTAATTATTTTATATATGAAAAAACATTTTTTTTGAAATATAGTATATGGAAAATGCTCAACAATTATTAGAGAGTTCTTAAATATTTTTACTTTCTTTCAAAAAAATAATAATTTTACTTTAAAAATTTTCCTTTTTGGTTATATAAAATACCTTTTTTTGCTTCTTTATTTTTTTTCCTTTTTTACTTTGACCATCACCCCATCACCACTATCCACCGCACCATCACCACTATCCACCGTACTATCACCACCATGTCTACAGCAGATTCTAAGTAATGGACCATCCATGATATTTCACACTAAATTCAAAATTTAGAAGAAGAAAAAACACAACAACCCATCTCCAAAACAACCCACATCCAAATTCAAAAACAGACCCATAATCAACCGTAAATCCAACAAATTCACATCAAATTTAAAATTCGATCCTTAACTAATCATCAGTCCAACAAACACACATCCATAATCAAGTTTCAAAATAACAACAAAATAACTTTAAAAATCCCAAATCTGAGCTCCATTCTAAACCAAAAATGAAATTGAGAGGAGGGAATGAAAACAGAGAAGAAATTGGAGTTCTAGTTGGGTGGTGCCACGAGATTCAAACATGGGTGAACAAGCGGGGGGAAGGCAATGTCATGAGAGGTGGCGGCGTGGGAGTAGGGGTGGAGGGGAGGGGCGACGAATAGTGACGCGAGAAGGGGGGGGAGGCGTCGTTGCTTGGAGCAGTGTGGGAGGAGGTGATGGTGTGGAAATGGGCAGACGGTGGTGGGTTGGAAATGGGGCGGAGAAGAAGGTGAAGAAGAAGAAGATTTATTTTTTGCTTTGCTGAAGTAGATTTAGGGCTAGGGACGTTTATAAGAGAGTGGGGATTAGGTGTGAATTACCATTTCAATATTTAGGCCCTTCATATTTATGAGAAATATTTTTGGGGTCTCTAGTTCAATATTTTACATATGTACCCATATATGTTAAGTTACTAACGTCCTTTAACTTCCATTAGCATTTTTAACAATTTTGGTCAGTTTTACTAATAAATCAATAGTATGCAGGTTGCATTTGTTGTTTCATTAGTACAAAGGTCAATATAAAAATCTGGGATAGTACGGAGGTCAGAAAAGTCGTTTACTCCTTTCGGTCTGTATGATTCATATTTTTGCATCTATGGTTTTTTATTTCTAATTGAAGTATTTTTTAAACTTTGTTGTCAGGGTTGCAGCCCATTGGACACCTAATTCTGGAGATAAAACTGTACTTCAGTATGACGATGTCATGAAATTGGATTTTGGAACTCATATCAATGGTCATATTCTCAAAGTCCAATTGCCTTTGAGCCATATAAAAACCTTTTTACCTTGTAAGTTATGTTGTAGTATTGACTCTTTTCTTTTCCTGGTATGTCGTTGCTTCCAGGACGTATAATTGATTGTGCTTTTACTGTTGCATTCAATCCTATGTTTGATCCATTACTTGAGGCCTCACGTGAAGCCACAAATACGGGTATCAAGGTAAACAACGTTGACCCATAAGCTTCAAATATAACCTGATTGGTTTCATAATTTAGACGAAAGCTAAGCTTCATATAGCGCAGTAGACAATACATTGATAAAAGCCAGTCTAACAACTACAACTACTGCCTCATCCAAATAGAAGAGGTGTGTTCCTTGTGGGCTGTCCCATTGAAGAGTAGCATTTCTTTTCAAGGAATTTTTTTTTTTTGTTACAACAAGTTACTATATTAACTTTCATTTTCCTGCCTAGTTTGAGTTCAAATATTACCACCTAGTTTGAATTTAATTGCTTTGAGGGGAAACTAAGACTATCGGTGGATCGTCAACCCATTTGCTTAATATTGGCGTTCAGTCAAACATCTTGTGTTCTAATATTAATTTATGTGTTTGTGGTATGTACACTTTGATCATTTATTGGACATGGAAATTGATGCTTTCTTATGTGCTATACAGGAATCAGGTATCGATGTACGCCTATGAGATGTTTGGTGCCGCGATCCAAGAAGTCATGAAGTTGAAATTAATGGGAAAACGTTCCAAGGTATGATTTTCATCCTTTTTATTTCCCTTTTATTTCCTTTTATCGTGAATTTTATTTATTATCTCTTCCCGTTCTCACAGTAACTTCCTTATCGAATACTCTTATGTTCTGATTGAAGAGGTATACATTGACTTATTGTGCAAATTGATAAAAGATGTAGATTTACCACTTTAAAATCCCAACCATCGCGTAGACACAATTTTTAGTTGATTTGGTTGATATGACACGATCCTTCTCAACCACACATCCAAACATGTTCAAGTCATTGTGTTAGAAAATTTAGTCAAACATGATTTGTTTTCTATTTTTGACAAAAAGAAATATCATTCCTGTAGAAAGAAGAGAATGTACAGATGAACCATAAGACCATCCACCAAAAGAGGAAAGAAATGCAAAGCAAAAGTTGCAAATACCTATTATAGGAGAAAAAAACTCCAATCCTTATTCTAAGTTGAAAAGAGAAATCCCCTCAGAACACTCCTATATCATAAGTCCATAAAGAAGATAAATAAACAACTTTGGCCCAAAACTTATGTTCTGGAAGAGGTTGATTCTTTAAAATCCTCAAGTTGCATTCCCTCCAAGTATACCAAATATAGCAAAAACTTCACACTCTTAGCGATATACCCCCACCAATTCCCAAGTGGACATGGAGAAGAGAAATCACATTCTTAGCTAATCACGGTCTTCTTTCGTCTTAAACAGACGATTCCTAAGATAGGGAGCTATATCACTATCAAGAAAGATATAATCACTGGTCTCCTCAAAAGACCTGCGATTGACACCCCAGTTCGGAGATAAACACTTGGTTGTCTTTCTTTTGCTACTGCAATTTGTCATTATTCAGCGTATTTAGAGCCAGTTTAAACAAATTCATATTTTAAAAGCTGTTCAGGACTTCCTAATACAACATTACCCAAGTGCCGCAAATGCTTTCACCTAAGTTGGTGTAAAGGGGGGGGGGTCGGATGTACGCAACCTTGCCCCCCTTTGTTATAGCACAAAGAGAATGTTTCCGGATGACCCACGATGAAAATTGCGTCGAAAATTGCATGGACTGACTGCTGCTTCATAACAAAGAAGCGCATACCGTTTAGTGAACTATTTTTCTTTATTCCATAATATCAAGAAAGATAAAAGAACAACAAAAATATGTACCGAATTATCCAAACTCCCAACTCTAGATTCAGTATCTTTTTAGTGAAGCTAAAATGCAAGCGAGAATTAATAAAGGAAGCAAAATCATCTGATTCTCTTTTCTATCGGTGAGGTTACAAGAGAAATGAAAATTCCAAGATCTTCCCCTATAATCTTAAAGTCGGCAATACAGCCCGTTGAGCCAAACACAATTGATGAGGAAAAGTCTCTGAAAAGACATGTTTTTATCCAAACATCTTCTTAGAAACAAATTTAAACCTTATTTCCTACCCTCAAATGTGTTAAAGAAATGAGAAACATGTAACATTGATGAATAAACTTCAATGTATTTTTGTGGGAAACTCAATAGATTTTGTGAGAAACATATCGAGTGATTTTCTAAGAACTTTATGCCAAATAAAGGTTAGTTCCCAAGAATACTTCCAATGCTGTTACTAACATGGAAAATATTCTAGCAAATCAAATAACCCAAAGCCAAATCGTCTTCCTCCTCTGGATGACACACCTTGTCCCAAGCCACTAGCTATGTTTCTAGACAAACTGGTTATAGTAACTAAGAGCAACATGACCCGTATGGGTTCAAGTAATGGAAATTCTGATGATATGGTAGCTGTTGTTAGACCGGGTCAAATAATTTGCTATTTTGGTGGAATATGGAGAAATATATCAACAAAGGCTATTCAAAAGCATTTTCCAAATTGCCTAAAAAACTTAATTCATTAGACAATTGTATGGTTTTAGGCAAAAGAAATATAAAAATAATCGAAGATGCATATTTTTTTAGAAGGCATGATGAGCAAAAATGGATGAATAAAGAGGAACAAGGAGAGATAATAAAGATCAATAATACTCACTCCGTCCCGAATCAAGAGTCCTACCATGTGTTTGCACGCTTATTAAGAAAATACTAAGAAATGAGTAGACAATGACAAGTGGTTTGAGGATATAAATGTTCTAAACACTATTGATGATTCAGGTGTGTAAAAAGTATAGTAGTAAGTATTGTTTTTTTTTTTTAATTCTATAAAAAGAAGAGGGTATAAATGTCCAAAACGCTATTCATTATTTGCCATTTTGGGAATAAAACAAAGTAGAACTCTTAGTCTGGGACGTACTAAAAAGGAAAGTAGGACTTTTGATCTAGGACGGAGGGAGTAGAAAACACGTTCGAAGTAAGCCAATATGTTTACTAGTGCTAGATCTCCTAAGTTTCATAACAAAGGCTCGCTTAATGCATGAAACCTACTAAGATCAAGACCACTCTTACTATGATACCAAAACATCTCCTCTTATGAAAATGCAATGCCATTTTCGTCCATCTTCGCTAGAGCTCCATAAGAATTGGGAGATCATCATATGCATAGCATGAATAACCACCCTTGGGAGGCTCAATCAATGATAGATAGGAATGGTGACAAAGAGTACCCACATCCTCTAGACTTTTAATTCCTCCAATTCCCTATGTCTTACACCATTGATTCCTTATTCCACACCTTAGATTTTCCTTTACATTGTCAAGCATTTCAATAAAAACAAAAACACCCCTTGCCTGAAAATTACTCTCCTGCCACCAACCTTATCCAAACAAAAAAATATGAACGTAACAGCCCCATATATCGGAATCAATTTATTTGAGGATGTTAGCTAGCATCTGAAATCAAATCAAAGGAAAAATGGATCAGAGGGATGCAATTTTAAACTTTTTCATATTCATAGGGTTGTAGCTGAATGACGTAGGAGAAACTATATCCTGGAGGTGCAGGTAATGAGCTCACCTTCCGTGATTTCAAACTAGGTCTCTAGTTTATATAATGAGTTATTTCTTGAAGAGCGTAGTAGTAGACCTAGAATTGAGGGTCTCGATTGATGTCCTATTGCTTGGGATCTACCTGTTTTGTTGGAGAGAGTTTTTGAAGAAGGAAGTTAGGAAGACAATAGGAGGGATAGCTGGTGATAACGATCCTGGACATGATGTCTAGTCTATGACATTTTTTCACTCCTGTTTCGATATTGTGAAGATAGATCTTACCTGGGAAGTTATTTAGCAGTAGTATTATTGGGAGGAGAATTAATTTCACGTTTATTACTCCGGTGCCTAAGAATGACTGCTGTTAAGGTTAGTAATTGCAGACCTTTTAGCCTGTTGACAAGTGTGTATAAGATTATCACTAAAGTATTGTCACTTGGGTCGAGGTCTGTATTGTGTATTGAGCGGTGCCATTGCAGAAACATACGAGTCATTTGTAGGGGGCGGCAAGGTATTGATGCAGCGATGGTGGCGAGTGAGGTGATTAAAGATTTAGAGAGACGAGGTAACAAGGGTTCAGTGGCGAATGGCAGTAGTTTCTTGATCATGTGACGGAGAGGAAATGGGTTAGGGGTTAGGTGGAAAAAAATTGTTTCAGGGATGTTTTAGATCTTTGACCTATTTGTTATTGTGAATTGTCTTGTGTCTGACTTGGTGAGTTTGGGGTTTACACCAACCTGTCAAAACTAAAATACTATGGTAGTACTTCTATTCAAGGTCTGAGAACGTTTTCATTGCTCAAATTTTGAAATTAATATATATGGTGGTAAGAACCTTCAAAAATACCCATTAAATGACTCTGAAACTCATCATGTCGTACCTAAAGAGCTCATGCAAAGTCTCACTTAGTTATATTTAAATGATTGATTGCTCCAGCAAAACTTTGGATGTTCTGTTTTCTATTTCTTTAGATTGAAATCTGCTCAATTCATCCGTTCACATGAAATATTTTGCATATTTGATTGTTAATATCGGGAATTGGGTATTTTGGCAGTAAAAAGCATCCGAAACTTGAATGGGCATAGTATTGGGCCCTACCAAATTCATGCTGGCAAATCAGTTCCAATAGTGAAAGGAGAACAGACTAAGATGGAAGAGGGTGAATTCTATGCAATTGAGACTTTTGGATCAACTGGTAAGCAGGAATACATTGTTTCATTCAGGCTTAAAACATAATAATCATGAGGTTATACCACATTATGTTCATATATGTTATGTTTGATCCCTTATAGGGAAAGGATATGTGCGGGAAGACCTGGAGTGCAGTCATTATATGAAGAATTTTGATGCTGGCCACATTCCTCTGCGGCTGCCAAGAGCAAAACAGTTACTTGCAACTATCAATAAGAACTTTTCTACGTTGGCCTTCTGCATACGTTATTTAGACCGCCTTGGAGGGACCAAATATTTAATGGCCCTTAAGAATTTGTGTGATGCTGGTGTTGTTCAGGTATGCTCTTAATACATTCTGAGTATTTTACCTTTGAAACTTACAAATGTTATGGAACTCTAATTTTTTGTTATATAAAATTTCCTTACTTTGAAGATGGGTTTGGTTTTCTAACTGCTACTGTAGGAACCAGCCACAAATGCTTGAAAAACTCATTAAATTCCTCATTTGTACGATAGTAATCGCTGACTAATGGACTAGAAACACTTCTTGGAGTACAAAGTTAAATTGTCTCTTAGTTCTTATATGGACGCTAGAAACTATGCCACGATTTTTAATGGGGTTGTGAACTGTGGGTTAGAGGTTGCTGGATGTCTTTTTTTTTTAATGGGGGAAGAATATTCTGACCAACCAAGGCTTGCCTGGTACTTGATTAATCAGGAACCAACCCCCAATGGATGGGACGAATGGAGGGAGTTCCTTTCATATTATTTTGAAATTGTGGGGTGGCATTTGGTTCAAGTTTTTCATTGCACAATCCTTAAGTGAGTGGTGGTTATTCTAGGCTACCTTGACTCTTCTTTCTGTTGGTTGAAGGGATTTGGCATAGTTACTGTAACACTCTCTGGGAGTGCAAAGATGATGCTTCTAGCACCTTTTGATTGATTCTTTTAGGAGTGCTTTAGATGGAGAAAAAGAGGATTTTCACCAATTATTTTCTTTATATAATAATGAGAGAAAGGTATTATAGTAGGGTTGATTGGATTACATTTCACATAATTTTTTCTTGATGCACTATTGGAATTTGATGATCGTTATGCATCTTGCTTGCTTATTTGGTGACTACCATTGGAGCATAGAGCGAACTTGTGTGAAAGAGCGACGAGGAGAGTTATGACTTATGATCCATGTGTGTTGGTGCGATTCATAATTTTTTGAGTGAAATTAAAGGGTAGACACTATATTTTACCTACTCCCTCCGTCCCACCTAAAAAAGGGCAAACCCCGGTGCGCCAAGCGCTCCCCGCCTTGCGGGGGTTGGGAGAGGGAACCATTTGCTAGAGCCTTCCCCTGACAATTGCCAAGAGGCTGTTCGCCAAGGTTCGAACCCGTGACCTTATGGTCACCAAATGAGCAACTTAACAGTAGTAACATGGGAATTAAGGAGAAATATATAATATTAAATTGTTGTATGGATAGTGAGTAGAGATTTTAGTGGGGTAGAGAATCGTAAGTGGGTGGTTGATGTACGATAAGTGTCTCATTAATTAAAATAATAATAAAAACTTCCTATAGTTGGATTTTGCAATTTCTAATGGGACACCAAAAATGACAATTTTTGCATTTTGAGATGGGACGAAGGGAGTATATGTTTTCATTATTTGGATTTTGTTCTTACTTTTTTAGTTTGGCTTATTCAACATATATAAAAAGGGGGAACAATTATTTGGATTTTTTAGTTTGATTGTTTGGCTGGTGTACCCTCCTTGAAAGTTTTGGATTGAGTGATAATAGGTTTATGTATTAATATGAAAATATGGGGTGAAGTAGGATGGAATTTACCGAAACTGGTCATTCTACTCTCACAGCTCTAAGTTGCATCAGTGACAGCCATACTGGAGAAACATAGTAAGGTGTACTTGGATTGCAGTTGCTTGTGTAGGCTTGAACTTCAACTTGACTCGAGTTAGTTCATTTAGAAATTCTAATTAATTTAGACTTTGTATTGCTATTATTAGCACAGTATTCTCAGTTCGAACATGAGAGTCCATTTTTTGAATTTTCAAGGAATCTAAGGTAGCAGACTTTTAAGCAAAAGAATATGTACATTAGTGCCCCACTTTATTGCACTGCAGAAGCACAATGGGACACCAACAAGTGCCTAGATTAATTGGTAAGGGGGTGTTCTAGCTTAACCAGATGTCTCAGATTCCAGCCCCGAAAATGTAGTAGCGTTAAAACTTTGTTGAGAGAGCTATGTAGCCCTTATGGTTTTACCCGACCTGAACTAGATTAGTCGGCATCCAATGTGGTGTTCGGATACCAGTGGTTTAGACAAAAAAAAAGCAGCACATTGGGACGTCTAAAAGACAGTTAGTTTACTAGAGAATGAACATTTATTTAGAGATGATATACCCCTTAATCCCGGAAAGTTAGTCCCACTTTTTTAGTTGTTAACTTGAGTCAACTTTGAGCAATAGTTTAGGTTAGTTTTAATTTTTTTAATGAAAATCTAAAACTTGTTATTGATAATATTTATAATGGTGTATCATTAACAAGTTTTAGATTTCCATTATGATTGTTAAAATTAACCTAAATTATTGCTCATATGATTCAAGTTAAAAAAAAAAAGTGGGACTAACTATTTGGGACGGAGGGAGTATATATATATATTATGCCTTGATAATTTTCAACAAGAAACTAATGAAATTGGTCTGTTTGCTCTCTTTGCAGCCCTACCCTCCACTTTGTGACATTAAGGGTAGCTATGTATCGCAGTTTGAGCATACCATTTTACTCGGTCCAACTTGCAAGGAAGTGGTATCAAGAGGCGATGATTATTAGATTGCTGTTGACATCTGTATGGCTGGCTGGCTGGCTTCATTTGTTCGTGAATGGATTGTGGAAAGTAGTTTTTTTCTCACACTGATTTTAGTTGAATTTCTAGAAAATGCTAGTAGTGATAATGTTAAAGAGTAGTGTGAGCTGTAAGTTGAGGGGTGCCAGAAGAGTGCCACTTGCCTTAAGCCAAGTGGCCCAAGACAAATGCATACATGGATGGAACAGCCGATTCTAGGCCATTAGATTATTTATCTAGTGTTAGATTGTCTTTTGATTTTGTGTTCCAAACTTACACAGATGTGCATTTTCTAGAAATTCAGTCTGACTGTTGTGCAGCTGTCTTGTCTGTCCGCACTCCAAATTCCAAGAGTGACCATTTCATTATAAATCTCATAATCACTTCTTTTGTGAAGGAAATAGAGAGAGTAGATAACAAAATTGTATAATGAACAAATTTCTTTTGGAATTATACAAATACAAAAGGGACCAAATAAGGAAGAAAGTCTGTGTGGCAGTGCCTCACGGAATTCCTTATCCATGCCCAGATTTCGTCTTTTCACTTTATATTTAGCACACATACGTAAGCAGGGACGTCATTTGCATTCTGAAACCTACTCATGATATGATAATATTCACACATTCCCTACCAATCATATGCTTCCTCCGTTCCATTTGAAATTGCAATAATATTATTTTGGATATTCCACTTAAAATTTCAAAATGAAAAGGTTTTAACACTTTTTAAATAATGGGGTCTGCTTATCATACTCACAACAATTACCTATCTACTATTTTCTACCTACTTTCTCTCTCATATCCTACTATTCACACTCAAACACATACTCCTTATTCTGTGTGTGTACCAAGATTTCAATTTCAGATGGGAAGGAGAGGGTATTATTTTATTTTATTATTTTTTTTTTTTTTTTTTGAGGCTTGCCCATCTCGAGTCAAACCCCTTTTTTGTGTAAGTCAATTTACTAACAAGTCCTTCAAATTCTCTTAAATTCCCTTAAAATCCCCACCCCAGAGGCACCTAATATTAATTAGGGAGGGATTCTATCACTCTAACCACTGGGAGAGTCGAATCCAGGACCTCCGTGTTGGTGTCCCAGTGCTCTGGCCATCAGGTCAAGTCCTGATGGTTGGAGAGGGTATTATTGCTTATATACATAGTTGTAATGGATAATTAATTGATAATACTCCCTCCATCACATAATAAGGTTTCTAGTTTGACTTTAAATAAAAATTAAGAAAAAGTAAATGTTGTAAATATGAAAAATAAAATAGACTAGAGAAAGTAGGTGAAAAGTTTTTGTTATAAAAAATGACAAATTGCTTATATATTATATCTTTATATACTCCCTCCGTCCCAGCGAAAGAGTCGGTAAATTTGTCTGGCACGCAAAATAAAAAATGTGATGTAGGAAAGAGAAAAAGTTTAAATGTTGTGAGTATGAAAAATTAAATAGGAGAGAGAATGAGTGGGAGGTGATGTAAGAAAGATAATGTTGTGAGTGTAAAAGTATAGTAGGAGAGAGAATGAGTGGAGAGAATAGTGATTTAAGGTTTCCTTTTTGGGAAAGTGGCTTTTTAAATGGGACGCCCAAAAAGGAAATAAATGGCTCTTTCGCTGGGACGGAGGGAGTATATAATTTTATGATCTTTGAAAGCACAAGAAGAAGATGATAGAGATATACCAAATCACAATCATATACTCCCTCCGTCCCATACCTAAGTGCACACTTGGGTTTTTGCACGTAGATTAAGAAAAGTGAATAATGGAGAAAGTGTTGTGAGTGTAAAAGTAAAATAGGAGAGAGAATGAGTGGAGGGAATAGTAAAGTTGATTGGTGTTGTGAGTGTAAAAGTAAAATAGGAGAGATAATGAGTGGAGGAAATAGTAAATATTCTTTCAATTTTAAGAAATGTGCACGTAGGTTTGGGACGCCCAAAATGACAAAATGTGCACGTATGTATGGGACGGAGGGAGTATTATGTTAAAGATCGGCCGTCTATCAGAAGATTGGACTGATAAAGTTTCTAGTTTGACTTTACATGTAAATTAAGAAAAATTAAATGTTGTTAATATGAAAAATAAAGTAGGATAGAGAGAGAGTGAGAAGTTTTTGTTGTGAAAATGACAAATGGATCCTATTGTTCATTTTAATTAATCAAACAATTAAAAGCCTTATTATGTTTTAAGACAGATTAAAAAAGAAAATAATAATCTTATTTTATTATTTTTTTTTCTGATTTTTATGGAGGGAGTATTAACTATGATTCATCGAATACATTTGAGCAGCTATTTTCCCGTCTGCCCTTTTTAGGCCAACATTTTTTCTGTCTATTGATATTTTACATCTTCAAACATAAATGACATTTGACAAATGTTAAAAAATAATTAACTACTTGCAAAAAACTTGTTTTTTATTAAGGATGATTCTTCTCCATCTACAAATGAGGCGCCAGCCTCAGACCATGACAGGCGCCCGCCTCACAACAGTCACACCATGGCCGAAGTCACTGATCGTCAGGCGTCCGCCTCGCCACAGCTCAGGCGCCCGCCTCGCCTTTAACAAAATACAGCTACACCTTCTGGAGCTACATGAGGCGGCCGCATGAAAGACAGTAGCAATGGCCGAGGCAAGACGAGGCTGAGGCGGGCGCCTGACTTGAGGTGAGGCGGACGCCTGATGTCCAGAAGGTGTAGCTGTATTTTGTTGAAGGCGAGGTGGACCTTCCACTATTCTGGGACAAAATCCCTCCAGCTTTGAAAATGATGAAACTCATGAACTTCATCCCGGGACTGGGGCTCAGCAAAAGGTTACAAGGCCAACACCAAGTTATCGAAGTCAAGGACCACACTGCGGTCCAGGGGCTCGGTTATGTGCCAACACCAGCTGATATCAGGGAAAACAAAAGGCTCGCCAGCACCAAGGCAGCAGCCCGCAAAAGGGGAACCTACGGAGACACACCCAACCTCCGGCCTTACAGTTTCGACCTCACCCACTACTTCATCAAAGGAACCGACAGCAGAACTGGGGGAACCGACAGCGGAACCGACAGCAGAACTGGGGGAACCGACAGCGGAACCGACAGCAGAACTGGGGGAACTGACAGCGGAACCGACAGCAGAACTGAGAAACTGGGTAACTTTCATCGGACCAAGGGCAAGCCAGACAGAAATGGAAGACAAACTGGGCCTGCACCCATATCTCTCTAAACCTAGTCTCAAACCCTCTGAGTCAGTCATTGTCAAAGTCCAGTCCTCTGAGTCGTCCGACGGCCTCACGCCGGAAGACTATGATAATGTAGCCAACAATGTATTCCCGTTCGTATTAAAGAAAAGTTCGACCTTTCGGATTATCCCCTCATTGCCACTTTAACAACTGATAAGTTAAAAAACAACTTAAAAGAAGTTAATAATGACTCACTTGATAAAGAAGCAGACACACTAAACGAACAATACATTAAAGAAGTTCTCAAGCGTGTAGTTGACCAAGAGGACAATCGGTCCCAAGCTGCCGAAGAGGTTATGACTAAAGTGAACCTGGGGTCAGTGCAATAGCCTAAAGAGACACAAGTGGGAAGTTTCTTCGCCGGTGCAGAAAAAGAAGCCCTAACAGATCTCCTCAAAGAATATGTTGACGTGTTCGCCTGGTCATACCAAGACATGCCAGGACTCGATCCCTCAATCGTGGAGCACAGAATCCCTCTGGATCCAGAATCCAAGCCTGTCAAACAGAAACTACGCAAGATCAAGCCAGAATGGTCTCTGCAAGTGAAAGAAGAAATTGAGAAGATGCTCCGCGCCGGCTTCATCAGAGTAATTGATTACCCGACCTGGCTCTCCAACATTGTGACGGTCACCAAGGCCAATGGAAAGGTCAGATGCTGTGTGGATTTCCGAGATCTCAACAAGGCCAGTCCTAAAGATGATTTCCCACTGCCCAACATTGACATGCTAGTCGACACTACTGTAAGTACCCCAATCTGGATCGCTCTCCATCCAAGCATACGGAAAAAACCAAGGGCGAACTTCCGGAGGTCATAACTCCTTCATACGAACTCCGATTGAGACGTGCCATATATGGTTGGAACTAGCTCAACATTACAAAAATAATAAAATAGTCAGCCTGCGTAATGGTCCGTACGGACCATTTTGCACCCAAAGGTCTTTCTGGGGTAAAACAAGGCAAAAAGGACTTTTTGGGAATTTTGGAAAATATGGAAAAGCAAGACAAGTCCGTGCGGACCACTTTGCATCCGACATCATAATTACAAAATTCTCTTAAAGTCCACAATATTCCCTTAAATCCCGGAAAAACAAAAAATTGGTAATGGTTGATAGTGTCGTGCGACACAACCTGTCAGAATCTGGACCCTATAAATAGAGGGCTTCCCCTCTCATTTTTCTCACACCTCCCTCTTCTCGTATCTCTCCTAGCCTTCAGGCTTTCTCTCTAAGACCCTTCGGGGCAATCCCGGTCCCTTTCGGTTCCCTCAGGGGCATTCCGAGGCCTTTCGTGGTACTCCGAAGCCCTGCCGATTACTGCCGAGCGCTCCCAAGACGCTCCCGAGCTGCCCCGAGGCACTCTCGAGGCATCCCGAAGCCTTGCCGATCCATCCCGAAGCCCTGCCAATCCATCCCGAGGCATTCCAGTCCATCTCGAAGTGTCCCGGACCTTTCCGAGCACAACCGACGATCCCGACGCAAGCCGGAACTCTGCCCGAGCGCAACCGACGATCCTAACGCACGACGAAACTCTGCCCGAGTACACACCTGACAATTCCAAGGCACGCCGAAGCTCTCTCCGTAGACACCGGCATGTCCCGAAGCAATCCCGGTCCGTCCCGGAACACTATACAACACTCAAACACTATTCCCCAGCGGAAGACAGACATGAACCAACATTGGTAAGGCTTCCTTCCATTACTATTTCAATACATTTCAATACGTAGTGTACGATGTAGACATCATATACAACATGCATTTTTAAAAGTACACACACACACACAACATTTAAAGAAAGAAGGGGTACCGAAAGACTCGTTTTTACGAGGCGACTCGGGTGTGCACTTACTATGCCCTTCCCGAGGAGTAACCTGACCTCCGAACTCAAAAATCTCATCACACAACAACAGTTTTTAAAGTAAGCATTTTCTCAATGTTTTGGGCTAAATCAAAACGGCGTGGCGACTCTACGAAACAAAACGGCAGCGAGACACCTCCTCTCCGACCGACAAATGCGAGATGCCAGGGCCCGCGCGCGAGCCGGATCCGGGTAATTTCAGTTGGTGACTCCGCTGGGGACATTTTGTTTTAAAAACTTTTAAACAAAAAACAAAAGATTTTTAAAACTATGATGAGGGTCAAACTTTCATTTTACCCATTTCTTTAACTGTTGTGTGTGTGTGCATGTGTAAGTACCCAAATCTGGCTCATGCCTTCCGGTTAATTTTCCCGGCAATTCCGGTAATTTTTCCGGTAATTCCTTGGACTTTCCTACAGTTCCGGAATAATTTCAGAAATGTTCCAAGCCTTTTAAGGGCTGAAGGGAATGCTTGGTGATTAAGAAACACGTTTTTCTTAATCCCAAAACCCTTCTAGAAGACTGCCACCTTGCATATTTCTAGAAGGGACTGGAAGTGGCTACTTATGTCGTGCGACATAATAGGCCATGAAAACTTCTAGAAGCTTGCCACCTTGCATGTTTCTAGAAGAATCTGGAAGTGGCTACTTATGTCGTGCGACATAACCAGCCAGGGAGAGTTCTAGAAGGTTGCCACCTTGCATGTTTCTAGAAGGAAAACGGTTATGGCTTGTTATGCGACATAACAAGCCCATGCAGGCAGCCTATAAATAGAGGCCTTCACCTCTCATTTGGGACACACCTTTTCCATCCCTCAGTCCCCCTCTATAGGGAATACGCCCAGAAACCTTCTCTCTCCTCACATACCTCCCAAACCACACCAATCCTCCCAAATCAATCCCACACACACTTCCCACACACACACTTCATATACACATCAAGAACCAAGGAGTTCTCAAGGAACCAAGGCTCAATTTCAGCCCCAGAGGTTGCTATTTTGAAGGCCCCTATGTCTAACTTGATATAGGGAGTCGTGGTCTTCAAGGGTAACGATTTTCTACCCTTTTCCACTCTCTATTTACTTTGAATGTGAAATCTCTATGCTAAATGCGTTGATAATGTTGTTTTCTGATTAAAGATGCATACTTTATCCTCATATTGCTTAGATCCATATCCATTTGCATACTATTGCATGTAAAAGCCTCGGTTTGGCTTGGTTTTGCATGAACACTCAAGATGAGTGTGGATCCCTCATATCCACACCCTCTTGAAGCGTTCATTATTGATAAACATGCTCTCTGAGATTTGTTTGTGAAATAACTTAACCATTTTGGTACCTTGTTACCTTTGCAAATCTCAGCTGTTTAGGCTTCTGCAAAATGGCTTGTTATGTCACGCGACATAGGCAGCCTATGTCACGCGACATAAGTAGCCGCTTGCGTAATCCTCATCTTTTCAGTAATGTCCGATGTTTGCCTTTTCTAATGCATCAATCCGCATTTAAACTAAAACATTTGCATACAGAGCAAAGATCATTTGCATTAAAAGAACATCTTTGTACATTAAATGCTATTTTCCAACATAAAGATACATTCTTTACACAAAAATCATTTCTTTACACAAAAAGCATCCCTTGCAACCAAAAGACATTCTTTACACCAAAAATGTCATCTTTTCACTAAAAGTATCATTTTTTTATCATGCATTCCCCCATGTCCCCATTAGTAACCTTGGAACGGACCGGTGTAAAGGTCTTATCTTTACATCGTTCCTTCCATTAAAGGTTTCATGATTTCTTTAGAAAGGGACAACCTTGAACCCTATATCTCCGATTATCACTTAAGATGAGTATGAAGCATCTATACGAGCTCGACCGTCTTAAAGTGTAGGATTGATGGGCTAAGGACATTCCTTCCTAAAGAACCTCATCTTTGACTATAAAGGGAGTCATTCTCTCGATCATGCAAGTCCCGAGGTTAAAAATGCAATGATCACAAGTCTAAGATGAGGACGGGATCATAATCCCGAATACATAAAATCCAAGAAATCCCGAGCGACAACCGACAAATGGTTTGTACGTCCGGAAGATGACTTGGGACATTCCCTCCTTTATTTTCAAACACATGCACACAAGAAAGCACGCAAGCAAGCACGATTAATGGGATCTTGGGAGACTTGCTCCGGCAAGGCACCTTGGGTGAACGACGATCCGTTCTTCCCAAGGGGTAACTTAACCTCCGAACCCATAAAACCTTTTTTCAAAGTTTTGAGGTAATCAAAATGGCGTGGCGACTCCGTTTTTCAAATTAAACCGGATGTCTTCAAACTCGCGTGAATCCAACAAACACAAAAAATTTTGGGCACACATTCACAGCATGTGCTTTACTTTTTTATTTTACAAAAAAAAATAAAAATACAAAAAAATGCATCAATATACATCTGTGTACATACATTTAAAATTCTTCAAAAACTTATGTTTTACTCAGAAAAAGAATTTTAGTGACCGCACACTACTCGCACTGCTGCCTCGGTACACCGCACGCTACGCGCACTTGCTGCCTCGGTACACTGCACACTACAACCCTCAACCCGAAGTGGTCTCAGTTGCAGTCTGATTGGTCTTCCTGATGCCTTTTGGACCCGCACGGGATCATTCCAAACATCCCATCCTAGCCAGTGTCAACCCTGCACGCTTGCGTCACACTCTGTCCGGACTCGGTTGGTTTTTTACCCAGTCCGTGTCATACAGCCTGGATACATATCCCATGCCGATCATTTTCTGAGTCGAAGCTCGGAACTCAAGATCCCTTGCGCAAGCAAAGCGATGAAAGGTCATGCTAAAATCTTGACCTGATCTTGATTTCCGAAGCTACACCCAGACGATGCTCCGTCCCGGATATACATCCATGCCCACATGACACCATGTCATCAAGCCGTTAATAAGTTAGCCATGAAAATATGACCTAGCCAACACCTAACGTCACAGATCCCTTGCGCAAGCAAGGTAAAGAGAGGTCATGCCAAACTCTCGACTCGATCTTGACTCAGGTGCCGGTTCGGCTCACTATTCACATGGCCGACGCATTAAAAAGAACATGACAGGCTCGGTCCTTAGGTTCGATTTTTCTTTTAGGCCGGTGGAAATCGCTTGCCCTATAGGACCCTCTCCCGGGGCTGTCCACACCGGGATGTCGAAATACAGGTGCAAAACGAGGGGCTTATAGCCGCACAGATGGTCTCCACTGACCCAGGATCTAGCATAGTTGCGAAAAAGAAGAGCAATCTTTTCCAACCAACTTAGGATTCTGAGAAAACACGTTTTAAGTAAATTAAAACAATAAAAAAAAAACATAAAAAAAAAGAAAAAGCGAAAACTGCATGAGCTTTCCCCCTTTATCCACAAAGGTCTTCCCATGTCTAAACCTTACCCGTCACCCCCTCCAGCGAACCGAGAGTGGTTGAGAGTATGTGATACCTACATGGCCATTTGATATGTGGGGGATCGACATCATCGGACCCTTCTGAAATTACCCGGGATTTTCGCGCGCGGGGTCGGAGCGGAAATGCGGTTGTCTTTCGCGGAGGGTTGGTGTCTGAGACCTCGCTCTTCGGGAAGTGAGAGGAGTCGCCATGCGGTTTTTGTATTTTGAGCCCAAACGTTGAGAAACGGCTATTGTTTGAAAAGGGTGTCGTTTTATTGGTAGCAAAAACTTAGGAAAAGGCTTTGAAAATGGGGGTCATTTTTATTGGTAGCAAAAACGAGTAAAAAGCTTTTTTGGTACCAGAGATTGTTAGGTTCAGACGTCACGTTACGTTTCGGGAAGAGTATATTGAGATCACCCGAAACGCCTCGTATGACGAGTCTTTCTACCTTTCTCGAAAACGTGTGCGTGTGTGTGTGTTTGCATTTTGAAATGGGGGCTTGAATGAAAAGCTTAATCTTGGTTTGAATGTCAAACGTTGATTATGGTTTTTGTTTGAAAAAGCGAGCGTTTGAATGACAAACGTCGATTTTGGAAGTTTTTAGGAAAAGTGGCGCGAATGCTGAATTTAACCGTTTATCTTAAGTGTCAAATGTTGACTTTTAAGAAAAGAGCGTTTGAATGTCAAACGTCGTCTTTTAAGTTTGAAGATGAGCGTTTGGATGCCAAACGTCATTTCGCGCGTTTTGAAAGAGAGTTCGAATGTCGAACTCCGGTTTTGAACCGGGCATGGCATTGTTAACGATTTTACAGGAAAACGTATTAAATGGTTTTGAATGTCAAAAGTCGACTTTTAAGTTTGAAGATGAGCGTTTGGATGCCAAACATCATTTCACGCTTTTTGAAAGAGAGTTCGATTGTCGAACTCCGGTTTTGAACCGGGCATTACATTGTTAACGATTTTACGGGAAAAACGTATTAAATGATATGCGATCAACGAATCGGGTTGCGACTCGGACTTTGAAAAGTAAATACTAACACGATCCAAACGGGTCGGATTTTGTAAATGACAGTATTTAAAATGCGGTATCAACAGAATCAAACGATCCGGAATCGTAAATGACGATCGACGAGCCAAACAGCTCGGAATTGTAAAGTTGCATGAAATGTAAAGGACGTTCGACGGATCAAACAATTCGAAATTGTAAATGACAGGAATTTAAATGACGATCGACAGATCAAACGATCCGGAAGTGTAAATGACATAAAAGTAAACGGAATGGGGTTGGAACGCCGTTTTAACCCGAGATTACTTCTCTTACGGGAAGAGAAGAGGATCTAGGGGCTAAAACGTATCGGACCCCGTTAGAGGGAGGCGTCTACATTTCAACAACGTCGTCCGAAACGGTTGTAGCGATTGGTGCGTAAACCGAGACGGAACGAGAGTTTCAAAGAGAGAGGGAGCTACCTATGGCTAGGGTCGGCTCCTTTGGCTCGGTGGGCGTATACGGGATACGGAAGTGAGTTTGGAATGGTGTTTCGAAGTGTAAGGGATCATATTTGATTGAAATACAAATTTTTCACGCAAAACGAGGTTAAACTGGGGCTCGGGGGGAGTGGAACCAGTTTAGGCCGTGGGTTTCTTGTGAAAGGGAGTGATTTTTTGTTGTTATAAATGGCTTTGACAGCCCTGGTATTTATAGGTAAAATTTCAGCATGAGTTCGGACGGACTGAGAGTGAAATCCAGGGGGTTTTGTGAACTTTGGAAATTGGAGGGACTTGCTGGCAATTTCTGAAAGTCTGCAAATCAGTCCGGCCGGACTGAGGATGCATACCAGGGGTATTTTTGTCTTTTCACTCTGAATTTGATTGAGAGGTGATGGGGGAGATGTGGCATGTGAGCCATGTGTCCCTGTGACTCACAGGCCATGGAAATTTGTGCCGTTATTTCTCGGTTTTGTCCATTTTTAAAATAACAGTCCGGAAAATGTCCGAAACGCCCCCGAAAAGTGCCGAAAAGTGCGTTTTTCAGGGAAAGCCGTACTTTTACGTGCGACGACGTGTGTTGAGTACGCTTTGACATCGGGATGCACGGGACAGTCCCGGGACATCTCATTGGCTTGGCAACGGGGAGCTTAACGGGTTCTGGTGAACCTGGAGCGGGCCAGTTAACGGATTCCGGTTAACTTCTAACGGATTTTGGCGATCAGAATTTGGGTACTTACAGTTAGCCCCTCAGCGACGTCTCTTCCGAAGGAAGTAGGGTCGTTGAAAAAGATAAGGATCCAAATCGGGGGATGCCTTACTTTGAAAGAGACATGGGCGGTCAGCTGGCTGGACCCTTAGCGAAAGGATTCCTACGTATCCCGAGCGGGAATCAAGCCGGTCGTAGTTCGTAGGTGCAAGGATCCGAGCGTGGGGACCTTGACCTGAATGGGGACTATTGTGAGGCGTCTGAACCTGGATGAGACCATTGTGAGGTACCTGAACCTAAATGGAGACTATTGTAAGGCGTCTGAACCTAAATGAGACCTTCGAGGGCGTGTGGCGCCTCAAATCGGAGTTGGCTGAATCATACGAGGGCGTGTGGCGCCTCAGACCGGAGTTACTGGATCATACGAGGGCATGTGGGGCCTCAGACCGGAGTTGCTGAACATACGAGGGCGTGTGGCGCCTCAGACCGGAGTTGCTGAACATACGAGGGCGTGTGGTACCTCAGACCGGAGTTGGCTGAATCATACGAGGGCGTGTGGCACCTCAGACCGGGGTGGCTGGAACATACGAGGGCATGTGGCGCCTCAGATCGGAGTTGCTGAACATACGAGGGCGTGTGGCTCTTCAAACCGGAGTTGCGAGGATGCGTTTATCCTGAGATGAAGGCGTTCGTGCCTGGGGTGCTGGGCTTACGATGACTGCCAGGTTTCTCTGCCGGGGATAGGGTGGCAATGATGGGAACGGTTGTGTTAAACTGGCGTTATTAACAACATGGAAGGATTGACGTTCTAACCACGGGGTTAGGAACGGGATGTGGTCTCGGGAGAGACTGACACATCGCTGGGGAAAGGCATCCAGAGTTCTGACGGGGTCAGTTAGGAGCTGAAGGGGTTGATTGACGTTTCTTCTTAGGCGGATGTGAAATCACCCGGATCCGAGAGGCAGCGCGTTCGCGCCCCGACATCTGGCATTTCCCCCCCGCTCTGCAGCAGGTTTTCCGGTTGGAGGATGTCTCGCCGTTTGTTTTCGCATTTGTAGAGTCGCCACGCCGTTTTTATTAAGCCCAAAACATTGAAAAAGGGCATCAGTTTAGAAATAAACTGTTTTTGTGTGATGAGATTTTGAGTTCGGAGGTCAGATGACTCCTCGGGAAGAGAATATTAGAATCTTAGAGCTCACCCGAGTCGCCTCATAAAAACGAGTCTTTCGGATACCCCTAATATTCTTTAAATGTTGTGTGTGTGTGTGTGTGCTTTTTTTAAAAATGCATGATGTGTCGGATGTCTACATTGTACACTACGTATTGAAATGTATTGAAATAGTAATGGAAGGAAGCCTTACCAATGTTGGTTTGTGTCTGTCTTCCGCTGAGGAATAGTGTTTGAGGTCGGAGTAGCTGCTCCTGAGATGAACTGGATTGCTTCGGGAGGGGCCGGTTGTCTGCGAACGAGTTTCGCGTGAGTTGATGTTGCAGCCGCATGCGGCGTAGGTTCGGCGTGCGTGGGGATCGCCGGGATCACTCGGGCAGGTTCTGGGCGCGTGGGGATCGTCCGGGATCACTCCTGACGCAGGTTCGGCGCAAGGCGTTGGGGTGGCAGGAGTCACTCGGGCAGCAGTTTCGGCGTGGTTCGGGATCGCCGGTTTGACTCGGAAAGAGACGGGACACCGTGGAAAGACCGTGCAAGGCCTCTGAGTACCACGAGGGCCTCAGAGTACCTCGAGAGTGCCTCGGGCAGCGGGAGCCGTCGCGGAGCGCTCGGAGGCTTCCGGAGCACCACGAGGGGGCTCGGAAGGCCTCGGAAGGATCCGAAAGGGGCCGGGAGTGCCTCGAGAGGACTTAGAGGGGAAGCCAGAAGGCTTAGGGAGGAAGAGAGAAGTGGGAGGTGTGTGGAAAATGAGGAGGGGGAGCCCTCTATTTATAGTGCCAAATTTGGTGCAAGAAGGTCCGTACGACCTTCCCGGTAATCCAGACTTTTGGGTTTTCCTCGATTTGAGGGAATCTGTGATGATGGTGAATATTCCGTAATTATGATGTTCCTGTGCAATAAGGTCCGTACTGGACCAAGTTGACATGCAAAGAGGTCCGTACGGACCAACTCGCAGAGGGTAATCATTTTCCCTGGATTTGAGGGAATATTGTGGACTTTAAGAGGATTCAAGAATTATTAAAGCAAAGAGGTCCGTACGGACCATGTGCTTTTCCAATTTTACGAAAATTCCCAAAAGGTCCTTTTGTCCCTTTTTATCCCGGAAGGCTCCTCCCTTGGTTTGGTCAGGGGTTTTAGAGGGTTTTGAGTGCAGGAGTCGTCGAGACTGCGTTGATGAGTCTGCCGGTGCTTCCGTGTGCTTGAAAGGGGGTGATCCAGATTGGGGTACTTACAAAGCCCTCGACGACGTCACTTATGAAAGAAGTGGGGTCGCCGATAAGATAAGGGTCCTAACTGGATCGCGTGGCCGGGAGATAAAGTGACCGGGAGGTCGGTGTGAGGACGTGGTGGTGTCCTATTGTGTGACCGTTTAGGCCGCAGGGCCGGACCTGCGATAGGATTCCTACGTATCCCTGGCGGGAATCAAGCCCGGTCGTAGTTCTGGGCGCTGGTGAGTGTTTTGTGAATGCGGGCGTGGTGGTGCCCTGAAGTGTTGTGTGACCGCCGAGGTCAGTTGTGAGGACGTGGTGGTGTCCTGGGTGATCGCATAGGTCGATGGCTGGACCCTGTGATAGGATTCCTACGTATCCCTGGCGGGAATCAAGCCTGGTCGTAGTTCAGAGGTTGCGAAATTGTGAGTGCGGGCGTGGTGGTGCCCTGAAGTGTTGTGCGACCGCCGAGGTCAGTGATAAGGACGGGGTGGTGTCCTAAGATGTGGTGACCGCCGAGGTCAATTGTGAGGACGTGGTGGTGTCCTGGGATGGAAATTTTACGATTTTCCTAATCGGGTGGTTTAAGGCCTTCCGGGCCGAAGATAGTGATTTGGGAGATTTATACGGTCTTCCGGACCGAGTGGTTTAAAGCCTTCCGGGCTGGAGGTTATGATGGTGGAGGTTTATACGGTCTTCCGGACCGAGTGGTTTAAAGCCTTCCGGGCTGGGGATAGTGTGAGGACTTGAATCGTCTTCTGAATGTGGTTGCGCCACGCGTGAGGACTTTGAATCGTCTTCTGGCGGCGGTTTTGGTGCCACGCGAGAGGACTTTGAATCGTCTTCTGGTGGCGGTTGGTGCCACGCGGGAGGACTTTGAATCGTCTTCTGGCGGCGGTTGGTGCCACGCGGGAGGACTTTGAATCGTCTTCTGGCGGCAGTTGTGGAGGCATGACTGCCTTGAGATTTGATTGCGAGAGGCCTAGCTGCCTCGTGCTTCGTCAGTTTGATGGCCGGTGCTTGCGTTGCCGTTGGAGTGGGCGAGGATGATGGCCGGTGATTGCTTCACCATTTGGCGTTTTGGAGGCGTTTCGTGCCTTGGGATTTGTACTCGGAGGTGTTGGCTCCTTCTGGCGCTTGTTTTGCCGTTGAGTGGGCGAAGTTCGGGCTTACATTGACGGCCGATGCTGGGGATATGAAGTCTTGTATGACTTCCCTTTGACTTGTTGGGGAGGAGCTCTGGGCTTACTTTGATGGCCGGTGCTTGAATTGGCGGCATGCGTGACCTTGTAGGGCCTTTTCCGCCGGGGAAGTGTCTTCGGACCTGTTTTGAGGGCCTGGCTGAGTTGCCGTTGAGCATTTTAGAGGCGTCTCGTGCCTTGATATTCGTGGCCGGGAGGTGTTGGCTCCTTCTTGCATTGCCGTGAGTGGGTAGGACCGGTCTTACATTGACGTTGGTTGAATTGCCGTTGAAGTGGGCGAGGTTCGGGCTTCACCGACTGCCGGTGGTTGGAATTGCCGTTGGAGTGGGCGAGGTTCCGGGCTTACACCGACCGCCGGTGGTTGAATTGCCGTTGAGAGGGCGAAGCTCGGGCTTACATTATTGCCCGGTGGTTGAATTGCCGTTGGAGGCGGCGAGGTTCGGGCTTACACGGCTACCGCCGGGTGGTTGAATTGCCGTTGGAGTGGGCGAGGTTCGGGCTTACAGACATTGGTGGTTGAATCTGCCGTTGAGTGGGCGAGGTTCGGCTTACACCGACCGCCGTGGTTGAATTGCCGTTGGAGCTGGGCGAGGTTCGGCTTACACCGATCGCCGGGTGGTTGAATTGCCGTTGGAGTGGGCGAAGCTCGGGCTTACATCGATCGCCGTGGTTGAATTGCCGTTGGAGTGGGCGAGGTTCGGGCTTACACCGCCGCGGTTGAATTGCCGTGGAGCGGGCGAGGTTCGGCTTACACTCGATCGGCCGTGGTTGAATTGCCGTTGGAGATTGGGCGAGGTTCGGGCTTACACCGATCGCCGGTGGTTGAATTGCCGTTGGAGTGGGCGAGGTTCGGGCTTACATTGACTGCCGGTGGTTGCGTTGAAGGGTTAGGGACCATTCTGCACTTGGATTTTGCCGAAAAAGGCCTTAGACAGCCCGTGGGCAAAGATTATAAGGGCAGGAAAGTAATTTGGCCCTCCTTGCAAGAAGGTCCGTACGGACCAACCTCGGGATGCAAAGAGGTCCGTACGGACCACTTTGATTTTTTACAGCTTCCTGTGTTTTGACCGGGTTAAAAGCCGAGCCCTTCCCCATTCCTTCTTCTTCAAAGTGCGTGAAACCGAGAGAGAGAGGAGAGAAAACCTCCATTGTTAACCAAAATCCTCCATTTTTGCTTTGAATTGCTTGCCATGGCGGAAGGATCTCGAAGGAACCGTCGACAACGTAGTCAAGAAGTGGTCGAGCAATCGGATGGAGCTCCAAAGAAATTGGATCTCGTTTGTTCCATCTTTCGAAGAATCCGGATGTCTTGTATCCAAATCCGGAGGTGCACAATCGTCGTTCTAGGAACGTCGGGAGGTAAGAAATCCGTTCCGCTTTTGATTCCTCGCTCGAATTTTTTGAATGCTAGAACTAGGTTTTAGTTTTTCGCATTTTTGAATTTTTGTTATTTTTTATGCCTTTTGTGAAATTCTTGATGAATTGTTGAAAATGGACATGTAAAAATTGTGGGTATGTGTATTTTGTGCAGAAATATGTAGATTAGCTTTTATTTGTGAAAATAAAGTGCCTCTCTAATGAAATGCATGCTTTGGTGTTTTGTACCTAATGCTATTTATGTATGTACATTATGAGAAAAGTTTGTCGTGTAGTGACAAATTTTGTGAAAAAAATGTGACATGTGCCGTATTTTGTGACGGCTTTTGTCTGAAAGTGTGTGCCGTGTAGGGACAGATTTTTGTTATGCAGTGTGTGCCGTGCTTTTGGGTGACGGACTTTGTGGGGAAAATATGTGCAATATGTGCCGTGTTTCGTGACGGTTTATTTTTTGAAAATGTGTCGTGTAGTGCTTGATCCCTTTGTTGAGAAAATCTGTACAGTGTGTGCCGTGTTTTGTGACGGACTGCATGGAAAAAATTATGTATAATGCATGTCATTGTTTTGAGTTGCATGTAAAAAGTATGTGCAATGTGTGCCGTGTTTCGTGACGGATTATATGTATGCTTTGATTTTCTTTTGCATTAAGTACTGCGAATGACGTACCTTTGCTGTGTTTACCTGCAGGATGTGGGGTTCATGGCTGGGAAGGCCAAGAGGATGAAGACTCTGGGGTCGCTCGAGGCCATTGAGCCGAGTTGTGGCATCGGATGCCCGATATTTCTGTGGATGGTAGGCCGAGTCCCAGGAGGCCGGTCTACGCTTCCGGCTCGGGGGTGTTCGTGAGAACCCGGCCTGGGGTCTCGACACGAGAGGAAGAACAAGAGCGTCTTCCTCGGCCTTTCGAGTATTGGTGGGATACCACCCACACCTTCCATCTAAGCCGGGAGAGGTGACAGGTGACGCCTACCAACTTTGCTGCGACACGGCTTTCCTTCAAAGGAGGGCCGGTGCGGTGGAGAGATATGATATCCGATGCCGTTGACCGACCGAGCCGGGCTTTGAGCCTCGTCCTCGCAGGGGTCCTGGGGATGCCAGTATAGCGATGTGGAGCCGAGGATTACGGGCCAAAGCATTGGGGCCTATGTTCGGGTACCGGCCAGGTGACGCGGAGCAGCCTCGCGCTCCTTCAGTGGTTTGCACTTTCCGAGACTTTGTTCTCGAACCACGCGATCGCGGCTCCTTTTCGCTCTGCTGGAGAGCCCGATTGATCCGGGAGAGGGTCTCGTGACATCGCTTGGGGCGAGGCAGGTGCTTCGCCGAGCTCTACTTTTCTTTGGACCCGACGCTCGGGTGGTGTGGCCGCTCATCGGCCTGCTTTTGACTTTGCTTTGGAGGTATGAGTTTATCAGCTGTCGTTTTTGATTTAGCAACTTGTCGTTTCTCCGTTTTCTTTGCACCGAGCCTTTTCGTTTTTGTCACTGTGTGTGGTTTTACGAGATTTTTCAGTCTTCCGTGGGATAGATCCGGAGTCAGCTGCGTATCCCGCTATGCCGGGCCGGGCTCGTACGGCGAGGAAGAGGAGGACCAGCAGGGGAAGCTCACCATCGCCTACGGGATGTGCAGGAGTGTCCTGGAGAGAGGTAGCCCTGAGGGGTTTATTTTGTTCCCGTGGGCTCGGTATGAGGCCGATGAGTTCGAGGGGGCTCCCGAGGTGACAGCTGCTAGCCGGAAGATGCCGCGGGCCCGACTTGCGACGTCATGTACCCGGGGAGCGGGTCTTCCGGGCAAAGATGGCCCAGGTGTGCTTCCCGTGGCTCCGAGGACCCTCCTTTTGGGATGCTTGATTCCCGGGACATGGATGTGTTGGATTTTGAGAGGTACCTTGGCGGTGTGGGTGCCGAGGAGTTTATTTTGTATGGAGAGGAGTATGGGGCCTTCGTGAGGAGGAAGCCGAGGACGCCGCAGTGTATTGGCGAGGAGAGAGAGGCCGGCCCGCAGTTCCCCCTGCAGGTTCCGATGCCGGGCCGGATTTCACGTATGTCCGTGGGGACTGGGATCGAGGAGGAGGGTGTTTGTACCCGTTTCCGAGCAGTGCTCGCCGCGTACCGAGTGGATCCCGATAGATCGGTGAGTGTGGCCGACTCTTTTCCATCTTGGCATCCTTTCGTATTTTTCTCTTTTTGTTGTTGAGTATAACCGTATTGCCGAGCGTTTCCTTGGTCGCTTGCTTCGTGTAGGTCCCGGGGAGAGCCTATGATATGCCGACTCGCCGTTATGTGGCGACGAGGTCGTTTGCGAAAGAAGTTGGCGTCGAAGCCGTCTTGCCGGTCTTCCCGACGCGTGCCGGCGCACGAGCCTATGCCTTCGAGGCATTCTCAGACGTTCCTCCACCGAGAGCCGAGCCGGAGCCACAGCAGGAGGGACCTTCGAGGGCGGCATAGCATGGATGCCGGACATCTTCGGGAGCTCCGAGGCAGCCCTTTTATCGCTTCTTCCTCCTCAGGACGCACAGTGGTGAGGGTTCGTCATAGCCTTCTTTCTTTGATCCTTTCGCCGGATTTTATCCTTCCGAGTACTTTGAGTACCAGCCTCAGAGGGGGCCTCTGCATTCGATGACGAGGACGTGACGGCTGCGAGTTCACCGGATGCCCGACTTCTCTCTCGGAGGACCTTGGCGAGGATGATGATGCCGAGGAGTCTCGATTAGTATTCATTTGCTTTCCTCTTTTCATATCTTCTTTTTTTTGTTTAGCAACAGACATTTATGGGTACCTGTAATAAAACACTTGTATTTGCATGGCAAACAAAGATTTTATTTTAAGATGTAATGTCATTTTTGTGATTCCCTGGAATTGTCCTAGAAATTGTTGCTAGTATTTTTTTTTATTTTGTGCATGCCACGTGAGCTGAGAGTGCGTTTGTGGGTAGTGTATGTTTGCCGGGAATGGCTTTGGCTAGTGTTTGGGCAGTTTGGAGCAAGGTTCTGCTGAGGACAGTGGTTGTTGTACTGTTTGCTGGGGAAATGGGTCATGGTTGCAAGGAGGTCCATACGGACATACTTAGCATGCAAAGAGGTCCGTACGGACCAACCTTGCTTTTGGGAAGGAGATAAATGCTTTCCAGTTGTCTCGGTTCTTCCTCATTTTCCCATTTGCAGTACCATTTTCGAGCTTTCTCCCCATTTTCTCTAGGAACCTCCATTTTTGCCATGGATTCTTCGTACGTTCCTAGAATTTTGCCGAGATTTCGCAGAGAGGCAAGCACACTTCCTCGAGCACTGAAAACGTGGATGCGGCGCCGCATGAGGCATCGTAGACGGACTTTGAGTGTAAGGTTTCGTCTTTGCTCGATTTGGTCTTTTAAGGAGTCGGTTCCCGATTGGGATTTGCTGCGGGCCGCCGCGAAGTTCGGGATGTTAGGAGGCATGTGTATTGTTTCTCCTACAATGAAACGGTGCCCACTTTTGAGGATTTTCGGGCTTTGATTGGAGGACCGGAGGTGGAGGCCATCTCGCTTCCTTTCGATTGGTGGTGTCATGCGGTGAGCGTGAAGCTTGGTGTGCTTTCTTGGACTTCGTTAGGAGAAGTGCAGGCATGATCCTTGATTCGGGTCATATTGACATTTCGAGCCGCCTGAGCGATTCATGGCCGATGATGAGAGTGATGTCTCTTGGGACGCATTTGCCTTGTGTGTGATGGCGACGCTTTTCATGGTCGCCTCCTTGGCATTTGCGATGGTGCTTTGCTAGATGTGGTTGGAGCATCGCAGAGCCGAGAGGATATTGTCCCGTTGGCGCCGGGGGAGACTCTTCATGGTATCGACCGTCCGGCGACCGGGGATCGTTTGATGAGAGGGGGAAGCCCCGCTTTGCTCACCTTGTGGCTGCGAGAGAGACTTCAGCCACGCCCGAGGCTCCGACGTCGTTTAGTCCGTGGTCATTTGCTCGCCGACCTCTTGGCTGGATATGGATCGCTCCGCTGGGAGAGATGGATGGCACGCCTTGGTACGCATCAGTATCCGCCGCGGGTTCCCCACTGGAGGATCGAGACCAGGAGGGTCTTTCAGAAGGGTCTTATGTCGTCGAGTTCCAGGTTTGTCTTGGTCCTCCTTCTATATTCCGTCGCTTTGTTTCCTGCAGCTTGGGATGAAGCAGAGCCTTTGTTGGGCCGGGATGACCTTGCATAGGAGAGATAGCTCCTCTTTCAGTATGGCACTTTTAGGTGCCTTCTTGTATTTTACGAGGGTATGGAAGTATTCCGCTTTCCCTCTTGTGGTACTCCTTAGACGTCGGGGAGTGTTGTATTGACGACTCGCACTCCGGCCCGGTATGAGCAGGCCGTGTTGGGCGGTCCCAAGCTGGCCTTGGAGAGCGTGCGTGTAGCGATTCCTGGGACCCGGTTGCCGTAGTAGCTATTGCCTTAGGAGTGCCGAAGCTCGGTCCGACCCTTCAGGATGTGATCGGGAGACACTTTGTTTGACTACGAGACTAGAGTTGACCGATTGACAGGGAGAGGTCCTCTTGCACTCGCAGGAGGAGATCCGAGCCGAAGCACGGCGAATGAAGCCCCGAGAGCTACCGGATTGTTTGACTCTACTGGGAGGACCCCCGATCTCTGACCGAGAGACGCAGAGTTGGTTCACGTGGAGCGAAAGAAGACTCGCCGGGGACGAGGGAAGAAAGGAAAGAATGGCGAGGGGACAAGCGCAGACGGCGCGGAATGACCTCCTAGGTATCCATTCATTGCATTTGCAAACACATTATTTGTTAAATGTATTAAGTTGTCTTTTAGCATGTTGTGAACTTGAGAGTAGACCGTGCTTGAACTCATCAAGAAATGTTGTAACCGTTAGTGATTTGTGATTTACTTTTAAAGCTTTGTCGAGACGCAAGATCTCTTGTTTGCCTTTGTTTCTTTTGTGCACCTTGTCGGCGTCCATCTTTGGACTTTTCTGTTGCATTTGTGGGCTGAAGCGGCCTGGGCCATGACGGTAATCCCCTTTGCTGAGGCTTTGTGCTTGACTGAGAGGTTGAATGATCCCCTGACAAGTCGTTTTGACGGTCTTTTTCGTAGCTTCCTTGCCTCTTGTTGGCGTCGGGCTCTTGACCTCTTTTTTTAGCTTCTGCTTGAGCTTCTTTTATTTATTGTTTTTTTTTGTGAGCCCTTGCTCGAGCTCTTTTTATTTTTTGAAGCGCGAAAGGGCAAAGACAAGCCCCCGGCTTCGGGAAGCGCACATGAGTCACTGCTTGATGCCGAGTGACCCTGATGTCCTTTTCGATGTTGCCGCCGCTCGTCGTCGACTTTTGGTTAAGGTGATCGTCGGGGCGTGTTCTTGAAAAGTGCGTAGCTTGATGAAGGTCTTGATTGACATTCAAACTTTTGACTTTTTGTGTATTTTTAGACCGGACCAATTAAGGTTGCCTACGTTCCTCCTGACTAGAGGGCTCAGTCCGCGTAGTTCGACACTACATGGAGTGCCAAGAGATGCACAGCTTGTTCTTCTTTAGGCGAAGTATCTCGCGAAGTTTGCTTCCGTTGACCGGATTCAAGAAGGGATTGCCTTCTAGGTCCTGCGTCAGCTTCATGGCACCTCCTGAGAAGATCTTTTGAACCACGAAAGGGCCGATCCATGTGGGTTCCCATTTTCCCAAAGGGGTTGGTTCGAGTGGGAGGCTTTTCTTTGAGTACAAGGTCGCCTTCCCGATGTCTCGGGGTTTCGACTTTCTTGTCGAAAGCTCTAGCCATCCCGCTTTGATAGGCTCGACGTGTTCCATGGCCTTTAGTCGTCGCCTCGTCTAGCAGAGCCAATTCGTCGTGTCGGCTTCGGAGCCATTCGACTTCGTTGATGTCATTTTCCAAAGAAGACTCGGAGTGAGGGAATTTCCAATTCAATGGGAAGGACTCGCTTCCATCCCGTATGTCGTGGCGAATGGGGTTTCTCCCGTGGCCGTTCCGATCGATGTGCGGTAGCCCCAAAGTGCAAGGTGCAGCTTCTCGGGCCAATCTCGTCCTCGGGTGGTCATTTTTCGGATGATCCGTTCGAGGGTTTTGTTTGCTGCTTCCACGGCGCCGTTTGTTTGTGGCCGGTAGGGAGAAGATTTGTGGCGTGTGATCTTGAATTCAGCCAGCCTGCCGAATTCCCTTCGAAGTGTGAACCATTGTCTGATATGATCTCATTTGGGATGCCGTATCGGCAGATGATGTTTTCCTTGAGGAAATGCGCGACCTTCTTGGAGGTGAGTACCTTGTAGGACTTGGCTTCGACCCATTTGGTGAAGTAGTCGATGGCTACTAAGATGAACTCATGACCGTTGCCGTCGGCGGAGCAATTTTCCCGATGACGTCAATTCCCAAGTGGCAAATGGCGGGTGTAGTCATGCAAGAGAGATCGTGGGTAGGTAGATGATTGAGGTTGGAGAACCGCTGGCACTTGTCGCAGCTCTTCGGACAAAGTGGATGCACCTGCCTCCATGGAGATCCAAGAGTAGCCCATCCCGAGAATGATTTGCATCGTGGCTCGGCGTTCATGTGGGGACCGCAAGCCCCATTGTGGACTTCGTTCATGAACCGGTTTGCTTCTTCCTGGCCGATGCGGCGTAGGAGTGTCCCATGGTAGCGTTTTCTTGTATAGCATGTCCCCCGAGGATGACGGGCGAAGAGGCGCAGGCATTTTAGTGGCCATGATGATTTTGGTTTTGACCCCTTCGTGTGTGGGTCTTCCTTGTTCATGAAGGTGGTTTCCCGTTCTTGAGGTATTGGAAGATCCGGGTTTGTGCCAGGAAATGGCGCGAACTTGCGTCTCTTTGGCTTTTCAAAGCAATCTTGCAAATCGTTGTGATTAAAACCTTCTCGCCTTAGGCCCAGTTTTTCTCTCGTTTGGCAACATGCTTAAATGTTTGCTTGATGCATTTATTTAATTAATGTGTTTGCCCTTTGTATAGATGAATTGTTATTAATCGTTTTGATTAGTTAACATCATTATTTGCAATGAAATGATTTTTAGGAAGGTCGGACCTTTTATTGAAAGCATGAAGACTGCATATTGTTGATCAAAGACTCACAATCGTTGGGCGTAAAGCCGTCAACCGTACTCAAAAGATGTGAATACACGTACAACAAGACTCGAAGCTAGACTATAGGCGACGAGGGATTGGACCAGGCTTCATTACTTCCTCGGATGGCCGTAGCTCTAGAGGGAGTGGTGCCTTGGTTCAGGTGGCCAATCTTCCTTGGCATGAGTCCCGGAAAGTAGCTTGCATGCGGTTCGATTTCAAACCAGATCGCGGAGGTTTTTGGCCGCTCCCCGATGATGTCCCTCCATTAGTGTTGCCACTAGCCCCTTAGGAAGTCGCCGAGGGCTACTTCTAGTGAGGGCGAAGCATTCGCCGATTCGGAGTTGATTCTTGCCGATGTTGGATCACTTTCATAGAATCTCGCTCTTTATCTCGGGATTTTTGCTTGGACGACATTTACAATGTCTCGATTCGAGGGGGCATGCTATATCTCCTTCCCCGATTAAGCTTGAGGAGGTTGCGCCACTGTTCATCCAGCATCGGACACCTAATGTTGAATTGAACCAAGCCGTGATGGCCGTCCCGTAAGATCCGAGAGTGTCGGCCAGAGGGTTGTCTTGTAACGGGGATCGGTGATGAGCCGCTTGTAAGAGGGTTTTCGGCGAAGTAAGTGGTCTACTCCTCGATCAATCTCCATTAGGGCATCCATCTCTTGATCCTCTCTCAAGCATTCTTCACAAATCGCCGCATATATCGTAGTTGTCATCCCGACCCTACGAGTTCTTCGATTTCCAAATTTCGCCGCGGCTTAGAGCGTGGATGTAAGGATCCACTCTCGTAGCGGGACAGGGTAGGAGAATTATCCGGGGAAGAGTATTCGGTCATGCCGGGACCTTCTTCCGGGTCATAGCTTGGCCGGCCAAGCACTTGCCATTGCACCGCTTCCGCGGATCACTTCGATCGCTCCATCGGGCATTGATGAATTTCACGCATTGGTGAAGGAAGTAGATGATACCGTTTCATCCGATGTATCCAAGGTCGTCCCAACAAAGCAGAAGGTTGGTTTGATTTCCACGACTTGGAACTCTACCGACTCCAGCTTGTACGTCGAATTAGATCCTCAAATTGATGACTCCTACGATTGGTCGTGCAGTGGAATCGTAGGCTCGAATTACCCGAGGTGAAGGCCTTATCAGGGAGCGGTCGATGCGGAGTCGCTTCAATGTGCTCAAAGCGATGATGTTGATCAAGTGAGCCGTTATCAATCAAGACGTTCGGGAGGAAGAACATCTCTATTTTTATGAGGATGAGGAGGGCTTCGTTGTGCCGATTCTCACATATTGGCAAGTCATCGTCTGTGAAGGCTAAACCGCTTCCCGTGCTACCGTTTGACTCAGTCTCTTCTGGGGAACGTTCGATCCATCCATTTGTATGCCTTGGTTGGGGCAAAGATCGTAGGGAGACAGTTGCCCTTGGGCGTTCTTGTCTGAATTCCCGGTCACTGTGAATGTGTGCCCAAAATTTTTGTTTATTGGAATTCACGCGAGTTTGAAGACATCCGAGTTATTTGAAAAACGGAGTCGCCACGCCATTTTGATTACCTCAAAACTTTGAAAAAAAGGTTTTATGGGTTCGGAGGTTAAGTTACCCCTTGGGAAGAACGTTTGGCGTTCACCCAAAGTGCCTTGCCGGAGCAAGTCTCCCGAGATTTCATTAATCGTGTTTGCTTGCGTGCTTTCTTTGTGTGCATGTGTTTGAAAATAAAAAGGGGGGAATGTCCCAAGTTGTCTTCCGGACGTACAAACCATTTGTTGGTTGTCGCTCGGGATTTCTTGGAATTTATGTATTTGGGATTATGATCCCGTCCTCATCTATTGACTTATGATCATCGCATTTTAACCTCGGGACCCTCGGGACTTGCGTGATCGAGAGAATGACTCTCTTTTGGGTCAAAGATGAGGTTCTTTAGGAAGGAATGTCCTTAGCCCATCAATCCTACGCTTTAAGACGGTCGAGCTCGTATAGAGGCTTCATACTCATTCTTAAGCGATAATCGGAGATATAGGGTTCAAGGTTATCCTTTTCCTAAAGAAATCATGAACCTTTAATGGAAGGAACGATGCAAAGATGAGAACTTTTACACCGGTCCGTTCCAAGGTTAGGGGAAAGGGGAAATGCATGAAAAATGACTCTTTAATGAAAAGATGACATTTTGGTTTTAGCAAATGATGCTTTTTGATTGAAAGAAATGATCTTTATGCAAATGATGCATAAAGATAGGATTTTTATGCAAATGATGCATTAGAAAAAGGGGTTTTGATGCAAAGGATGCATTTTTATTGAAAAAGATTTGATCTTTATATGCAAATGATGCATAAAGATAACATTTTTATTGGAAAATAGGGATTTTAGGTGCAAAGGATGCACCTTTATGAAAAAGACTACATTTTTATGACAAATGAGGTCTTAATGCATGTTAAAGGGGAAAGGGGTGATAAAGAAATGATCTTTATGAATAAATGCCAAGTCCCAAGCAAGATATATGAATGCAATGAGCAAGTATATCAATTAAATTGCAAGGTTAGGGCGTGCGAGGTTACCAATCGTTTCCTTCGCTTCTTCGGATGGAGCTAGGAGGAGAGGTTCTTCTTGGGTCTTCAAGGAGGAGGGAGATGGCTTCTTGAGCTTCTTCTTCGCCTTCTTGAGCCTTCAAAGGTTTTCTTCACGTCTTGGACTCAAGCTATGGAGTGTGTGTGTATTTTTCTCATATATTGTGTGTGTGTTGAAACGGGCAGAGGAGGGCTCTATTTATAGGCAGTCCGGATAAGGCTAATGAAGCCGTGCGGCCGCAAGTGCCCTTTGCAAATGAGGCCGTGCGGTCTTATCCATTGTGACTCAGCATTCTAGAACCATGCAAGGTGGCATTATTCTAGAACCTTCTCCCTAATTAAGAAAAACGTGTTTCTTAATTAGGAAGGCTACCTTCACAGCCTTTAATTTTAATTTGGGACTGCTCTAGGACATTTCCGAACACTAGGAAGGTCCGGGAATTACCGGGAAACTTACCGAAATGTCGGGAAAATTAACCTAAGGCATGAGCCGATTTGGGTACTTACAGTAAGCCCTCGGCAACGTCACTTGCAAGGCAAGCGGGGTTGTCGATAGAAAAGGATCCGATCTCGGCGAATGCCGAGACGGATTGGGAGACCAAGGCGGTCGAGTGGCCGAACCTTTTGGAAGGCTACCTACGTATCCCTGAGGAATCAAGCCAGCCGTAGTTCGGAATTAGGATCCGCTGGGAAGGAAGAAGAGAAACCGGTCTCTGCTGGGAAAAAGAAGAGAAAATGACCTAGGAGGTCAAGCTAAATTGATCCTACCGGGGATATGCTAGGAGTGACCCAGGTGGTCGGATATCTGAACTTTTATGAGGGGGTGCTTTATCACTGAGGAGTGACAAAGAAACAGGGTGACCAAAGTGGTCGAATGGCTGGACCTTTTATAAAAGGCTACCTACGTATCCCGGAGGAATCAAGCCTTGATCGTAGTTCAAGCATCACTAGATAGTTAGGAACGATGTCTAGGATCCTTGAGATTTTGACAATGGGAGGCCGTCACTGAAGAAGCTAGAGCTTATGGCGCTATCTCTTTATGACGGAGATAGAGGTAACTTGTCGGGAAACTTGAGCGTACGTCACTATTCGCGGATAGAGGTAGCACAAGTTGGAATGACTTGGGCATACGTCACTATTCGCGGATAGAGGTAGCACAAGTTGAAATGACTTGGGCATACTTCACTATTCGCGGATAGAGGTAGCACAAGTTGGAATGACTTGGGCATACGTCACTATTCGCGGATAGAGGTAGCACAAGTTGGAATGACTCGGGGCATACTTCACTATTCGCTGATAGAGGTAGCACAAGTTGAAATGACTTGGGGCATACGTCACTATTCGCTGGACAGAGGTAGCACAAGTTGAAATGACTTGGGCATACCGTCACTATTCACGGATAGAGGTAGCACAAGTTGAAATGACTTGGGCATACGTCACTATTCAAGGATAGAGGTAGCACAAGTTTTAGAGTTCCGACACTCCTGAGGTTGTCACCTAGTGTTATCCCGTTATAACGGAATTAACTGAGGCGACCGGGGAATAAAGCTTAATTGCTAAAGAGATAAGTGGATATTTTCTCGAAAAGATGTTATCTTGGTTAAAAGATAACGGAAATTGCATGCCCAAGTGGAAGGTCCAAAAAGGTGATTGTAATTTCCGGCTCAGAGCGAATGAAGCCGCCCGGCATGAGATGGAGAAAAAGGAGCCGTACGGCTAGAGACCTGTTTTTTCCAGATTATTTAAAACAGGTTTGAACGGGGACTGGGCACTTGTTGCCGCCCACTTCAGCCGAGAGAGAGAGAAGAGAGAGAGAGAATTTCGAAATTCTTCAACCCCTTTTTGCTTCCCTTTGATTTGAGATGGATCCGGAGGGCAATCCCATACCGAGGCAAGCAAGAAGAAGCATCTCGGCGGCCGCGAGAAGGAGGAGAAAGGAGCTCGTTCGGACGGAGAGGAAGTATGACTTCCTTACGCCTCCATCGGAGCTTTACCCGGGGAGAAGGGAGCATAAATCAACGAACCCGCGATCGGTTGGGGTAAGCATTCTCATTTTGCTCAAATTCGATGATTTTGCTTGAATTTTGAATGATTTAGGGCTTGACCCGAATTTTAGGATTTTGAATGATTTTTGAGATGCATGAACAACCTATGAGGCTAAGAATGTGCAATGTGCAACTTGTTTGACAAAATTATGAGAATGACTCACTTTTTTCTCGCAAAATGAAGTAGGAATGAGAATTTTTCAAAATATGAGACGGAGTTCTTGCCTTGTGCTAGAACTAGGTCAAAATTCTGATTTTCAATGAGAAAACATGATTTTGGAAGATGAAAATGATTCATGCATGCCATTTTTTTTTATTTTTTTTGAAAGAATAATGCTTATGTGCGAAGAATTGTGATTTTGTGCTTTAGGAAAGCAATGACGCGTTTCAAGTGATGAAAGACACGTTTTTGATGCAAAAGATATGCTAGAAAAACTTTTATGAATGCTTTTCTTTTGAAAAATATGTGCACTTTTGAATATATGCATGCTTTTGAAATGATATGAAGGACTGACACTTCTTTTTTTGATGTACTTGTCTATAGGAGAACAAGTCTAGAGGACCATCTGAGATAGCGGTCAGGCTTTGGCAGAGGATGCCGGATTTTGAGAAGAATGGGGTGAACCCCAAGAATTTGGTGAGGGCTACCGGCCTAGATTCATTTGTAGAGGCTATCGGCAGGGGTGTTCACATCACCTCTAAGAGCAAGGGCTTGGTCCAGGCCCTTTCGAAGTTCCGTGGGACAAGCACACATAGCTTTCACCCGAGCCGGGAGAGCCGATGCTGACTCCCGCCGATTTCACACCTATTATGGCTCAGCTTCACCGGGAGGCCCGTGACTTGGAGAGACCATATTACAGCCGAGGAGTTCCAGGCTTTAGTCGGGTTTGAGCCGATTCCCAAGGGGCCGGGATGGAGACGCGGAACGCCGAGGTGGCAGTCGTACTTGCATGCGTAATTTTGCCGCTAATGATGTGGACTCGCCCAAAGTGCCAGACTTGCCAGAGCATTCATATGGTTGATGCTACCGGCCACCATTTTTGCTAATTCTCGGGACGCCGGCCATGACTTGCCTCCTCGACTCTCCGGGAGGATGTGGATGGGATAGGGACGGCCCTCGGGGAGAGGCCGGATTGGCGGAGTTGTACTTCTCATTGGACATGTACAACCCGTGAACAAGGCCGCTTCCATGGACTCGCTTCTCATTTGCCTCGAGGTAGTCTCCTTTATTTTCTTTTCTTTTCCCCGTCTTGAGACTTTTATAAGAGAGAGAATGACCTTTGATGTTTTGAACATGCAGCCTGGTTTTGCGAGGTGATCGGGTTCTTCCCTTGGAACCACAGAGTGATGTCACCATCTTCCCCGCTATGGTTCGGGCCGGAGGGGAGATGCGAGAGATAAATTCACGGGGAAGACCCGAATTACCTTCGACTACAAAATGGTGAGGCCGGGTCATCAACAGTGGATGGGCACGATGGGAGTGGACTTCTACCCCCGGGGCAAATTCGGAGATTTTGGCCGGGAGATGCCATCGAGGTGACGAGGCGCAGGAGGTGGCTCACTGGGCCGACATGTGATGTCATCTATCCGGGGACCGCTTCTCGAGGCAAGATGGTCATGTTCCCCCACTAGATGCCATTACTCCTCGACCCTCCAAAGACGGATGCTACACTGTGGACCGCCTGGGCTGGCGGATGAGATCGAGAGGTACCAAAGGTGCGTGGCTGGGCAGTAGGGAGTACTTTGACATGGGACACCCCCTACGCCGCGTTTGTGGAGCAGCGCCCGAGGACGCCACAAAAGCTAGTGAAGCCGGCGGTCACTCAGGTGATACGGGAGGATGAGCCCATCGACCCGCCTCGATCCCTCCCCGCACATTTGTCCTACGTGATCCATGGAGTGCCGAGGAGGACGAGGATACCGTCCTCGATGCTAGTGGAGCCCCAAGACACCTTGCCGCCCGATAGCACCGTAAGTGTACTCTTAGGGTCTTATTCCCTTTTAGCTTTCAGATTTTCTCGCTTTTGCAATTTTCTGAGATTTTCGAGATTTTCGAGATTTTTCTTCTTTTCTCGTGTTCCACCGCACTTACGATAGGGCCGGGGTCGTGCAATAGGGCCGGAAGGGACATGTGCCTGCCTCTTCGAGGAAGCCGGGCTCGCGCTTCAAGGCCAGCGGATGCACAAGAGCCCGGGCGCAAGAGACGACACGTCTGGGGCACAAATAGCCTACCTCATCGGCCTCGGAGTACTCTTTCCAAAGGCCATGCCTCGGGGCGGGGACCCAACGCCGACATTCCGGGAGCACTGGCCGAGTACGGGCACGATAATGTCCATTTGTCTCGACGTGAGCGACTGTGGAGGACTTGATGAGGGAGGCTAGCATTTACGAGCCGAGCAAGCGATGAGGAGGAAGAAGAACTGAGGCCTAGGAGGTCTCTAGAATAGATTTGGAACGAAAACAAACAATGAACAATTTTTATGCACACTTTGTTTATTTTTTTGCTTTATTTGGGCGCCGATGGGGCGAAAACATTGTATTTACATTTTATTTACTTTTCTAATTTATGCTTCTTCAATTTGCATATTATCTCGAGCCTTGGGGCGACTTTTTGCTTGGAATTGGGGCCTATAAACCGGGCCAAAATGATTTATAATGGTGTATGAATGCTTGAATGGCTTCCTGGATATGTTTTTGTACAGTGTTTTGGTTGAAAAGTGGGGTGAAAAACTCCCTTGGGCAGCAATCTTGGTTGCCGCAGAAATTTTTCTCGCAGAGGGCTAATGTAGCCGTAGCGGCATGGCCTCAGGGCAAATGAAGCCGTGCGGCTACGCCTCCGTCTCGAGCCGGTTATTTTCTCGAATAAAAGCAAGGCTTGGCCATTTCATTTCATTTTCACTCTAGACTTGTCACAATTGTTCCCAGAGCATATTTTGGACCTAAAAGCACCATCTTTTGAACACTTTGCGATGGAGAATCCCGTTAGGATTGCAAAGGGGGAAGCGAGACCATTTTCTATCCGGTCTTCAATCTTGGGCGAGACATAACTTCCAAAATCACAAGGGGCTGCTTGATTCTTCCTTCAAGATCAAGTCTTTATGGCATTCGAGGGATCTCCCGCCCGATTGGGACTCCGTTGAGAGCCGCAAAGAAAGTTCGGGACGTCCTGAGACATGTTTATCGCTTTCTTACAACGAAATTGTCCCAACGCACGAAGACTTCGTAGCCTTGATTGGGGGTCCCGAGACCGAGGCTATATCTATTCCGCTGATCGGAGACGCGCCAAACTTCATGACGGTAAAGCTTGCATCTTTTCTCGCAGCATTCCTTTGGGAGAGGCCGAGAGGATGATAGTAGCCCTGGATAGGATTGACCTTTCGATATCCCGGCGGTGTTTGGGTCTCCAGATATGGTTGTGACCGCGGTATCTATGGGATGCTTTCATTCTCTCGCGTATTCTCTCGTCTCGTTCACCGCCGAGTCCGTGGGGATCTCGTCATAGTGGCCTCGACATGGTCGAGACTGCAGTGGTCTGGAAGGATATTGTCCTTACTGGGTTTTGGGAGAGACATTTCATGGGATTGATAGGATGGCTCGGGAGACCGTTTCATGCGGTCCGGGAGTCCGGCTATGTTGACTTTGTGGTCAGCAGGAGAGGCTCTGGGCTTTGCCTCTGGGCTTTGGCCCGCTCGCCCTTGGGTGATTTCTGAGAGGTGCACCTAGGCAAAGGAACAGTGGTAGCCGGGAGTCGATGATGGCTAGGCTATCCACTTCGGACATCCGGATCAGCGGATACCACATTGGAGGTTGCGCACAGGAGGATATTTCAGAGTCTTATGTTGTGAGGGTTCCAGATTCCGCCGGTCATCCTTCTACATACCCCGCAAGTATCCAGCTTGGGGCTTTACAGAGCCGTTGAGTGATCGGGAGGACATCCTGGACCATGGAGGTGGTGTCACTGGATATGAGAGATCCAAATGCCTTCTCTTTCTTCTCGAGGGCTTGGACATACCAAGCTTTCCCACCTGTGGCTATCTTCAGGAGCAGAAGAGCACCATCTTGACCACTCGTCTACTTGACCGGGTACGAGAGGGAGACGGGAGCGACTCAGTTATCTTGGAGGATAGACGTCGAGCTTTACCGGGAGCCGACTGTGACTCAAGTAGGACTCGAGAGGGAGACCGAGGCTAAGGCGAGTTGCCATAACTCAATCGTGTGATTTGGTCGTAGATATGGAGGCCTCTGGTACAAGAGGTCAGTGGCCCGAGGTCAAGCCTCCTTCGACCGAGGCTCTGCAGGGAGGAGGTGCGGACTCGTGCTCTGACAGAGAGAGCACTCATTGACACGGGGTTGGTAGAGGCTCCCAGTGAGGATACTCAGAGGTCGGGATGAGGGATACCGACATTATTGAGAAGAAAAGGAAGAAGACTCGACGCAGGCCGAGGAAAAGGGAAGAAGACTCAAGAAGACTCGCGAATGACGACCGACAAGTCTTTTCTCAAGATCCTCTTATTGCCATTTGCAAACACATTAGTTTATTTAGGCATTTTATCGTATTTTAGATCTTTTTAGCAAAGTTAGCAAGAGTTAAGAGGTAGACCGTGCTTGAACTCATCAAGAAGTTTTTAACTTGGTAATGAACAAGAAATATTATCTTAAAATTAATCAAGACACATTTCATGGAAATTCAAATGTCTTTATTGATTGGGACTCCGTTTTATGAAAAACCGAAATAATTCTCTTTAATATTTAGGACGCACTTCATGGAAGCTTGATTGTCCTTTTTATTGTTTAGACCGAATCCATATATGGCCGATACGTTCTCTTTTACAAGAAAGGCTAAGGGGCTCTGTGCCTACGTAGCTCATTCTCGTGAACCAATTTTTATGTGCGTACTGCTTTTTGCCTAGACCGCCCTTTTTTGGGGTTTTCACTTAGCCGGGCATTACTTCTTTTTGCACCAAGATTTTTTTTTTTTTATTTTTTCTTTTTTTTTTTTTTTTTTATTAGACGAGGTGGCCTCGGGAGTTTATCACCGTTGACTCGGGTGGACAATGGGTGGATTACCACCCAAGTCTGCAAGCTTGGTTGCTCCTCCTGGCGCATTTTTCGCACCACATAAGGGCCGATCCGCACGGGTTCCCATTTTCCTGTGGGGTTG